>CAMZMU010000103.1:38864983-39185382 GCA_947311845.1 Poa pratensis
GTGAAACTCCCCTTTGCAGAAGAACTGCTACTCTCCCCGGCAACGGCGCCAAAAAAAAGGCTTGATGCAAGAACACTTGCTCGTTGGGAGACCCCAAGAGGAAGGTATGATGTAGCAGCAGCAAGTTTTCCCTCAGAAAGAAACCAAGGTTATCGAACCAGTAGGAGCAGCTCTTCAGAAGGTTGTTGGTGGCTCGCATGGCGCAACACGATCACCAACGTGGAACTGCACACAACACAATCAAACTACTTTGCCCCAACGAAACAGTGAGGTTGTCAATCTCACTGGCTTGCTGAAAACAAAGGATTAAACGTATGGTGTGGAAAATGAGTATTAAATTGCAGAGAATGAAAAAGGAACAGTTTGCAGTTTGTGGTGGTTTAATCAGTGTAAAAGAATGGACCGGGGTCCACAGTTCACTAGTGGTGTCTCTCCATAAAAGATAACTAACATGTTGGGTGAACAAATTACAGCTGGGCAATTGACAATAGTGAGCGCATGACAATGCATATACATGACATGTGACTACTATGATATTTAATTGGGCATTACGACAAATACATAGACCGTTATCCAACAGCATCTATGACTAATAATCCACCGCCGGGTTGTCATCCGAGTCCCCGTTGGTATTAAGTTGCAAGCAACGGATAATTGCATTAAGTAAAGCGTAATGTAAACAAACACATATGCCGTGGACATAGCATCGTTAGGTTATCCCTAGTGGCAACAGCACATCCACAACCTTAGAACTTTCTGTCACTGTCCCAGATTAAACGGAGATGAACCCACTATCTAGCATAAATACTCTCTCTTGGAGTTACAAGCATCTACTTGGCCAAAGCATCTACGAGTAACGGAAAGCATGCAAGATCTTAAATAACATAGATAGATTGATAATCAACTTGACATAATATTCAATATTCATCGGATCCCAGCAAACACAACATGTAGCATTACAATAATATGATCTTGATCATGTAGGGCAGCTCACAAGATCTAAACATGATGGCACAAAGTGGAGAGACAACCATCTAGCTACTGCTATGGACCCGTAGTCCAAGGATGAACTACTCACGCATCACTCCGGAGGCAGGCATGGCGATGTAGAAGCCTCCGGTGACGATTCCCCTCTCCGGCAGGGTGCCGGGAAGAGGTTCTGAACCCTCCCGAGCTAGGGTTGACGACGGCGGCGTCTCTGGAACTTTTCGTGGATATTTGCTCAGGCACTTAGGGTTTTCGCGTCGGGGGGAATAAGTAGGCGAAAGGGCGGCGGCTGGACCCCCGAGGGGCCCACACCACCCAGGGCGCGGCGGGCGCCCTGGCCACGTGTGGGGCCCACTGGCTCTCCTCGTGCTCCTTTGGTCCGTCAGGTTGTTCTGGTAAAATAGGCCCCCGTGAGTTTCGTCCAATTCCGAGAATATTTCCAGACTAGCTTTTCTGGAATACAAAAACAGCAGAAAACAGGAACTGGCACTTCGGCATCTTGTTAATAGGTTAGTCCCAAAAAATGTATAAAAGTGATATAAAGTAGATGCAAAACATGTAGCAATTGGTATAAAACAAGCATGGAACATCAAAAATTATAGATACGTTTGAGACGTATCAGCATCCCCAAGCTTAGTTCCTACTCGTCCTCGAGTAGGTAAACGATAAAAACAAAATAATTTTTGAGGTGACATGCTACTATCATAATCTTGATCATATAATATTGCAAGGCACATGTAAATGAATGAAGTGATCCAAGTCAATGGTCTATAATTTGCTACAAATAGATAATGAGTAAACAATGAATCACACAAGCTAAACGTTTTCATGAATAGTACTTTCGAGACAAGCATCAAAGTTTTGCATAAGTGTTAACTCATAAAGCAATAGTTTCTAAAAAAGGTATTTAATCAACACAAAGGAAGAATTAGTTTCAGCATTTGCTTCAACTTTCAACATATTTATCTCATGGATATTGTCAACACAAAGTAGTATAACAAGTCCAATACATTGCATATAACGCATGTTGTAACAAAGTTGACACTAGTGTTTGCTTGTGGAAGACAGAAAGAATAGGAAAACTGACTCAACATAAAAGTAAAAGAAAGGCCCTTCGCAGAGGGAAGCAGGGATTAAATCATGTGCTAGAGCTTTTAGGTTTTTGAAAGCATATAGAGATTGCATAAAATATTTGATACTCCTCCCAACCTTGCTAACACAAGCCATGGCTAACCGAATCCTCGGGTGCCTTCCATCAATCACATACCATGGAGGAGTATCTATTTTTGAGAGGTGTTTGTTAATTGTCAACGAATGGTAGCGGGTGAGAACAGTATTCTACCTGTCAACGGACTTTTAAGAGCGGCTCCCATGAAGGACGTTATTTCTACCAGCAAGGCAGATCATCCCTCTTTCTCTTTGGTTTACACACATTCAGGTATTTCACTGTTTGTCATTGCTTACTGATGAATCAGGGCAAAAGTGTGAAGAGAATTAATTGGTTAAAGTTGTAATTAATTGGGACTGGGCACCCCGTTGCCAGCTCTTTTTGCAAGTTATTGGATAAGCGGATGTATATGCCACTAGTCCAGGTGTAAAAGTCCATTACAAATAGAATAAAGAATAACCACACTAATTCCTCATGAGCTAGTAAACATTGACACAAAAAGGGAATAATAACATTTTGAATAATTTAAAGGTAGCACATGAAAAATTTACTTGGAGTGGCAAGGAAATACCACATATAGGTAGTTATGGTGGACACAAATGGCATGGATTTTGGCTCAAGGATTTGGATGCACGAGAAGCATTCCCTCTCAGTACAGAGTTTAGGCTAGCAAGGTTATGTAAGCAAACAAGAATATCAACCCGTACACCAAGTTTTATATGACAAACATATTGCAAACGTTATAAGACTTCATACCGTCTTCCTTGTTAACCAAACCCTTTATTAGAAAATATCTAGACCTTAGAGATACCACCGATGCAAACCAAATTTTCAACAAGCTTTACGGTAGTTCTTCACTAATAGGCTTAACTCATGATGCACAATTTAATCATGATCTACTTGTTAACTCAAAACAATTGACAAGCATCAAGTTATCCATTAGTGATCTACAAGATTAAGCAAGTTTTTCCTTATACCAATTACCACATGCAACATTTTCTGAACCAACCAAACACCAATCAATTTATTTCATCAACTCTCCAAACAAATATAAGTGAAGCAAGAGAGTACTTTCTACAAAAGAAAGCTAATAGCTCTGACAAGAGATACATGAAAACAAGAGCTAAAAGCTGAACAGCGCTAGATATGAATACTCAACAAATATAAGTGAAGAATAGGAGTATTCTCATGAAAAAGCGGAGCGTGTCTCTCTCCCAATCAAGAATGCTAGGGTCCAGTCAAGCTTTATTGAAAATAAAAGCAATACTGAAAATAAAAGCACACAGACGCTCCAAGAAAAGCACATATGATGTGAAAGAATTAAAATATAGTTTCACTAGAGATGACCTGATAATTTTGCGATGAAGAAGGGGATGCCTTGGGCATCCCCAAGCTTAGACGCTTGAGTCTTCTTGAAATATGCTGGGGAGATCCATGGGAGCCTCCCCAAGCTTAAGCTCTTCACTCTTCTTGATCCTATTATATCATCCTTCTCTCTTGACCCTTGAAAACTTCCGTCACACCAAACTCAAAGTAGATCTCATTAGAGGGTTAGTGCATAATCAAAAATTCACATGTTCTATAAAGACGCAATATGATTTTTACTTTAAACATTAGCTACAGCCACTGATGTTATGTGAAGCTCTTCCACCCAAAAAAGAATTTCACTCAACACTAGTAAAAGAGAAATGCAAAAATAAAAAGGCATAATCTGTCTAAAACAGAACAGTCCGCAAAGACGAATTTTTTCGAGGCACTTACCGCTCAGATCGAGAAACTCTGAACTAATGAAAGTTCAGACATTCATAAAGATTACGCACAAAAATTTCAGATTTTTTAACAATCTGGTGATTTTAGGAATTTCGTACAGTGAACAGCAAAAATCTGTTTCTGCGCAGCAATCAAAATTAAGCATCATCTTAACATTAGAGGCTACTCTTGGCACAACAATGCGAGAAAATAAAGATACAAAGGAGTTGCTACAGAAGTAAACAAACTCCTTGACTCAATAAAAGAAAAATTGCAGAAAAATAAAATGGGTTGCCTCCCATAAGCGCTTTTCTTTAACGCCTTTTAGCTAGGCACAAAGCATGCATCAAGTATTACCAAGTGAAGAAGCTCAACATTGTAATTTGTATTTTTAAGTTAGGGAATTCTTGAGAAGAAAATTTGAACAAACCATTGCATGATTCATTAACTAACCCACGAAACTCTTTCCAGTTTTTAAACAAATCTACAATGTTGATTTTGGTTTAGACACTTTGGGCACTTATATGAATTTCTTCCCCTTATCTAATAGATTGCTCTTGCTTTTTAGTTTTAAGTGAGGAAAAATAGTACTTAAAGCATCAATAGCTCCCTCTAATTCTCCATCCTAGAGTTGTGATTATCATGGATAGCACCAGTTTCTAAAACAGCAATTCTTTTATTAATTTCTCCCAGAGATTTATCAAGTTTAACAGTATTATCAAGTAGTTTCTCCAACTTCACTTCAACACCTGGAAGATTTTTCTCTATGAACTCTAGCTTTTTCATAACATCCTCGAGAGAAATTTCAATTTTAGTTTCATTAACAGGTGGTATCCCAACTAGACTCAATGATGTAGCTAGCTTCTAAAGCAGGTGTCCCTAGGAAATTTCCTCCTGTTAAAGTGTCCAAAACATATCTATACCAAATGGTGATGCCAACATAAAATTTCTAAGCAGATCATATGGAAATTTTTTTGTACACCTACGATGAGCATCGCTGATTCTATACAAAGCATCTTTCAAACTTTCTCCACTATGTTGCTTAAAAGTCGAACCTCAACTTCAGGCACCGAAACATAACAAGTTGAACCAGACAGATAACTAACAGAAAGCAAAACTGAAAGTAAACTAAATGCAAGTAACTAATTTTTTTGTGTTTTTGATAATTGAAAGCAAACAAGATAAAATAAAATAAACTAAGCAAGACAAAAACAAAGTAAAGAGATTGGAAGTGTGAAACTCCCCTTTGCAGAAGAACTGCTACTCCCGGCAACGGCGCCAGAAAAAAGGCTTGATGCAAGACGTACTGCTCGTTGGGAGACCCAAGAGGAAGGTTTGATGTAGCCTAGCAGCAAGTTTTCCCTCAGTATGAAACCAAGGTTTATCGAACAGTAGGAGTAACGATTCTTCAGAAGGTTGTTGTGTCGCATGGCGCAACACGATCACCAACGTGGACCTGCACACAACACAATCAAAGTACTTTGCCCAACGAAACAGTGAGGTTGTCAATCTCACCGGCTTGCTGAAAACAAAGGATTAAACGTCTCGTGTGGAAAATGAGTATTAAGTTGCAGCGAATGAAAAAGGAACAGTTTGCAGTTTGTGGTTTAATCAGTGTAAAAGAATTGGACCGGGGTCCACAGTTCACTAGTGGTGTCTCTCCATAAAGATATCTAACATGTTGGGTAAACAAATTACAGCTGGGCAATTGACAAATAGTGAGCGCATGACAATGCATATACATGGCATGATGATTACTATGATATTTAATTGGCATTACGACAAGATACATAGACCGTTATCCAACAGCGTCTATGACTAATAATCCACCGCCGGGTTGTCATCCGAGTTCCCCGTTGGTATTAAGTTGCAAGCAACGGAATAATCACATTAAGTAAAGCGCGTAATGTAAACAAACACATATGCCCGTGGACATAGCATCGTTAGGTTGTCCCTAGTGGCAACAGCACATCCATAACCTTAGAACTTTCTGTCACTGTCCCAGATTTAACGGAGGCATGAACCCACTATCTACCATAAATACTCCCTCTTGGAGTCACAAGCATCTACTTGGCCAAAACATCTACTAGCAACGGGAGCATGCAAGATCATAAATAACATAGGGCATAGATTGATAATCAACTTGACATAATATTCAATATTCATCGGATCCCAGCAAACACAACATGCAGCATTACAATAATATGATCTTAATCATGTAGGGCAGCTCACAGATCTAAACATGATGGCACAAATAGGAGAGATAACCATCTAGCTACTGCTATGGACCCGTAGTCCAAGGATGAACTACTCACGCATCACCTCGGAGGCAGGCATGGCGATGTAGAAGCCTCCGGTGACGATTCCCCTCTCCGCAGGGTGCCGGGAAGAGATTCTGGACCCTCCCGAGCTAGGGTTGACGGCGGCGGCGTCTCTGGAACTTTTTGTGGATAATGGCTCGGGCACTTAGGGTTTTTGCATCGGGGGGAATAAGTAGGCGAAAGGGCGGCGGTGGCGACCCCCGTGGGGCCCACACGCACCCACGGCACGCCTGGCTCCTTGGCCGCGCCCTGGCCACGTGTGGGGCCCACGTGGCTCTCCTTCGTTGCTCCTTTGGTCCTTCAGGTATGTTCTGCTAAAATAGGCCCCTCCGTGAAGTTTCGTCCAATTCTGAGAATATTTCCAGACTAGCTTTTCTGGAGTACAAAACAGCAGAAAACAGGAACTGGCGCTTTGGCATCTTGTTAATAGGTTAGTCCCGGAAAATGTATAAAAGTGACATAAAGTAGATGCAAAACATGTAACAATTGGTATAAAACAAGCATGGAACATAAAAAATTATGGATACGTTGGAGACGTATCAACGGCACACAACTAGCGTCTACCTTTGCCACCGAATCCAATGGTGGGATTTAGCCTACCTGCTGGCATGTTCCCTGTCATTATTGTGTTCGTCCTTGTTCACCGGCCAGCCATTGGAGCCACCTCCTGTAGGACGGTGAATAAGGACAACACAACGACGCTGTTGGAAACACAAGCCCTCAGGTAGGTTGAATCCAACACTGGATTAGGGTGACACAATGATGAATTGCCGAGGAGGTGGGAGTGGTGGTGGTGGAAGTGGTAGCCATGCTCACGACCACGCGATGATTTGCAGTATACAAAGCATTCGGATTCCCGTCATACAGCCCTACGGTGCATTTGATATGCAGTCACTCACGAGGCACCGTAGGGCTGTATGACAGGGAAACCGTGTGTTTTGGTCAGTTTTTGCTTATATATAAGGAGGCTCCACACCGCCCTCCGTCCCCTCCCCAGGGTGCTGCCCTCTCCCTCCCCTACCTAGGTGTTTGATCAAATTTCCCACTCATTTTTTCAGATCTCGGCGACAATGTCCGGCCTGTTGGATGCGAGGGGCGATGTCCGGGACCGGGGAGGACGAGCACATCAATCGCTATGTGTCTATGTTGGATACGCCAGCGGTGTATAACAGTAGATGGATGGTTAAATAAAAATGGACCCGAGCAATGTATTATGGTTTTCACCACATAAAGGTTTAATACATTATTACACATCACCAACAACATCCCTATCTAGTGTTCACTTTTTTCTTCGTGTGTCCCTTTCTTCTGATTGCGCCGTAGCCATGGACAATCTTCATCATTTAACACGATGCTTGGGTCAGTTTTCACTTTGAAGGGCGGAATTTCATGAAACTTATTGTAATCTTCTGACATGTCTGTCTTGTCCTCCACTCCCACGATGTTTCTTTTCCCTGAAAGAACTATGTGGCGCTTTGGCTGATCGTATGATGTACCGCTTGCTTATCTTTTCTTTTTTTCGGTCTGGAAGACATGTCCTTCACATAGAAAACCTGAGCCACATCATTGGCTAGGACGAATGGCTCGGTGTGGTACCAAGATTTTGAGATCCACTGTAGTCATTCCGTACCGCCGGTCTATCTCTACCCCGCTGACAGGTTGACCCATTTGCACTGAAACAAAGGGATCTTAAAAGAAGGTCCATAGTCAAGTTCCCATATCTGCTGTATGCAACCATAATATGTGTCCTTTGTCCCATCGTCGTTTGTTGCATCAAAGCGGACACCACTGTTTTGGTTAGTGCTCTTTTTGTCTTGGGTTTCCGTGTAAAATGTATTCCCATTTATCTCGTACCCTTGGAAAGTCAATATAGTCGAAGATGGTGACTTGGCCAACAAGTATAGCTCATCTCCAACAGTGTGTTATTAATGAGATGTGTACGCAACCAACTGCCGAAAGTTTCACGTGTTTCCTTTAATCCAGAAGTTAGTCTCCTCCGGGTATTCGGAGCGTAAAATATCCATGTGTTTCACGATATACGGAGCCACCAATCTGGAATTTTGTAGAACTGTGTAGTGTGCTTGAGTGAAAGAATGCCCGTCCATACATCTTGTTGCTTTCTTTCCTAGCGTGCCTTTTCCACGCAGTCTCCCCTCATGGCGCGATTGAGGAACACCGATCGGCTTAAGATCAGGAATAAAGTCAACACAAAACTCAATGACCTCCTCTGTTCCATAGCCCTTGGACATGCTTCCTTCTGGCCTAGCACGGTTATGAACGTATTTCTTTAAGACTCCCATGAACCTCTCAAAGGGGAACATGTTGTGTAGAAATACAGGACCGAGAATGGAAATCTCTTCGACTAGGTGAACTATGAGGTGCGTCATAATATTGAAGAAGGACGGTGGAAACACCAACTCGAAGCTGACAAGACATTGGACCACATCCTCTGTAAACTTGGTAGAGTTGCTGGATCGATTACCTTCTGAGAAATTGCATTCAGGAATGCACATAGCTTCACAATGGGTACTCGAACGTTTTCCGGTAGAAGCCCCCTCAATGCAACCGGAAGTAATTGTGTCATAATCACGTGGCAGTCATGAGACTTCAGGTTTTGGAACTTTTTCTCTGCCATGTTTATTATTCCCTTTATATTCGACGAGTAGCCAGACGGGACCTTGATACTGCTCAGGACTTGAAAAAAGATCTCCTTCTCTTCTTTGGTAAGAGCGTAGCTGGCAGTACCTTGGTACTTCTCTGGATTCAGGTTGTCTCGTTCGTGCGTACTTTGCTGGTCCTGCCGTGCATCCGATGTATCTTTCGTCTTCCCATACACGCCTAAGAATTTAGCAGGTTCACGCAAAGATTTTTCGTCACGTGCATCACGTCGATGGCAGAGCGAACCTCTAGGATTTTCCAATAGGGTAAATCCCAAAATATAGCACTTTTCCACATGGGTACGTGTCCATCAGCGTCTTTCGGAACATTTAGACTGCCAGGACCCTTTCCAAATATTACTTCCAAATCCTTGACCATGCCATATATAACATCACCATCAGGGCGTGTAGGCTTCGTTCGGTTATCTGCCTCACCTTTGAAATGCTTGCCTGCCTTTTTACGGGATGCCTGTTTGGAAGAAATCGACGATGACCAAGGTACACATTCTTGTTACCTAAATATATACTGTCAGTCTTATCTAAACAGTGCGTGCATGCATTGTATCCCTTGTTTGACTGTCCTGAAATGTTACTAAGAGCAGGCCAATCATTGATGGTTACAAACAGCAACGCTCGTAGGCCAAATTCCTCCTGTTTGTACTCATCCCACACACGTACGCCTTCGTCAGACCACAACTGTAAAAGTTCATCAACTAATGGCCTCAGATACACATCAATGTCGTTGCCGGGTTGCTCGGGCCTTGGATAAGCACTGGCATCATAATATACTTTTGCTTCATGCACAACCAAGGAGGAAGGTTATAGATACATAGAGTCACGGGCCAGGTGCTATGACTGCTGCTCTGCTCCCCAAACGGATTCAAGCCATCTGTACTTAGACCAAACCTTAAGTTCCTTGCGTCAGCTGCAAAATCCTTGAACTCACTGTCGATTTTCTCCACTGCGACCCATCAGCGGGGTGTCTCAGCATCTCGTCTTCCTTACGGTCTTCTTTGTGCCATCGCAACAACTTGGCATGCTCTTTGTTTCGGAACAAACGTTTCAACCGTGGTATTATAGGAGCATACCACATCACCTTCGCGGGAACCCTCTTCCTGGGCTCGGCTCGCCCTCAACATCACCTGGGTCATCTCGCCCGATCTTATACCGCAATGCACCGCATATCGGGCATGCATCAAATTCTCGTACTTCTCACCGCGGTAGAGGATGCAGTCATTGATGCATGCTATCTTCTCCACCTCTAATCCTAGAGGGCAGACAATCTTCTTTGCTTCGTATGTATTGTGCGGCAATTGATTATTCCTTGGAAGACTCTTCTTAAAATTTGTAGCAACTCCTGAAATGCCTTGTCAGATATTCCATTCTTTGCCTTCCACTGCAGCAATTCCAGGGTGGTACCCAGCTTTTTCTGGCCATCTTCACAATTTGGGTACAACAATTTTTTGTGATCCTCTAACATGCGCTCCAACTTTGACCACTCGTTTTCACTTCCACTTCATCTGTTCATCAAGAATGACCCGACGAAGATCATCATCATCGGACTCATCAACAATGACCTCGAGCTCAACTTCGTCTTCCCCCATTGTAGTATCGCCGTGTTCAGAGAACACAGGATAGTTGTCATCATCCTCTTCTTCAGGGTCTTCCATTATAACCCCTCTTTCTCCATGCTTGGTCCAACAAAAATAATTGGGCATGAAGCCTTGTCGCAACAAGTGGGAGTGTATGGTTCTTACGCTCGGGTAATTCCTCATATTCCGACATTCATCACATGGACAAATCATAAAACCATTCTTCAGCTTGTTTAACTTAACCACATCGAGAAAACGATGCATGCCATCAATGAACTCGGGACATCGTCGATCACCGTACATCCATTCTCGGCTCATCTGCATTACATAAATACATCAAAAACCATTACACCAGCTAAATAATGAATAGAGATACGTGACCAAATTAATTAATATAAGTTCATCACATTAAAACCAAAGTAGAGTAGTGCCCAAATGTGATACATAGTTCTCATGAAACATACATCAAACGAAACTAACATACAACTATCTAAAAAATTTAAATCCAACAACAAATGCGATCATAATCGCAACCAAGGTAACTATTGAACCAACAGCATAATGATACCAAGCCTCTTGACTAATGACATATTTTCTAATCTTTTTAAGCTTGACGCGCATTGCATCCATCTTCCTCTCGTAAGCAGCGACGACGTCGGCAAGCTCGACCCCGTGAGCATCAACGATGTCGGCAATTTTCAAGTCCAATACCATCTTCTCTTCCAGGCATTGGAGACGAAGATCTTCACTTATCTTCAATTTTGCTTTTAAATCGTTGTTTTCTTTTTCTAAAAACTCGACAATAGGGTCGGCTGGAATTTCCGGTTCAACTACCTCCTAAATAGAAATATATCTATGTCAAGTTGGTCGGCATGATTGTCATAAACACGAAACAAAAAAATAGTTATAAAAATATACCACATCCGAATCATAGACCGGACGAGTGCCGACGGGGACGGATATCAAAACCATGACACTATACATATAAAATAACATAAGAAAATTATACAAGAAATAATTATGCATTTAAATCATATAACTAACATTTTTAAAATAAAAGATAAAAAAAGAGGCTCACCGAGGTGGTGTCGGTGACGGAGCGGCGCGGGCGATCAACGGCGGTGAGGAAGGGGACGGGACGACACTATATAAAACCACAAATTATACTTTAATTTGAGCTCAAAATGCATATAAAACAAATGAAATCCCTAACTTAGGCATTTCATCAAACACCTTGCAAGCACCACCAAAATCAAACTTGCTAAACTTGCACGAAAATGAGCTAAACTTGAAATGCCGGAAGAGAAGATGAAGTTGCTAACCCTTATATATGTAGGTGTCATGTGGGGTCCCGGACTAGCCGTCCGAAATACCCGATTATGCTTAACACAACGATCCCGTGATCAGTCTGTCGTTGCACATAATCCGAACTGAATATCAAAGTTTACATCCATACAATACCGAGTTTTCAAGTCTTACAAACCTGGCCATGCTGGCCTAATTATACATAGGTGCCTTCAAGGGCCAATCATCTTTATTCAGCGGAAGCCACGATAGTAGGGCTAACCCATCCTAACAGCACCCGACAGGCAGCTGACTTGTGAAGATCCTAGTTCGCATAGACGTCGCCAAATTCCTCTTCAACGTAAGGATCCTGGAAGTCTGGCTAGGACAATAGCCAGGGACGAAACCAATATGAGTACATTTGATTGTACTCGCAAACTACCCCAACTTGAGTAAGCACTAGTTTTTAGCTTTATTTCCTACAACTTTCATTTATTTGAAAACCTCTAAAACTTTACCGAAAAAGGGGGTAAGAAGAAGTTTATAACTATCCTTTAAGAAATCAACATTTTAGCGTTTCCTCCGGAACTCCTCCGGTCTCCAGCCGTATCCCAAACACATCACAACCTCGTACCAACTCATTGGTACAGGTAAGAAACATACTTTCCATTTCAATTTCCTCGACACGTTCCCGAACTTGCAAAACTTTGCACATGGCCTCAGTAGTTCTTCCCAACTGTCCATATCCGAGGACTCGGCTATTCGAATAGTTTTACCCTCTGCAGAGGTAGTACGCTTTTCCCACACCCATCCGGTCACTCATCGTGTCAGCCACGTCCCGCCATACCAGGGGTATGCGAAGCTGAGTTCCCGGCCATAGCCTGTCCTTTGCTCATGCTAGTATAGGACCCTGCCTCTACGATACTTTCCATCGACACTTAAATCCTCAGAAACTAAGTGTGAGGACTCGTAGTTCTGCCCGGCGGACCCAAGGGAGCCCTTCAATCCTCTTCCTCCGACATGTTCATACCGGCTTCCGGTAGACTTCAATGAAGAGGACCCAGGTCAGGGGTAGGTCCTCAGACCATCCCCTCATGGAACGAGGTTATCCTCGTTATTGAGGCATCCAGTACTAATACGAGCAAACTATATGACTACGCCCTTGCCCATATGTGGGTAAATGTGGTCGCACAGATTTTTCGGCTGGGGGTGTAAGTACAAGGACACAATGTGCATTTTTCCAAAAACAACACCATCCTCTGCTTCTTCGCCTTCATACCGACCTTTCGGTACTTCAACTCCCTTCAAGTACTTTCAAAGGAGTTTTGAATAAATAATGCTTTTCCCATCCTATAGTTGTAAATAACTACCTTATATTTCTACATAAGGTGGCAAAATAGTTTTCATGTATTTTGTAAAAAGGGTTTTCCAAGATCATTGATACTTTTGAGCAACGCTTGAGATTAAAAGTAGATGTATATAAGTGCAAGCTCAGTGAAGTAGCTTGCCTTGCTCCACAAAGTGGTACTGATCCTGGTCTTCTGGTTCAACAAAACCTCCTTCCTCGATAAATCCGTCAACGGTGTCGTCTAACGTTAAACAATCAAGCAAACAATTACTACACTAACTCAAGCATCAATACATCATAACAATCACAAATGCTACAAATAGCTACTGCATACATCAAGCAACACAAAGTGGTTTCAATTTAATTTAATTAAACTTTATTTAATTATTTTCAAACTAAGGCAGAAACTAGTTGCATACCAATTAATTCACCATTTAATCTAGGTTTGTCACAAAAATTCAAACTAAAATTCTATGGATAGCTACTGATGTGTAGAAGACCACCCAATTGGATTGGGGTCATTTGGAGTTACCAAACTCCCTACACATTTGTTTTAGTTCAGAAGTATTTTAATCAAGTTTTAGCTACCAAACAAATTAGGTTGCTCCAAAATTTAAATCCTTTTAGGGTTAACTAACCTTGGTTTAATGTGACCTAACAAAATTGGTTTTAATTTAATTGGACCTACTATTAAATCACACTAATTGGTTTAGTGCAGAAGGGTGCACTGAAGTTCAACCAAAGGCTAAGGAGTTTTCACTACTCAATTAATTCTACCAAAATTTGGGGAGCTAAAGGATCCTAATACAAAGCTAACAAAGTTGGTTTCAAGTTATTTGGATTTATACAACTCCAGAAACAAAAGGTTTGGTGTTTTAAACCTTCTGGAGCATTTTTGTTAATACATTTTTATTGTTTATTTAAATGAGATGAGACCACTTTGGTGAGTTAAAGATTTTCATAAGCTTTCGAGGACAGTTGAGTTTGATTTATTTGGATTCCTAGAACTCGAGTTATTGAATTTCAAAACTAGATCCAGTACTGAATTCAGAGAGGATTCAAATTCGAAAATACTGGATAAAGATGAGATCCCTGACGGGTGGGGTCCACTCGTCAGTGACTCAGTGGAAAACGGTTTGCGCGCGAGTTAAAGTTTAAAACGCTGACGGGTGGGGTCCACCAGTCAGTGTCTGTTTAACGAAACGGTACGCAGCCGTTGATCTCTAATCTAACGGTGCCTGGAGCTCGCGATCGACGGCGACCATAAATGGGCGGCGCCGCGGCTCCGGCGACGGCGAGGTCCAGGATTCGCTCACCTGAGAGCTCGGGTGGTGGCGGAGATGACGGGAATCGACAGCGGAGGTCGTGGGGAAGCTTCTGGGGTGAGTTGCGCGTGCTGGGAAGGCTTCAATCGACGGCGGCGTGCTCAGCTCCTCCTCCGCGGCCGTGCTCTAACTCCGGCGAGTCCCCTGCTGCGCTGTGGTGCACGGAACACGGGGAAAACTTGGCGGGTGAGTGAGGGTTCAATGGAGACGCGGATAGGGTGCAAGGAAGAGGGGGAGAGAGAGCGGCACGGCTCGGCCGTGACTGTCGCCCACCTTCTGCTCCTGCGAGGTGCAGAGCACGGCAAGGGCAGCAGCGCTTCCGCGGCTGCGAATCCGCCCTCCTGGCGGTGCACTGGGGCGAGTGGAGTGGAATGGTGGCCGTGAGGTGGTGTGGAGAGATGGCGAGGCGAGGGTGGCCTTTTATGGGCGGGCTCGGGCTCGTCGTGGACGCAGTGCAGGGATGGGGCTGGGGAGTGGGAGAGCTTGCCATTGGCGCGGAGCTGGTGCAGGTACGGCGTAGTGCGGTGGCAAACGGGGAGAGGGTGCGGCGGTGGTGCTCGCTGACCCTGGCAGGGGTGGCGTCGCGCACTCGCTCTGGCCGCGGTGTGGCGAGGGTGCACGCAAGGGGGAGGGTGCTCTGCGGCGCTCGGGTCACCTCGAGCAGGTGCAGAGGGGAGAGGGGATGCAACAAGCACAGTGTGGCATCGCGTCGCTGCCTCCTCTGCTTCCTCCACAGGGCGATCACGGACGGCAGCGCGTGGCGTCGCGGCGAGCACGCCAGCGACTGTTGCAGCGCTCGAGTCCCGTCGTCCAGTGGCAGAGGGAAGGGAGTGGTGTGGCGGACACGGCGCGGTGTCGCCTCTGCGTCGCGCCCTTGCTCACCACGGGGACGATCCGTGCGGCAGTGCGCCATGGGCGGCATCGGCGTGGCGCACGCCACACTCCATCTCCGGGTCAACGGACTCGTTTCCCACTCGATTCATCACGTGTGCGAGGTGAGAGGAAGGAGTGGAAGCTACGGAAGTGATCGATTGCACTGAATTGAGCTCGAATTTGGAGTTTGATTTTCGGTTCAGAGATGAACACGGTGGTGATCACCATGTGTTCGATCAAATTCCCGAACCAAAACCAAATTTGAATATCTGAAATTTCTTTTCATAGTTTGCTTCAAAATATTTTTCCAAGGGTTGAGGTACCACTGGATTAATTTCTTTGGAAGTGTAGCTTGGTGATTTTGATGGTTTTCCAAAGTTAAAGAAACATTTGGAAAATTTGAAAATAGAACTTTGAATACAAGTTTTAAAATAAGGAGGGAGAAAAGTATTAAAGAAGAAATGGGAGGGATCACTTCTCTCCACTGAATTTTTGTTTGGAACAATTTTTGAAATCTCATTTGAAGATTTAGTGTGACACTTGTCACATTATTTTTATTGTTTTTGCACTTGTTTTGTTTCTTTTCTTTTCTTCAAATTTTTATTTAGAGCAAACAACAACTCAAGCAAGCAAACACAAGTAAACACACATAAGATAACAAAAGTTTTTGTTGGCCCACAAATTTTGACTAATAAAGCTGGGTTACAAATTTGGGATGTTACATGTCACCAATCTTGAAAGTTGTTGGAGAAAATGGTGGTGAATTTGAGCTTGGGAGAGCTAAAGAGAGAGGAAAAATGGAGTGAGTTCGAGATAAAAAGTTTCAGCTCGGGTGGAAGAAGGTTATAGTGGCCGGGACCTTTAGTACCGGTTTTTAATAGCAACCGGTACTAAAGGTCTAGGCGTGGGCCACAGACCGCGGCCGCTTGTGCCGGCGGGGGCTCCACCCCTTTAGTACCGGTTTCTATTAAAAACCGGTACTAAAGGTCTGTCTTTAGTACTGGTTTCAATGAAAAACCGGTACTAAAGGGTAGTGCCGCGTTGCCCCGGGCTGGCAGTCGAACCTAACCGGTGCTAATGCCCCTTTAGTACCGGTTTTTGTTTAACCGGTACTAAAAGGGGGGTATCATAGACCTGTTTTCTACTAGTGATACACAATCACCTACAGGGGACACTCCACAATCTTCCGAGCACGCGTCTAGGCTAGCGTCACTAGTAGAAAAGAGGCCTTAGAGCCAGACCTTTAGTCGCGGCTCGTTTCCGAACCGCGACTAGAGGTCTCCGGCTCCGACATTTCCAACGGATAGGACAGGTGGCCTGTTGGTGCGGGACCTTTGGTCGCGGTTGGAGCCACCAACCGCGACTAAAGGTCCTCCACCTGCGGCTCAAGCCGCGCGGGGCCCGCTCGCGGACTTTTAGTCGCGGTTGGTGGCTCCAACCGCGACCAAAGGTCCCGCACCAACAGGCCACCTGTCCTAGAGAGGACCTTTAGTCGCGGTTCGTGGTTGGAACCGCGACTGAAGGTCCGTCACCTACATCTAACACCCCGAGCCAGCCATGGCCATTTTGAGCTCGAGTTTCATCTCCATTTTTCTCTCCTTCGAGCTCGATTTCATCCACCATTTTTTGCACCATTTGTTAAGATTGCTGGTGGTGCATCTATCCAGGGTTAGCAACTGCAAACTCTCTCTTCCGGCGCCCGTTTCGTTGGTTGTTTTGCTCATTTAGCTCATTTCATATTTCTATTGCTAGGTAGGTGTTTGATGAAATGTCTAAGTTAGCTCATTTTGCTTCTTTAGCTCAATTTTGTATAGTCAATTTGAGCTTAAACTAAATTATGTTTTTGTATTTCAGTGTCACAACATTCACCTCCTCACCGTCGTCGATAGACCGTCTCGTCACCGACACCACCTAGGTGAGCCTTCTTTTTTATTTTTTAAAAAATCTATGTTGTATGATTTTGTTCCATAATTATTATTTGTTTTTTTGTATAAGTTGTATAATTGTTTTTATATATATATAGTGCCATGGTTTTCACAAATACCCCCACCGGCTCTCGTCCGCTCTATTATTCGGATGTGGTATGACTGTTAATAACTATATATTTGTTTCGTTTCGCGTTTATGACAATCATGCGGACCAACTTTGACATAAATATATATTTGTCTAGGAGGTAGTTGAACCGGAAATTCCAGTGGACCCTATTGTTGAATATTTTGTGAAAGAAAACGATGATTTGAAAGCTAAATTAAAAATAAGTGAAGATCTCCGCAAAGAAGAGAAGAAGGAATTGGAGGTTAAGCTTGTCAACATCATCGATGAACACCAGTTCAAGCTTGCCGACGTCGTCGATGCTTACGAGATCAAGTTGGATGGGATGCGCTCGAAGCTTGCCGACGTCGTTAATGCTTACGAGATCAAGTTGGATGCGATGCGCTTGAAGCTTAAAAAAATTAGAAGATATGCCATTAGTCAAGAGGCTTGGTATCATTATGCTGTTGGTTCAATAGTTACCTTAGTTGCGATTCTGATCGCATTTGTTGTTGGACTTAAATTCTTTAAATAGTTCAATGTTAGTTTAAATTAATGAATATTTAATGCTACAATGTATTACATTTGTCGCCACTCTACTTTGCTTGAAGAACTTGTAAGAATTATTATGGTCACTTATCTATTCATTACTGGCATGCATAATGCAGATGAGACGTCAATGGATGTACGGTTCCCGAGTTTCTGACGATTTCCTCAAGGGCATGCATGAATTTCTCACTGTGGCCGAGATAAGCAAGCGAAAAAATGGTTTTATGTGTTGTCCATGCAGTCTCTGTAAGAATAAGAAGGATTACCCTTCCTCAGCCAAGCTTCACCAACACCTGTTGCAAAATGGTTTCATGCGTGGTTATTATTGTTGGACCAAGCACGGAGAAAGAGGGGTTATAATGGAAGAGAATGAAGAAGAAGAGGATAATGACAACTATCCTATGTTCGATGAACACGGTGGTACTTCAATGGGGGAAGACGAAGTTGAAGAGGATGAAAAAAAAGATGAGCCTGACGATGATCTTCGTCAGGCCATTCATGATGCACAAATGGACTGTGGAAGTGAAAACGAGAGGTTGAAGTTGGAGCGCATGTTAGCCGATCACACCAAATTGTTGTACCCAACTTGTACAGATGGCCAGAAAAAGCTCGGTACCATACTGGAAATGCTACAATGGAAGGCAGAGAGTGGTACTACCGACAAGCACTTTGAAAGTTTGCTGAAAATAATTAAGAAGATGCTTCCAAATGAAAACGAATTGCCCTCTAGTACGTACGAAGCAAAGAAGGTTGTCTGCCCTCTAGGATTAGAGGTGCAGAAGATACATGCATGCATTAATGACTGCATCCTCTACCGTGGGAGCACGAAAATTTAAATGCTTGTCCTGTATGCGGTGCATTGCGGTTTAAGATTGGGCGAGATGACCCAGGTGAAGTTGAGGGCGAGCAAGGTTGTCCAAGGAAGAGGATTCCTGCCAAGGTGATGTGGTATGCTCCTATAATACCACGTCTGAAACGTTTGTTCCAAAACAAAGAGCATGCCAAGTTGTTGCGCTGGCACAAAGAAGAACGTAAAAAAGACTGATGATAAGACACCCCGCTGATGGGTCCCAGTGGAGAAAAATCGACAGAGAGTTCCCGAATTTTCGGATGACGCTAGGAACTTAAGATTTGGTCTAAGTACAGATGGATTTAATCCATTTGGAGAGCAGAGCTCCAGTCATAGCACTTGGCCTGTGACTCTATGTATATATAACCTTCCTCCCTGGTTGTGCATGAAGCGGAAGTTCATTATGATGCCAGTGCTCATCCAAGGCCCGAAGCAACCTGGCAACGACATTGACGTGTATCTGAGGCCATTGGTGGAAGAACTTTTACAGTTGTGGACTGATGAAGGTGTGCGTGTGTGGGATGAGCACGGACAAACGGAATTTGACCTACGAGCGCTCTTGTTTGTAACCATCAATGATTGGCCTGCTCTTAGTAACATTTCAGGACAGTCAAACAAGGGATACAATGCATGTACGCATTGTTTAGGTGAGACTCAAGGTAAACATGTATGTAACAAGATTGTGTACCTGGGCCATCGTCGATGGCTTTTACCGAGGCATCCAGTAAGAAAGGAAGGCCAACATTACAAAGGTGAGGAAGATATTCGGCGGAAGCCTACTCGACCTTCTAGTTCTGTTATACATGATATGGTCAAGGATTTAAAAGTAATATTTGGGAAGGGTGCTGGAGCACTATCTGTTCCGAATGACGCTCAGAACCACGTTCCCATGTGGAAGAAGAAATCTATATTTTGGGAGCTGCCCTATTGGATAATGCTAGAGGTTCACTCTGCAATCGACGTGATGCACGTGACAAAAAATCTTTGCTTGAACCTGCTTAACTTGTTGGGCGTGTATGGAAAGTCAAAAGATACACCAGAAGCAAGACAGGCCCATCGACGTATGCATTCACGAGACGACGATCATTCTGATAATCATCAAGGTCCTGCGAGCTACGCTCTTACGAAAGAAGAGAAGAAAATATTTTTTGAATGTCTTCGCAGTATGAAGGTTCCATCTGGCTTCTCGTCGAATATAAAGGGAATAATAAACATGGCAAGCAAAAATTCAGAACCTGAAGTCTCATGACTGTCACGTGATTATGACACAATTACTTCCGGTTGCATTGAGGGGACTTCTACCAGAAAATGTTCGAGTACCCATTGTGAAGCTATGTGCATTCCTGAATGCAATTTCTCAGAAGGTTATCAATCCACTTACTCTAAAAGATATAGAGAATGATGTGGTCCAATGTCTTGTCAGCTTCGAGTTGGTGTTCCCACCAACCTTCTTCAATATTATGACGCACCTTCTAGTTCACCTGGTGGAAGAGATACGTGTTCTCGGTCCTGTATTTCTACACAACATGTTCCCCTTTGAGAGGTTTATGGGAGTCTTAAAGAAATACGTTCATAACCGTGCTAGGCCAGAAGGAAGCATCTCCAAGGGCTATGGAACTGAGGAGGTCATTGAGTTTTGTGTTGACTTTATTCCTGATCTTAAGCCGATTGGTGTTCCTCAATCGCGTCATGAGGGGAGACTGCGTGGAAAAGGCACGCTAGGAAAGAAAGCAATCATATGTGAAGACGTGGATTCTTTCACTCGAGCACACTACACAGTTCTGCATAATTCCATCTTGGTGGCTCCGTATATCCAGCAACACAGGAATTATTTACGCTCCAAATACCCAGAAGATGAGATTGATGGAGTACACATCAAGACTTTTGGCGGTTGGTTACAGAAACTTCTGATGAATGTCACCACAAATGAACTACAGCTACAATATTTGGCCAAGTCACCATCTTCGACTATATTGACTTTTCAAGGGTACGAGATAAATGGAAATACATTTTACACGGCCGACCAAGATAAAAAGAGCACCAACCAAAACAGTGGTGTCCGCTTTGATGCAATAGATGGCTGCAGTGGGAAAAAGGAAACATATTATGGTTACATAGAGGAGATATGGGAACTGGACTATGGACCTTCATTTAAGATTCCTTTGTTCAAGTGCAAATGGTTCAACCTAGATGGCGGTGTAGCCGTAGACACACGGTACGGAATGACTACAGTGGATTTCAAGAATCTTCATTACGAGAACGAACCATTCATTCTAGCCAGTGAAGTGGCTCAGGTTTTCTATGTGAAGGACATGTCTACCCTACCAAAAAAAAGAAAAGATAAGCAAGCGAATACATCATGCAATGAGCCAAAGCGCCACATGTTCTTTCAGGTAAAAGAAACATCGTTGGAGTGGAGGACCACACAGACATGTCAGAAGATTACAATAAGTTTCATGAAATTCCGCCCTTCAAAGTGAAAATTGACCCAAGCATCGCGTTAAATGAAGAAGTTTGTCCATGGCTACGGTGCAATAAGAAGAAAGGGACACACACGAAGAACAAGTGAACAATAGCTAGGTAGGGATGTTGTTGGTGCTGTGTAATAATTAATTTGTATTAAACCTTTTATGTAACCGTGCGACATTTCTGTGTCGTGGTCCTTTTTTCTATTTGTGTGCAAAATTTCTTCAATTGGAACTACCCTACCATCTACCTTCAAATTTCTCGAAAGCCTGGCGAGATGCTCGGATGCGGAAATGTGAAACCCGGACACACACTTCTCGCAAGGACACGAGTCGTGACCGCAAAGCCTGCCTTTAGTCCCGGTTGGTAACACCAACCGGGACTGAAGAAGCACACGGATCGTGTGTTTCTTTAAAGCGCTTGTGAGCCGTTGGATCAAGTGGTGTGTTTCTTTCGAGCGCTTGTGAGCCCTTGGATCAGGCAGAAGCACACGGATCGTGTGTTTCCTTCCAGCGCTATAGATAGTCCCGGTTGGTACCAACCGGGACTATCACGACCACTTCATAAGCCACGCGCCCCTATATATAGCCCACCTCAGACAGGTTACTCACTCACGCAAAACATTCCAGCGTCCTCGGAGAGGCATCTTTGGGCAACCAGCGGCAAGACGTCTCTGATGACCTGCGACCGTTACAAACGGTTGCAGATCATCAGAGACGTCTTGCCGGACGGTTGTAGAACATCAGAGACGTCTTGCCGAACGGCACACAACTAGCGTCTACCTTTGCCACCGAATCCAATGGTTGGATTTAGCCTACCTGATGGCATGTTCCCTGGCATTATTGTGTTCGTCCTTGTTCACCGGCCAGCCATTGGAGCCACCTCCCGTAGGACGGTGAATAAGGACAACACAACGACGCTGTTGGAAACACAAGCCCTCAGGTAGGTTGAATCCAACCACTGGATTAGGGTGACACAATGATGAATTGCCGAGGAGGTGGGAGTGGTGGTGGTGGAAGTGGTAGCCATGCTCACGACCACGTGATGATTTGCAGTATACAAAGCATTCGGATTCCCGTCATACAGCCCTACGGTGCATTTGATATGCAGTCACTCACGAGGCACCGTAGGGCTGTATGACGGGGAAACCGTGTGTTTTGGTCAGTTTTGTTTATATATAAGGCGGCTCCACACCGCCCTCCACTTTTGAAGCATGGTATGGGAAACAACGTCGTCGAAGCGATTTTCAAAATTCCTTTTAGAAATATCATTTTCCATCAATTGGAGATGTTAGTACATGATAAACTAAGGCCATGTGCACTGGATTTGCATTTTTTTGATGTTTTCTCAATATCTTTTGAATATTTCAAATTCGGTTGACTTTTGTTGACCCAGATTTGAAATATTCAAAAGATATTTAAAATACATCAAAAAAATGCAAATCCAGTGCACATGGCCTTAGTTTGTCATGTACTAACATCTCCAATTGATAAACAAGGTCTACATACATGTTACACAAGAAGTGCTTCATAATCTCACATCTCAAACTATAGAGTTCATAGTTTGAGATGTGTGATTTCACACCATATTGAAGCATTTCTTGTTCAATTTGTGCCTAGACCTTGTTTATCAATTGGAGGTGTTAGTACATGACAAAATAAGACCATGTGCACTGGATTTGCATTTTTTTGATGTTTTCTCAATATCTTTTGAATATTTCAAATTCGGTGGACTTTTGTTGACCCAGATTTGAAATATTCAAAAGATATTTAAAATACATCAAAAAAATGCAAATGCAGTGCACATGGCCTTAGTTTGTCATATACTAACATCTCCAATTGATAAACAAGGTCTACATACATGTTACACAAGAAGTGCTTCATAATCTCACATCTCAAACTATAGAGTTCATAGTTTAAGATGTGTGATTTCAAACCATATTGAAGCATTTCTTTAAAGAAATGAGAAAAAGAGAAAAAATACTCAAAAAAGAACCATCCATAGTTTTTGAAAATTCAACCACTTTCAATGAATAGCCATGCTCTCCATTTTGACCATTTTTTTAAGGAAATGAGAAAAAGAGAAAAAATACTCAAAAAAGGAATTAAAATAGTTTACTAGTTTCTAGGAAAAATAGAAAAACAAATCTAAGTATATAAAAGAATTAAAATAGAAAACAAATCTAAGTATATAAAAGAATTAAAATATAAATACATAAATGAAAACAAATACCAGAAAAGAAAATAGAAAAACAAAAAAAAAATTAGAAAAAGGCCTTTAGTCGCGGTTGCGGCCAGCAACCGCGACTACAGGCCCCCTGGGCTTGGCGCCAGAATTTTGGCGGCCCAGATGGACCTCTAGTCGCGGTTGCTAGCTGCAACCGCGACTAAAGGGTCTTTAGTCGCGGTTGCAGCCAGCAACCGCGACTAGAGGTCCATTCCGCGCCGTTTAGTGGGGGACTTTGCGAAAATTTTCGCAAAATCCCCCAAATCGACGAAGAAGAACCGCCTCCGGGCTCCCCTGACGCCGCCGACGACCCGCGCGCCGTGGTGCTGCTCCGCCGCCCCGTCGTGCTGCCCCTCCCTGCCGTGCTGCCCCGCCGTCGCAGCCCGTGGTGCCCCTCCCCGCCGTCGCAGCCCGTGCTGCCCCTCCCCGCTGACGACCCGCGCGCCGTGGTGCTGCTCCGCCGCCCCGTCGTGCTGCCCCTCCCCGCCGTGCTGCCCCGCCGTCGAAGCCCGTGGTGCCCCTCCCCGCCGTCGCAGCCCGTGCTGCACCTCCCCGCCGTGCCCCTCCCCTGCCTCGCCGCGCCGCCGTCTCGAGGTTGAAGACGATGCGGCCACGCCGCTCTCTGCTCTGCTCCGCTCTCCCTTCCTGCACTCTCTCTGCTTCACCACCAGTCACTCACCGCACCCCTCCCTCTCTCTTTTCTTGCACAGGGGCACCGCCAGCAGCTCGCCGTCGAGGAGTCCGTGACCGGAGCAGCCGCCAGGGCCACCGTCACCGTTCTGGACGTCCCAACGCCTGCCTAGGTGAGTACTGTACTCTACTTTAAAATTCAATATCTCCCAAATTACAAGTCCAAATAATTTGAATCAAATTTCTATGGAAAGCTTGTTAAATTGTCTGTCCAACCACACTAGTTTCATATAGTTTAGATCAATAATAATTGTGTGGTATTAAAATTGCCACAGAAGGTTTAAATTACAAACTTGTTTGTTTCTGATACTCTGTTAATCCAAATGACATGAATCCAATTTTGTTAGATTAGTATTGTGATCACTTAGCTGCCTTAATTTGTGTAGAATTAATTAAGCAACAGAAAGTAATTAGCTTTGGATTAAAGTTTGTTAACCCTTCTGGACTATAACATTTTTAACTGAATAATGCTTAATCCAAATGAATTAAATCCAATTGTGTTAGTTCAGAAATAATCAGTACTGCCTATCCCTAAAAGGATTTAATTTTGTGAGTAACAGAACTTGTGCAGTGGCTAAAACTTGATTAATAAGCTGCTGGAACAAAACATTTGTGTAGGGAATTTTGTGTTAGAACTTTTTGATGCAATTTTGTGTTAGAACTTTTGATCAAATTTTTAGCAATGTGTTAGAACTAGGTTAATTGCAATGTGTTAGAAAAAATAGATGAAATTTTTGGGTAAGTTTCTGGTTCCTCTCCTCTCTTGTATGTGCTCTGTGATGTTGTCATTGTTGCTACTGTCGATCCTGGAGCACACATGTAGAATCATAGATGCTTGCTTCCATATTGTTCATTGTTTTGTAGCTACTGGATTGCATGTGCTAGACACATTTTGAGGTATCTGGGAGCTACATTTTATTTATCTTCTCTTGCATGTACACAGGTTCCTGGAGCATCTTCAACTGAAAATATTTGTACTATTTCATCTGATTGTTGCTAGATCAATTGGTTAGGTTGTGTAGTGTCTTGCTGAATGGCTAGTAATAAATCTTGATTGTGAAATTGTTTATATTGTTCGGATGTGAGATGTTTGTATCCCTCTAGAAGGACTCCGTTTTTGTTACTGATTTTCATGTACCGATCTAGATATAAATGGTGGTTCTGGACTAGGTTGGCAGTTCCAGCTGGTTCCTGTTATGACAATACACGATATCTCGACAGTTACTTCAGAACTTGTCTTCAGAAAAAACCATGTTAGAAGGATTCAAATTTAGTTTGTGCAAAATTTTGTTCTTTATATGATATTGATCACTGATTTTGATTCCTGTAGGGACATCAACATCTTGTCCTCACATTTGTGCAGTTGCTGCACTACTCAAGACAGCGCACCCTAACTGGTCCCATAGTTTGGCAGAGATTTTCCCACGTATTTTTGTGTGAGTGCGTTGCGATCGTGAGCACGTCTTTTCCCATGAATTTTCTGTTTGTAATTATGATGAAACTATTAAGATGTTCATTGTAATCAGTGTGTATGTATTGTATTATCTCCTTGCTAGTCGGAGGAATAATTAAGCATTAAGCATTAACTATCATACATTTTGTTCGTAGTTATACATGATCATAAAGGAAAGAAGCCTTGCTATTTCTTGGAGTAGTAACAACATTTATGGACTTTGTGTTTTGTCTCTAAAGTAACTTCTATAGGACAGCCGCTCCGGTCGCTCCGCCGTGCTGCTATTTCTTGGAGTAGTAACAACATTTATGGACTTTGGTTTGGAAATTTAACAATGTGTAGCTAAGTTTGAATACTAATTATGCAAATTTATTGAGTGTAGGAACATTCAGCTATGGATCACCCTTTAATTGTGCGAGACGAGGAAGGAGAAGACTTATTCATGCAGGATATTTTTGAGCATCGCGATGCAAATGCTGCCGGTGGAGAAGGCGCCGCCGATGATCGAAACGATGATTTTGAGCAATTTGCATCACAATTTTTAAACCCGTCTGGTGAGGGTATTTTAGAGGAAGAAGAAATAACAGCCTCCACCTCGAACACCCTCCACCTCGAGGTTTATATATGAATTCTATATTTGCTTGAACACAAAATGCATTAACTGATTTGTATTGCACTTATTAACGCATTATATTTCTTACTTTAGGCCTCCACCTCGAATAAAAAGGCTAAGAATCAAGCTCCTCGAGGCCGCACGAAAAGAATGACAAGCAAAGATGCAAAGTTACCGATCTATGAAATTGATGAAGAGGGCGATCCGGTGGAACCCCCAGAGAACCGCAAAAAATATATAGGTCAAGCTGGAGTTATTGTTAGGGACTCGGTCCCGATCTCCATACCAGAATGGAATAAGCCGGCGGGCGTTGCCGAGGATGATCCCTGCTATGTCCACAAGCATTTGAAAGATTTCTGCTCTGACGCACTCTTGGAGCATTTTAACCTCCCGGAAGATATTGAACCCACCACGAAGTTGAAACTCAAGCAGCGGACTCTCTCCAAGATGGCCGACGCATTTCGGAAATATAAGCAAACATTATGGGCAAAATATGCAACAGTTGATCCAGATTTCAGTGAAGAAAAACTAGTGAAGATAAGAGATCACTGGGAAGCGTTTAAGGCGTATAAGAAATCGGATGCGGCTGTGGCCCGATCTGCAATAAATAAGCTAAATGCTGCGAATAAGGTTCACCACCATAACTTGGGGCCAGGTGGCTACAGGTTAGCCATTCCTAAGTGGCTAGCCTTAGAAGATAAAATCTTTGCTAAAGGTATCACTCCACAGACATACTACTGGCCCGAAAGGTCCAAATTCTGGTTGTTCGCGCATGGCGCAACGTTGGACGAGGTAACAGGGAAAATTGTCCCGAAGGTTGAAAGATTCAAGAAAAAAGTAGAAGAAATCGTCCCGAAGATTGAATCGGTAATAGAGGAAGTTAAACGGGGTGTGTGGAAACCCTATAGAGAGGACGACGAGCTGACACGGGCCCTAGGGAATCCTGAACACTGGGGACGTTTACGAGGCATGCCCGGCGGTGTCACCATTAAGAAAGCGTATCCGCAACACGCTGACACTTATAGAAGCCGTGCAAGAAAGAAGAAGAAGGGTGAAGAGCGGCTAACGGAATTGGAACTCATGGTGCGGCAACTCATGGAGAAGGTTAATACTCGGACAGAGCCGCTTCAGGAGCAGCAACTCCTGGATGCTCGATCTCAGCTTAGAAGCAGCGTGGGTTCCACGCAAATAGATGTCGATGCTCACTACCCCGTGGATGATGTCACGGAGAAGACACCATGTGAGCTACATGCACCTGTGGTTAACATATCCACGAAGGTGGCGGAAGGCTATGCTTTACCGAGTGACGCCGGAGCAAGCTACCATGATGGTGACGTTGCTCCTGGCTATGCTGTTGTCGGGGTGGATGAAATTCTGCCGGGATTTGAATCATTGGCTCTTGATATTTCTGGAGCTCACGGTGAGGAGACATTGTACGATGTCAAGGGTGGTTTCGCCCAGTGGAACAAGAAATACATCAAGTTCTCAAAGCCACCGACTCAGCAAAGCCCATCCTGCCCGGGTATCGATGAGACACATCCATCTCCGGCACCGCGTGACAGGGACCCCCCACCGGAAATTGATGTAGAGGACCATCCTAGTCAGCACAGTCCATCTCCATCTCCGACTCAGCAAAGCCCACCACGTGAGGAAGTGCCCGTAGCGCTTCTCCGGAGAAAGCGCGGGTCTTCCCCGGTCAGGAGGCGAACTAAAAGGGCCAAATCGCCTGATCCGAGGTTACCTTGGCAGAAGACTCATGAGCAAAACGAAGCAACCTGGGCGGCGTATAATAAAGCATTGTTCGCACCGAAAGTGCCGCCGCCAAAATTTACCGCCGGCTATACTGCAGAGGTTTGTAATCGAGTCGTCGACAACTTATATGTCCCTCCAGAGGAGCCGCCATCTGACTATGCCCGTTCTATTCAGAAGTCATATGACGAGGTGACGGCGGTGGAGGCGCTAAAGAAAGGTGAACAAGACGCAGAGTCAGTCCCGCCGCCGGCGGCAAACGATAAACAAGCAGCACCATCCGTCCCGCCGGCGAAGGAAGCTACAAAATCAGCACCATCGGTCCCACCGCCGCCGAAGATAGGTAAACAAGTTCCCCAGCTCGGAGAACAACCCGTACGTTCTGTCCCCCCGCTAATTGTCCCGCGGCCGACGAACAAAGATAGTCGAGTTCCCCAGCGCGGGAAAACAACCAGTACAATCTGACCCTAAAGAGCCGATGGTGTTTGACATAGAGGTAATCCGTCGTCTTGCCGCCGAAGCGCAAATGCCTATAGATGAATATGCTTCGAGATTGAATTTCGAGACTGCACCACCAGCTCCACCAGTAAGAGAGTTCGTTCCGGGGAAAGCTTTGGTGCAAATCAGGGGCCTTCCAACAAGAATGCGTACTCTGCATCAATGGTACATGAAAAATGCAAAGAAGACATCTGCTATCGTTCTGAAATGTAGGGAAGACGATGAGCACTTCTTAGAAGACTACAATCACACTGTTACGTTTAGCGAACTTTTTCAGCTCTACAATCTGCGGGCACTCGACAAATCTATCATGAGTTCCTATTGCCTGTAAGTGATTTATTTAAGTCTTTACCTAGTCTCGTTCATTGTTTGTAACTATTCTCAATTTAATCTTTTGTGTGCTATATTATGCAGAATGAAGATACTCGAGCTCAAGAAGATCAACCAGCATGACATTGGGTTCATTGACCCGGATAAATATAACGAAGCAACCGTAGTAGATCCCTTGTATAACGAGAACACAGAGGATGATTTGCTAAGGTTGTTCAAGCGATACAAGGACAAACGTACTATATATTGGCCTTACGGCTTCGGGTAAGTTTTAGTGACTTCTACACATTCTAATTTGCTCACCCGATGTCAAGTTTAACTGATGAGTTATGCATGACTGTGCCCAGCTACCACTGGATTCTTCTTGTCATTAGACATCACGAAGGACTTATTCATTCACTTGACTCATTGAGATATCATCCTGACACTTACAGGAGTTGTTTCGACTTACTAGCAAGGTACATTCATTTCTTACCGCCTCTGTCATTCATATCTTGATGTCAACTCATTAACGAATAACTCATTTGTGAATGTTCTTTGTCGGGCAGAGTTTGGAAAAGGTTTCGAGCGGAAGATCCTGAAGGTGGGTGGCGTGAAAAGCTGGATTGGAAGTTAAACCAAGTAAGTATTGCTACCTCTACGTCCACACAACATTTCTCATGCATACTTCATTATTATTGACTGAAATCTATTCTTGTATAGTCTTGCATGGAGCAACCAAAGGAAACTGAGTACTGTGGATTCTTCGTTTGTGAGTATATATATGTATTAGTCACCGAGAAATGGAATATGAGAAAGGATGCAGAGTTGGCAAAAAAGCGCTCCAGGCTACCACTCGACCACCGCTTCAGAGCAATTGGAGAGGAATTGGCGGGATTTTACCTTTCAGAGGCCTTACAGGAGAAAGGAGAGTACTACGATGCTGAAAGCATGAAATCGAAAAAGTAACTTGTTGTTTTGCTTCAACTCTTGTACTACGATAACTCTTGGCACATCAACGAACTCTTGTCTATGATGATCTTCAAGTATTACTTAATTTAATTGCATGTGCTATAAATATGTGCATCGACTTCATACGACACGGGAACGGTTACGACGTCGAAAACGTTACGGTTACCGTCACCGTAACCGTCATCGCAACGGGAAGGGTTACCGTTACGGGAAGGGATACTAGTGAAACCACGGGACACGGGAACCTAGCTATAACCAAACCCCGGCATATATAAACCCTAAACCCTGCAATTAAATCGAAAAAGAAAAAAAAAACCAAAACCCTTTGGTCCCGGTTGGTGCTACCAACCGGGACCAAAGGTCACCACACCCCACGTCCCCCTAAAGCCACGTGGACGGTCCTCTAGTCGCGGTTCGGAATCCGCCGCGACTAAAGGGTGGGGGCTTTAGTCCCGCCATCCTAGTCGCGGTTGCCCAACCGCGACTAAAGGTCCTCTGCAACCGCGACTACAGGCCTCTTTTGTACTAGTGCGTTCTCTTTTGGGCCCCAATTATCCAATCAATCAGTGAGGATTGAGTTTGAGGTGCTGGTGATGGAGGCTGGCAATGTAGATTGCTCTTGCTTCGCACCTGAATCCGATAATTGAAGCAAGCCCTTCATCATACCGTTACCGAGTCCCTTCATGCTGCTTTGACCAATCCACTCGTCACTGCAAATAGCTGCTCCTTAGTCTTTGATTGTATGTCCATTTTTGCTTGATGTAGTAATGCGAACAATTCAGAAGGTGGCAAATCAAACCTTTAATTCAGTGTCCGGTTGAGTTAGTAGTACTATCGGTCAATTATATCGTTTTCTGGATAGAATAGCCACATGGATGTGTAAAATTAGGTTTTATAGATTATTCTTGTTAAGAAGGTGTGCGTTTCTGAGAATTGTAGTATGTATCTGAAGTTCTAAACATCTGTGTTGTTTTAGAGGTACCTCACTTGGGCCTTCAAACCCACTGCCATTGGGGCCCACTACACTTGAAGTGTGACGTAATCCTCTGCTTCCTCTGCTCTGCTCCACCGCTCGCCGTGGTCGCCGGCGCCGCCGCCGGTGGCAGCAGCCGACACGGCCGCTCCTCGCCCATCGGTCTTCTTGGCAACCGCCAGGTAGAATGCTCTCTTTGAACCCTCACGCTCTCCTCGCCGCCGGGACGGATTTCTAACCTCTCCATGCCCGCAGATTGGACGCCGCTCCTCGTCTGTCTCCAGTCTCCTCGGACGGCGGCGATGGCGCCGGGCTCCAAGAAGAGGTCGTGAAGAAGAGGATCCCATGCTGGGCGACAACATCGCTTGCTGTACAGGTCCATCTATTTTCTTGAACAGCACAGCCACCGTTGCAGACAAACTGAATCACCAGACACGCAATATCGCTAGCAAATTCAGCTTTGATCCAACAATCGTTCCCATTAAAAATTACATTGTTCAGATAGAGAGCCGCTGCTGTTGTCATAGGAATCCTGTAATTTCCGCTCCCCTTCGTTAGCTGTCTTAATTATTGGCAGTTGGCACCGTGAGGTGACGGGAGCTTCTTTTTTTTTTTGAACAGGATCCGGCAATTATATTAGGAAGCAAAGCACAAATTACATCCAGACCAGAGGAAACCAAAATTACAAAAGATCCAGAAGAACTTGCACCCAACACCCGAACAACAAGAGGAAGCAGAGCCGAATCCACCCCAAACCCCAGAAGCCTAACCTTTGCCGGAGCTGCCGTACCACCATCCCCGGGAGAGCAAGCACCTCCACCAAAGTAGCAGGCTGCAGAACCGGCCGCCGCGCCGCGACGGACACCCAGGACGTTGAACGAACTCAGCCGTAGCGCTTGCCTCCACGATCCACCGATCTTCCCGCCATCTCCGCATCGGCCAGGCCAGCCGCCCAACGAGACCGCTCTCAGGCCCCCCACTCCCCTCGCCGCCACGGCCGGCCGGAGCAAGAACGATACCGAGAGCCACCACCACCACCAAGGCAACCAAAAACGGAACAAGCACCTCCACCACCTTCCCCCTTTGCCACCTCGGCCAGACAGAGAAAGAGACAGAGAAGCTCACCCGGAAGAACCACCTCACCCTCCCCAAGCCGCCGCAGAAGAAGACGAACGCCCAACGACGGTGGAGAGAAGAGAACAAAACCCCACAAGGAGCAGACGGCGGCGTCGTCGAACCATCCGCTCGGGGGAGCACGACCTCCACGGATCCGTAGATCCAGGAGTACCAAAACCTCCGCGCGTCACGCCAGAGCACCGAAGGACGCCGGCGAGGAGGGACGACGCGCGAGCACCTTATTTCTCTCCGACGCCGCCTCCACCCCCACAGCGCCGCCGGCAGAAACACTACCCCTACTATTCACACGCCTACCCGGACGGAGCTTCTTGTTCTTGTAGTTGTTTCCAAAAGTTTTTCCTCTTATGTGGAGTTACCTTATCGGGTGGTGCTACAAAGTTAAAGAAGTTGTACGGTAAACTGCTAGCAAGATTTTTCTATTAAAAGTTCCAAGTATTTGTAAGTCGAATATATGCATTAGAAAACATGTTTTGTTCCGAAAAATTATCCGCATATCTTAATAACTTGTTAGATGATGTATATCATGGATAATTTTATTGCGACCTACCATGAAGGGATGAATAATATGTGGTTTCTTAATAACACATGTTTAATTATGTGGTTTTTTCTTGCCGTGTGAGTCCCAGGTCTAGAAGGATGGGTCCGGGAGGAAGTCCAACCATGGGGACACTCAGCGGTGGTGGCATTCCGCTCGTCCGAAAATCATGCTGTCATGTTGAGCAACGTTCAGTCGCAACGGGCATCAGCGGCTTGTGGTCCAATCTAGTTGGCGTGCCTAAGGAGGGTCAACCTCTAGCAAGTTGATACGGCCCACAAGAAATTTTGGCATGACAATAATTAGTAGTATTGATACAGTCGTATCAATCCCAATTCAAGGACATTAAGTTTAAGTCATACAACACATTACACTAAATTTGACTACTCCAATAATCTCGACAAACCGTAGTATGATTGAAGTTACACTCTGCGATTATGAGTATTTACAATATGCTTGAAGAGGTCACGAGCAAAAGTTCCCAAAGAAGCCATATGATTGTGTTGATGTATCATTACTTGACCATAAATTACCGGTTATTGGATGGTTAGTTCCTCCAATGCAGTAAATTATTTATAGGACAACATATAACTGTGGCAGGACAATAATGATAAGAACCTACAGGGATTCATCATATATACCTAGGGATGTAAATGGGACCATAAATGGTGCCATATAATCCCATTTATTTTGTTCAATAGTTCAAAAAAAACGTTTCGTATCCTGGGAAAGTTACTACGTGCCCACTTATGCGGGATTAAATGGCGCCATTTACTCTCCCATTTACATCCCTATATATACCACCCCACTACTCTCCATATGAAGTCACAAACAAGTTTACTTTCCACAACCTAACCTTTTTCTCACTCATCCAATCCTCATGCATGGCACCAAAGACAATGATATCGCGAAATTACAGCGTAGGTACAAGTAGGAAAACGAGGCACCTAGAAGCACACCGCCACAGTCTTGAAAATTTCCACGTATCACTCAGCGGTGGTTGTATGTTGCTTGCAAATCATTCGACCCATTTGCCGATCAATGCTCAGTCATCTCTTGCTCTGTAGTAGCGCATGGTGGTTGTAGCACCGTCAAACTTAGCAAGATCGTTTAATCTATAGAGTGACTAGGTGAATGCCCGTGCGTTGCTACGGGCTATCAAGTTCCTTTCTCCAAGCAGTCACGCCAATTGAACAGCGACAACTTATCTCTCATCCATGTGCGCTCCGGTTTTCTCCAACTCTAGCAAATCTCTGTAGAGGCAACATCGATCAAAATTTCATTATTTGTTGTGTCACATTATCATCTTCCATCTGAAGCCGTGAACTTTGTATAGAAACATTACTTTACTTTGGATGACTGTAGCAAGACAATATCATTTGAATTGTTGTCAGCTCAACTATGATATCCTCAAACAACAAATAAAATGCATGTTCAGAGAAATGAGACTTGCAAGCTTCCTAAGTTGCATGAGCTTGAAATTATTCCTTTTGGAGCTTCTTCAAGTTATAGAAATGAAACTCTCTAATATTGGAGATTGTGGTGGGTCAAGAGCTGATCATTTGGAGCTTGTTTCACATAGAAATGAAACTCTTTAACCGCAACCAAAAATCTAAGGAAAGTTGGCCATACTCTTACTTTATTATCCAAAATTGTTATTTGGCAATGCGCCTGAATGGGAGCAAAGAGAATTGAAATTGACGAGAAGTGGCACAATAATTAATTGAACACAAACATATTGATGGGCAGCTTGGGATATTCTACACAACTGTAAGCTTTGCAAAGATTATGCAGCACTGACCCAAGAATGGGTAGGGAAATAAGTTCCGGATAACACTTGTTCACCATAGATTAGTAGGTTCCTAAAAAACCATAGAATAGTACAAGATGAGAGCAAAGAGAATTTAATAGTAGAATCGACCACGATACAAAGATCGACGTAGTAGCTCAAGTAAAAGATGGTGCAAGGGTATAGGGTCTATTGCCACTGGCGCCCAGGTGGAGCGGATGGATGATAATGTGAATTGCTTTTGTTGGGATGCTCATTACCTGCCGGACACCTGGTACGTCCACGCTGGCAGTCCCTCTTGTCAACTCTGGCGTTTGTGCTGAAATCAACACCGACTTCATCTGCTCTCCAGCCAGCCCTGCTCCCTCGCTCTCCATGGGTCCTTCCCTTCTCCCAACCTTCCTCGCGGCGGACACTACTTACTCCCCTGCTACTCTTTTGTCCGTGAATGTTTCGCTCGTCCGAATTTTCCGCATCATCCTTTCGTGTATTACACACCTGTTTGAGAAAATAAGTAATGTATTTGAGACCTTGATTCTGGATCATGTCCTTGCTTTGGAAAGGAAGTCTTCACTATATAGCAATTTGAATACTAAATAGCAAATCCGACAACATAAGTAGAGAAAGCACAATGTTTTTCACTAACAAGATGTCAGATTCCACATCCGAAACTCATCCGACAACACAATTAAGCATTCAATACATCACATCCATAAACCAAACAAATTAACTGTTCATCTCTAACCTTCTTATGATTGCAAGTGAATTTAAAATATCAAAGCCAAGGTATACAATTACACCATGATGTACTGACCCACACAGCCAACTACATCATTAACAGCATTGAACCTTCAAATCCACATATAAGACTACCCCTATAGTTGAATAAAAGGTGTGACATAATTGGTGCTGCTGCTGCCGTCTATAGCTGGTAAATGCATCTGCATAAGAGTAGCATGTCTGAAGTGCACTGCTCTCCAAAGCAATCTCGGCAGCAAGGTTCACGCCACAAGCCGCCTTCTACTCCCATCGACAGTTCTAGATAGACGAATTTGCAGGCTATAGAAGTATAAAACAGCACGTCTCTTCCCCATCGCCATTGCCGGCAGAGCCATGCTGATGGCGACCTGCTCGATGCGCCTCCTCGCCGCGCAACGGACACTAGTGGAAACAAGGCCTCTCGTCCCGGGTGGTAAGGCCCTTTGGTACCGGTTGGCCACCCGGGACGCGGCAATCGGGACTAGAGGCTCCCCCTCTCGTACCGGTTGGCTTATGGCCCGGTACAAGAGAGGTCCACGTGGGGGCCGAGTCAGAGCGCCTGGCTGAGGACTTCTTGTACCGGGCCGTAATACGACCCGGTACAATAGAGGTCCACGTGGGGGCCGAGGCAGAGCGCCTGGCTGAGAACTTCTTGTACCGGGCCGTAATACGACCCGGGACAAGAGGGTCCCCACGTGGCAGCCTCTGGCTTTTTTGTTTCTCCAGAGTTTAGGGTTTAGGGTTGTATATATAAGGTTAATTAATTAATTACAAATCAGAAAAATAAATATAGCATATCAAAATATTGATAAAAGAAATATTTATGATAAATCGACCGGGACTAGAGCCCGTCTATTCGATTACAACCGGGACTAGATCCCGTCTATTCGATTACAACCGGGAATAGAGCCCGTCTATTCGATTAATTACAACCGGGACTCGAGCCCGTGTACTAATTACGTAGAGGTCGACCGGGACTAGTCGACGGCATTGTATTTTCCCTTTGAGTTAATGATTGTATCTTCCCTTTGGGTTAATGACATAGTCGACCAAAAATCCCGCAATTTCCTCTTGAATTGGTCGAAATTTGTCCTTTAGTTCCAGGTTCCTCCGCATGCTATCCATCTATAAAAGGAGAACAATGCGAATATCAATCATCATAACATAAATTAGACACTCAACACAATTGATGGTAATAAAATAAAACTGTGAATATATTTTGTTCACTTACGTCTAGAAATTTCTGTGGGTTTCGCTCAGATACCTCCTGGCGAATCCACTGGCACACGAAGTATCCACACAAATTGGTCCCCGGTGGCTGCCTCTCACAGTTCTTTATGAGAATAGATTTCAATCAAATAGTAATCAAGGATGGTATGATGGTATTGAAATTTGAATTAAAAAGATGCGCGAACCTAGCTCGTACTACTTACCTTGTCAGGATAAAAACTAAGCTCCTCTTTAAATTCACCTGTTGTCCTCTTTCTGAATTCTTTCCAAATGCTGCCCGGCAAACAAATGAATAAATGAGTTCTTAATTAGTTACTTGATATATCTCAGGAATTGAACAAATTAGAGAGACTGATATAGTACGATAGAAAATACCTTTGGAGGACATCCATAATTGGTTGGTACCTCTCTTCGGGCCAATGCAATGAGTCGAGGATGTCAACTCTTGCATCATCAACTTGAATGATTAGCAGAATGTAATGGTCGCTGCACACGTTTATATATGTCAGTAACTAATCAGTTACACTTAACATCGAGTAAGCAAAAATTAATGTGTACAAGACAGTAACACTCTTAATTACCTGAAGTGGTAAGGAAACAATATCTTGCTTTTATAATTTTCCCTATGCATGAACCTAAACAAGTTGGACTTCGTTTCCTGGGGGAAATCCCGTAGCAATTTTTCATTAACTCGGACCGGGTGAACGAATCCAAAGTCAAAATTTCTATTTCTGTCACATTCATCACTCTTCATTCTGCATAATAGCGTAGTGAGCATAATTAGAACAAGAAATGACCGAGCTGAGCTATAGACTATATTTTAGAAATAATTAAATGAATTGAATCACTTACAGACAATAGATACTGACGATACTCAAGTCCAGGGAGTCAAGCTGGTATAACTGATAGAGTTCTTCAAGATAAACATTTATCTCGGCTTTACCTATGTAATGTTCTTGTGTAACTTGCACAACGAGCGCCTCTCGACCTTTCTTTGTGACATCCATGTACCAGTCATGCAGTCTTCGCATTTGTGTTGGTAGAAACTCGATCTGCTCAGGTGGCACTAGAGACTCCCCGTATTTCCATTTCCATTTATCAACATGCAAATAGGGGTGGAGCTCTTCTGTCTCCAGTTGAGAAAGTGACATACCAGCTTCTGCAGCAAATTTCGCGCGGGCTAATTCATCAGTGTTCGCCGCACGCGCGGAGCCCTTATCAGTGGTCACCTTAAGCGGGGAGATCGACTGTTTTGACTGTGCTCCGAGCTGGGCAACGCCTCTTTTTCTTTTCCCGCTGCCACTAGTACTTGTCGTCTTGCTGGAGCTAATTCTACCCAGACAGCGTGCATAGTCATCTTTCCTATTTAACTCGACTTGCGATGGATGATTAAGAAAGTCCGTAGCCCACTTTGTTTGATCTCCCGAATATACTTGCTTCAGCGGGGGCTTTTTCGGTGCCATGTGTCTTTTAAGTTCGGCTGCCGCGGCCGCCGCGTTTTCCTCTACAGTCCTTTCCCAAGGTCTCGGGGGAGGAACTTTCGGTACTTTTGAGAGGGGCTCTTGTCGGGGTACCGGCGATCGGTCGCGACGGAAACCCATTAGTGTCGAAACGACGGTCTTCGTCGACTGGTTCCTCCTAGTGGGCGGAGACCGCGGAGGAGACGGCTGAGGTGTCTGCTGAGGCAGGGGCGGAGGAGACGGCTGAGGAGTCTGATGAGGCGGCGGCGAAGATCGAGATGGACTCGTGTTGTGGTGGTCGTCCAAGTCGTCATCATGTGGACTTGGAGGCGATGGTGGCCTTGGCGCCGTCCAACCTGTAATCACGATGTATTTCTTGGGCCATAGAATGAGTCCACGCTGGACATCTCCCAGTGTCCTATCATCATCACCTCCAGGGATTTTAAGTTCGAGTGATTCAAATCCGGGGTGAACTTGATCCACGCCGACACGAGCAAAGCCATCTGGAATCTCATTGCCCAAATACAGTGCTGTAGATTCACAAGGTAAAGCATAGCCCTCCGCCGCCTTCACTGATATGTTGCTCATGGCCCCATGTAGCTCACAAGTTGTCTTCTCAGTGATATAATCCACGGGGCAGGTTTCCTTGTTCGATGGCTCATCAGCACCAACCCCCGTGGAAGCCAAGCTGCTTCTCAGTTGAGATGGACCATCTGTTGGAGCACCTTCCTGCAGCCGACGAGTTGCCCCATGCTCGCGCATTTCATCTAGTTGCTGATGAAGGTTGCTCACCATACTTTCTAGTTTGCTAAACCGGTCTGAATTCTCCTCCTCCTTCCTCTTCTTTGCTCTTGCTCGGCTTCTATAAGATTCATGGTCCGCGAGAAACCCTTGATCCCACATCACATCAGCTCCGAAGCCTCGTACTCGTCCTCCTTTTTCTTTATTACCGAGGGCCTAGATAAAAATATATCTGTGTCAGGTTGGTCGGCATGATTGTCATAAACAAGAAACGAAACAAATATATATTTATAACAAACCTTTGTCAGCTCGTCGTACTCTCGGTCGGGAATAAACCTTCCCGCTTTAGCATCGGTGATTGCATCAAGAATTTGCTGCCGGGGTATAGGAAATTCTTTCTGTTGATCAACTATTAGATCCCCTGTTTCCATGTCATACTCCGCCCCATGCCCAAGAATCCAATTTCTGCATCTACGGGGCCATCCATCTGTAATTGGAGTGATCCCTTTATTGCGCAGCTCAGCCTCAATCTTACCCCACTTAGGCTCGGCACTAATGTAGCCACCTGCCCCCATCCTATGGTGATATTGTCAGCCCAGTAAGAACCAGGGTGTACTGGGCCTGGCCTCTGTAACCCTCAACACTTGGCGAGAGAATTTCGCTAAGTACCAAGACTACAAGCCTGGGGAGCCCGCGAGGCAGAATCGCCTCGCAGAGGCCTGGGGAGGCAGCTAGAGGCCTGTGGAGCCTCTCATCTGCTGCCCCCTCTCCAGGGAAGCCTTCCTTGAAGGGAAGTCAACGCAGAATCCTCCACAGGGCGTTCCCGCCCACGCGAGGGTTCCTTCGCTGTAAAGCAAGCGCTGCAGAGCGCACATGGCCTCTGCAGGGGCCGCAGAGTGACCGCGCCTCTGCGCATGGTGACGACGGAGCTATAGTCCCACTTTGGTGATAAAGGAGTCAACAAAGCGGGGGCGACGGCGCAGACCACCAAGCTTTCCTCTTTGGTGATAAGGGAGCAGGCCGGCGCTACGCTCCAAACTCGACGTCACCGTGGGGGCTCCCCCCGCTCCTCTGCGGCAGCAGCTGGCCGTCCTGGATGGACAGTGCCCTCTCTGCTGCGGCCTCAGCTTTTGTGCCCATGGACCGCGCCCATGGATGAAGACGAAGCTGTGCACCGTGCTCCCGACCGTTGTCGCCATGTGGTAGCCCCTCCGCTGCACAAGGACAGGGAGGAGGCCCGAGGCGCCTATAAAAGGAGTCGGTGCTCCGCCGTAGCAGGGGATCGACCTCCGATTACCCCTAGTTTAGTTACTTGCGCACAAGGACGGCGAACTCTCTTTCCTTGTACGCGCCACCACCATAGCCGTGCCTTCGGCAAGCACGCTGTACTGGGTACTCCACAAGCAGCAATATACACTAGCAGGACGTAGCGGTTTTACCTCCACAAGAGGGCCGTGAACCTGGGTACGGGCTGCGTCTCTCTCTCTGCAGTGATGTCCCTCTCCAGGCACGACGAGCAGCGTCGCCGCGCCGGCTGAGGGTTGTTTGACGTCGTGTTCGGCCCCCCGCACGAACTCTCTTCGCGAGTCGGATCGCCCCTGTTTCGTGGGTGTCATTCTCCGACAATTGGCGCGCCAGGTAGGGGGCTGAGGCGCGTCTTCAACCTCCGTCGACCTCTACGCCATGGCGGATACTCGCGCTGCTCGTGCCAACCGGCGCGCGTCAGGCAGGGCTGAGACCGAGCCCGTCGTCCACTCCACCAGGCCTCGCGGCCGTCCTCGCGCCCACCACACTTCGGGGCGCAACACCGTGGAGCCACGTGTGGAGCACCCCGAGGACGACGACGACCCCCGCGACGACCGCCGCAACGAGGACGTCAACCGCGAGCGCAACGAGGACGCTGAGTCCTCGCACCCGTCCAGGCGCCAAAGCGCCTCTACTCATGAGCGTCCAGCGCCCAGCCCAAACACTACGCTGCTCATGGCTGCGGAGCTCTTCCGCTACCGCCCCACCGCCGAGGCGCACGACAACTGGCTCGGCCGTCTCCAGGACCTCGTCGACATCGCGGCTGCCCCACGCACGGCCCCGGACGTCGCGCTCTCTGGTGCACCACAACTCCGGGCGCGCCGGGACAGCTGCGCATGGAGCACCACCGCCTCCGCCGCCGCCTCCGCCTCCGCCAGGACCGCCTCCGGCTGCGGCGAACAAGGCTGCCTCTCACGCGTCCTCGCCGCACGATTGTCAAATCGTGCAGCGGACTCCGCCGGACGCGAGGGTGGAGATGGAGCGCCAGCGAGACCTCCAAAGCGCATCGTCGAGGAAATCGGCCAGGCCGGGCGCCAGAACCGCAGAGCACTCCAGGGCAGCGTGGCCACGTACGCCACAGGTTGCACGCCTTCACCCGCAACCTGCGTCGCGTCGTCTGGCCGCAGAAGTTCAGGCCCGACCTCCCCAAGGGCTACGACGGCACGAACAACCCCATTGAGTTCCTGCAGCTCTACACCACCTCCATCCAAGCTGCAGGAGGAGACGACAAGGTCATGGCGAACTGGTTTTCGCACGCCCTCAGGGACTCTGCCCTGTCGTGGCTCCTGAACCTCCCTGAGGACTCCATCGACTCCTGGGAGGACCTCTGCAAGCAGTTCGTCGCGAACTTCAAGGGCACGTACGAGCGCGCCCTCACCTACAACGACCTGCGCGCTGTACGCCAGAAGTCGGGCGAGACTCTCCGCAAGTACATCCAGCGCTTCAGCCAAGTCCGCAACAAGATCCCCAACATCCCGATTCGCACGTCATCGCTGCCTTCAGAGAGGGTGTCACCAACCGCAGGATGCTCGAGAAGCTCGGCATCCACGACACCTCTCCTCTGTCGTAAGCTCTTCGACATCGCAGACAAGTGCGCCAAGGCTGAAGAGGGTCTCCTCTTCACCAAGGCCGCGCAGAGGACCCTCCAGAGGGATCCAAGGCCCACAAGAAGCGGGACGAGACCAAGCGCAAGCCTACGGCTGTACTGGCAGCCGAGCCAGGCGCCAAGCACGCTCGAGAGACCTCTCCCGAGGCTGGCGAGAAAAAGGTGGACGATCGCCCTTCTGCATCTACCACAACAGGCGCGGCCACGCCACGAGAACTGCTACGACCTCAAGCAGCTGAGCAAAAGCGCGAGCAGGAAGAAGGCAGCGGTGGTCGCGGCAGAGGCCGTAACTACCGCAAGGGCGGACGCAAAGGTGGCTACCAGAAGCCTCAAGGGACTCAGGCGAACGCCGCCGAGAAAACAACAATCTCCCTGACGAGGAGCCTGGGGGCTACCAGCCCCTAGAGGCGCCATGGCGTGCATCCTCGGCGGGTCTCAGGCGCCCAAGTCCAACAATCAGTTCAAGCAGTTCGCCCGTGAGCTCAACGCAGCGCTGCCTGGGGTGGAGACATCGCGTCCCCTCAAGTGGTCTCAGTACACCATCGCCTTCGACGCCAAGGACCACCCCAAGTCGACCAAGACTGTGGGCACCCTCCCGCTGGTGTGCACCCCCACCATCAACAACATCGCCGTCGGCAAGACGCTCATCGATGGGGGTGCAGGCCTGAAACGTCATCTCTGTCGAGACCTTCGAGACGCTTCAAGTGCCCTACGAGTGGCTTATGCCCTCCAGGCCCTTCACAGGGGTCACCAGCGGCTCATCTCGCCCTGGGGCAAGTGAGGCTTGCTGTCACCTTTGGCACGCAGGAGAACTACCGCACCGAGCTGATCGACTTCGACGTCGCGCACATTGGCCTGCCCTACAACGCCATCCTCGGCTACCCGCCCTCGCGAAGTTCATGGCCGTCACGCACCACGCCTACAACATGGTCAAGATCCCGGCAGCGGTGGCACCATCACCATCCATGGTCACGTACAGGACGCCACGCGCGCTGTCGAGATCGCCTACAAGCCGCTGCCATGGCTTCCCTGCTGACGAGACCTGGAGCCCCTCGAGAGGCCCAAGAAGAAGAAGCAGCTGTTCTCCAAGAACAGGCCGCTACAAAGAAGTGTCGCTGAGCACCAGCTCGGGGGCTGAGGCTCGGGGGCTAGCGTCACCATAGGCGCTGGCTTGCCTCCCAAATAGGAAAGCGCGCTCGTCGCCTTCCTTCGGGCAAATTCTGACATGTTCGCATGGACACCGTCAGAAATGTCCGGCGTACCAAGGGAGGTGATCGAGCACCACTTAGCTGTGTCCAAACGCACGCCCCGTCAAGCAGAAAGCACGGAAACAAGCCCCTGAGAAGCAAGCCTTCATCATCAAAGAAGTAGAAAAGTTAAAAGCAGCAGATATCATTCGAGAAGTTGCCCACCCCACCTGGGTCTCTAATGGTGGTTGTCCCCAAGCCCAATGGGGAGGCCGGCTCTGCATCGATTACACTGATGTAAACAAAGCCTGCCCCAAGGACCCATACCCCATGCCAAGAATTGATCAGATCGTGGACTCCACAGCCGGCGATCTCCTCTGTTTTCTGGATGCCTTCTCAGGCTACCACCAGATCAAATGGCTAAAGAGGACGAGGAGAAACAGCATTCCTCACCCCCTGTGGCGTGTATTGCTACACTTGCATGCCCTTCGGGTTGAAAACGCCGGCGCCACCTTCCAGAGGCTCATGAGGATCGCCTTGGGGGCTCAGATGGGAAGAAATGCAGAGGCATATGATGACATCGTGGTCAAGTCTCGCGAGGGGACACCTCTGAAGGACCTCGAGGAGACCTTCGCCAGCCTGCGCAAGGTGAACATCAAGCTAAACCCCGCCAAGTGCGTCTTCGGGGTACCTTCAGGCAAACTCCTCGGTTCCTCGTGTCCCACCGCGGCATAGAAGCAAACCCTGACAAGATCAAGGCCATAGAAGAAATGCAGCCACCTCGCCGCCTCAAGGACATGCAGCGCCTAGCTGGGTGCATGGCCAGCTTAGGCCGCTTCATCTCCAAGTTTGGCGAGAGGGCCCTGCCATTTTTCAAATCATGAAGAAGTCGGCACCTTCAAGTGGACTCCAGGCAGACAAGGCATTTGAGGACCTAAAGAAATACTTGGCTAGTGCACCAATCATGGTGGCCCCCAAGGCAGGCGAACACCTGAAGCTGTACCTTGCAGCCACTCCACAAACTACAAGCGCCGTCCTGGTGGTCGAAAGAAAGAGCCAGTCCTCCCCAAGAAAGCGCCACCGCTCCAAGTCCAGAGCCTCCCGACAAGGAAAAAGTCTCTCCAGGCCCAGAGCCAGACCCACAGCCAGCTGTCGAGCCTACTGCAGGCACCCCTGCCGAGACTCCTCCACAGGAAAACCCGCCAAAGGGCCTGAGGAGTCTCTCGAGGGAGCCAATGCTGCGGCACCATCCACAACCCTTGTCGAGCACCCTGTCTATTACGTCAGTACTGTACTAAGAGATGCTCGCGAGCGGTACCCTGTGCAGCAGAAGCTCCTTCTCGCCCTGCTCATTGCCTCCAGGAAGCTGCGCCATTACTTCCAGGGCCACCACGTCACGGTGGTAATCTTTCCCCCTGGAGCAAATCCTGCGCAACCCCAACGCCACCGATCGCGTAGCAGGGTGGAACATCGAGCTGCAGCCTTTCAACTTGCGTTTTGACACCACAAGGGTCATCAAGGAAGAGCACTGGCAGATTTTGTCGCTGAATGGACGGACCCAACTCCTGAAGAGCCTCCTGAAGCAGAAACACACCGCCTGGAGATACAATGCCAAGCCACTGGACCATGCACTTCGATGGAGCTTCTCCTGCCGCAACGGAGCTGGCGTCGTCCTGACCTCACCTAAAGGCGACAAGCTCTACTACGCCATCCAGCTGTGCTTCACAATAGACAAGATCTCCAACAACATCGCCGAATATGAAGGCCTCCTTGCCGGGCTCAGAGCCGCAATCGCCCTCGGCGTCAAGCACCTCTCATCAAGGCGACTCCCAGCTCCTAGTCAACTTCTCCAACAAGAGCTACACCCTAAAGACACATGGCCGCCTACCTTGAAGAGGTCCGCAAGCTCGAGAAGCACTTCAGGGGCATGGAGCTCATGCACATCCGCGAAAGGAGAATCAGAAGCAGATGACATCGCCAAGCGCGCATCGCGAAGGGAGGCCCAGCCAGCAGGTGTCTTTGAGGAGAGGCTCTCCAAGGCGTCCATAAAACAGCCAGGCGAGATACCAGCCGAAAGCACAGGCGAGGCTCCCACCACCTCCTGCAGGAGGCGCACCCAACTGCGGCCCCTCCTCAGGGGAGCGCTGATGCTGACCATGGTGCACCAAGAACGGCTGGGTCGACGAGCTCAAGACTACTTACTAAAAGGGTCCTTCCTGAGAGGACGCGAGGCAGAGCGAGTCGCTCGACAGGCGAAGTCCTACTACATCCTCGAAGGAGACCTATACCGGAAGCGCCCAAATGGCATTGCCCTCAAGTGTGTGCCTCCGAAGAGGACGCATGCTCCTCAGGGACATACACAGTGGAGAGTGCGGCCACCATTCCTGCGCGCACCCTCGCCGGCAAGTCTTCAGGAGCGGTTTCTACTGGCCTCAAGTGCTTCAAGATGCGTCACCATCGTCCAATCTGCGATGCATGCCAGTTCCACGCCAAGCAAGTCCATCAGCCTGCACTGGGACTCCAGACCATCCCGCTCTCCTGGCCGTTCGCGGTCTGGGGGCTGGACATCTTGGGTCCCTTCCCAGATCGCAAGGGGGCTACCGCTTCCTCTTTGTGGCTGTCGACAAGTTCACCAAATGGGCAGAGGTTGAAGCGGTGCGCACCATACCAGCCAGGGCAGCCGTAAAGTTCATCAGAGGCCTGGTCTGCCGCTTTGGCGTGCCAAACCGCATCATCACCGACAATGGCTCACAGTTCACCAGCGGCATCTTCAGGGCTTACTGCGAGAGCCTCGGCACCAAGCTCTGCTTCGCCTCGGTAGCTCACCCACAGAGCAATGGTCAAGCCGAGCGAGCAAATGCTGAGGTCCTCAAGGGCCTCAAGACGAGAAGTTTCAACCGCCTCAAGGGCTACGGCAAGGGCTGGATCGATGAGCTCCCTCCGTGCTCTGGTCCATCCGCACGAACCCTACAAAGCCCACTGGTGAGACGCCATTCGCCCTGGTGTATGGAGCCGAAGCAGTCCTCCCAGAGATCAAGCATCCGCAAGGGTCCTTGCCTTCAATGAGGACAATCAAGAGACCTCCACAACGACGACTGCTGTTCCTCGACGGGCTGCGCCGCCGCCGCCCTCAGAGCGGCAAAGTACCAGCAAGACCTGCGACGCTACCACAGCCGCCACATACGTCCGCGCACTCTCGAGACAGGCGACCTTGTCCTCAGGAGGATCCTCTCCAGGGAAGGTCTCCACAAGCTCTCGCCCATGTGGGAAGGCCCCTACAGGGTCGCGCATGTCGCCAGGCCCGGTGCGGTACGCCTCGAGACGGAGGACGGCATCCCGGTCAAGAACCCTTGGAACATCGCGCATCTACGCAAGTTCTACCCGTGATCTCTACACCAGGCATTTTTTGTCTCTAGAGGAAAGCGCACAGCTTCACCTCCAAGCTTCACAAAAGCTTCTCTCTCGAGGGCCAGTCCCTCTGAGCTCTTCCTGTAACGTGCCGCCGCAGGCCGTGAAGAGTCTCAGCCACTGAATGTGGTCCCCATGCCTCGACATGGAAACTTTATCTTGGCAAGTCCAAGTGTAACGAACCAATTCGTTTCCTAGTGAAACATTGCGCTGCGGCGCCGCTATGTAATATTTTGGGGGTGAGTTTTAGTTTCATTACTCTGTGTTTTCATTCGCGCTCATATCTTTCCCCTTGCGCACCTCGCGAGCGGGGGCTGAGTACGGTGACTGTGCCTCGGGAGCATCCCAGCAGCACCGCAAAATCCAAAAGGATCCGAGCTCTAACACGTGAGCACGCTCTCACGCCTGTTACTCACCAAAGAGCTCTGGCCAGGGCTTGCTCCCAAACCTGCCACCTCACCTAAGGACCTTTGGTACTTACTCTCCTCGCGAGGCACCCATGAGGAAACCTATAAGCGCGCATGAGTTTCACTACCATGTTTTGCTTTGGTTGCCTCTAACCTACACAGGGAACAAGAGTCCCCCCAAGGCTCGTGGAGTCACGCTCCAGACCCAAAGGAAGCACACCTCAGGGAAACCAACGCCCTCCACGAGGCCAGAACCTCGCTAAGCTAAGTCTGCACTTACACCTCAGAGTCGTGTTTTTCCTCTCACGAGCAACTACCGTCCCTCGAGCGGGTTTTTCTCTCCTTCATTTCATGGACTGCTTGAGCGTCAAAGGGGAGCCCTCGAGCATCGCGACTCGAGAGCTCTTACCTCTCTAAGCCTTAAACACCCCCCGGCCTTGCTGAGTCATTGCTGGCATACCGTAGTGGCGGAGTCATAGCGCTAAGAGACGGGTCCTAGCGACGTAAAGCAAAAAAGACATGGAATAGGATAAAATGCCCGACGAGGGGCACACACATTGCAGCACAATAAAGTGTTTTACAGACCATCACAATAAAACAAGTCTTTTAAACAAAGATAACTTGCGCCTCAGGCGCGTCTTGTGGCAGGAGCAGCTCAAGCAGACGTCGTGGCGGCGTCATTCTCCCCGGCGTCTTCTTCCTCAGCGTCCTCCTCCTCATCACACTCCTCCTCGCCAGAGGCCTGCTCCGCTGCGACCCGCTTGAAGCGGTTGACATAATCGTTGATCTCTTCCCGCAGCGAGTTGGAGAGGCGCGTCTCGATCTGAGCGTCCTCCATGGGCTCGGTCACGGACGTGTAGTCGAAGCCGGCGTGAAGGCGCTGGAGGTTGACGAAGACACGCTCGATCGCCACCAGCAGGAGCTTGCGGCACTCCTCGTCTACAACATCGTCGAGCTCAGCCGCAGGGCCCTCAAGCACGGAGAAGAGCTGGTCGAAGTAGGTCAGATAAGTGGCGACATCAGAGTTCCCTTGGGCAGGGACGCCAGGGGCGTCCACCCCAAGCTTCGCAGCAAGAGCGTTCCCGCGCGTCACCAAGGACCGGAACATACGCTCCCGCTGCTGCGTCAGGACCCGCGCCGCCACCATGCTCTGCTCAGCCTCCTCGACACGCTCCACGACAGGGGCCACTTGCGCGTTCAGCTCCTGCATGTCGGCCGTCAAGGAGGCAAGATCATGCTCGACACGCTCGCGAGCCTCCTCTGCGCGGCGACGGCCGTCCCTGGCGCGCCTCAAGTAGGAGTTCAGGGTGGCGTTCTGCTCCTCCAGCCGACGAATGAGCCTGTCGTCCTCTCTGCGCCTCCTCTTGAAGTTCTCCTCCTGCTTCTGGAACTTCCCAGCATACTCCTTGGAGACGGACTGCGTGACGGCGGCGCGGTATTCTTTCTGCTTGACGAGGAGCTCCGCCTCAGCCTCTTTCTTCTTCTCGGCGAGTTTCTCGTTGGATTTCGCCACAAGCTCCTTATGCTGCGCCACTGCTTCGTCATGCTTGCCCATGGCCTCCGCCAAGCTGCTCTCACGGGACTCGAGGGCCTCGCGCTCAGTGTTCATCTCCACCTCCGCCTGCTGCAACTCCTCCTCGCGCTTTAGCACATCCGCTTCGCGGGTCGCCATGGCCTGTTCGCGGGCCTCCAGAGACAAGCGATGCTGCTCCAAGTTCTTCCGCACCGTCTCGGCTTCAGCAATGATTTTCACCTCACGGTCAGCCAACTCCTGGCGCTGCTGGGCGAGCGTGGTCTCGACGGCCTGGCGATCAGAGGCGGCGGCTTGGCGCTCCGCGGCAGCCGCCTCGCGGTCCTCCGCCGCCGCCTTGCGCTCAGCTTGGGCAGGCGCCAGGGCCTCTTGAGCTTCGCGCTCCGCGTTGTCGCGGATCTCCTTGGCGGAATACAGCGCCTCGTCGCGCCTCGCCTGCAGCCCTTCATCCTCCTGACGGCAGCGCTCTCTGATCTCGAAGAAGCGAGCCCAGTCAGCGGCTAGGGCGTCATGCCTTCTGCAAAGCTCCGCCTCCTCAAGGGCGAGTTGGGTCGCCAGCCCCTCTAGGGCGTCCCTTGCCCGGCGAAAGGCGGCTTGACGGCTCGCGCTGCCCTGGCTCCTGTCGCTCACGACCATGGCCCACGAACCCGCAGGTGGCGCTGCGTCATCTGCCCCCGAGCCGGCCTCGGGCGTCGAAAGCACGGTGCTTGGGCCGGGTCGGCGCGGGGCCCCTGAGGAGGAGGAAGGTGCTGTGCGTCGTCGCTCTCCATGGTCACCTCCTCGTGGGTCTCGGGGGCTGGCGACGGCGGCCTGGCCATCAGTGGCTCGACCGCAGCCTCGCCTGCCGCGGCCTCAGAAGAATTGGCCTCCCCCTCAGGTTCAGAGTTTGGAGGGGGCGGCGGAGGAGCTTCCACCTCCATCTCAATGTCGGCGCCTCCCGGCGCCTGCGTGCTGGTCCCGCCGTCTCCACGGCGGGTGTCTCCGGTGGCTGCAGAGGGGCGTCGGGGCGTGGCGGCGACGGAGTCCTCGCCACCTCCTCAACCTGACCCCCGACAGGAGGAGGCGAGGCAGTTACCTCTTCGAGGGCGTCTCCCCCACAGGCCTCGTGGCCTCGTCAGCAACAGGCCCTGTGGTGACTGTCACCACAGGCTCTTCGATCTCCTCTTCCAGGGGCGCCGTAGGCCCCTCAGCAACAGGCGTAGCGCCGCGCCTCACGTCCGCAGCCTTGCGGAGTCGGCGGCGCTTCGCGTGAGCCAGGTCTCTGTTGATCAGAACAGTAAGACCCTCAAGAGAGGCAAGAAACTCTAGCAAAGCAAGAACAAGTCGTGGAGGCAAAACGTACCCAGACGGCTTGGCGCGGGTGTCAACCCACACCTTGTTGGACGAGCGCCGCAAGCCGGACGAGGCTCCGGCGCTGGCCTCCTCAGGGGCCGCCTCGGCTTTCCTCTTGAGAGGAGTGCGCGCCAGGCTTCCGGCGTCCTTGTCATGGATGGCCTTGGAGCGGGGCTCCCGCCGTCTTGCTGCGGCCTCCGGGCCGCTATCTTCATCGTCTTCGTCTTCTTCCTCTTCTGTGGCCCGTCGAGACGGGGCCACCGTAAAATCCTCGTCCACATCGGACGATATCTCCAGGATCTCCTCCTCAGGAGCCGCTCGCTTCGAGGAGCTCGCCTCCCCTGTCGAGGGTTGACCCCTCCTGTGGCGACGTCAGCCTCGGCGTCGGAAGCAGCTGAGGACTCGCCAAACAAGTCTTCCTCCACCACAGGCGCCGCGGCCTCCTTCACCTCTTCCCCCTCCAGGCCCTGAGCGTTGAACTCCGGCATCTGCTCCAAGGTCTTGAGGCGCTTCTTCGGGTGTGCTGATGCAGGGGCAGTAGGTGCTCATTGTTCGGCACAGGGATCGCCGGGGCGATGAAGAGGGTGCCCAGGATGGAGGTGACGTCGTCCGGCGTGTGGCGCCGTGGTGCAGGCGCATCGAGTCCGCCGGGCCGGAGTACATCCACACCGGTTTCGTGTGCGCCTGGAGGGGAGCAATCCGCCGCCTCACGAAGTCCTCTGCGACCATCTGCCCTGTGAGGCCGGCTTCGCGGACGAGCCTCATGCGCGAAACCAAGTGGGCAATCCTCTGGTGCTGGAGCTTCTCGCTGGACCAGTTCGTGTTCTTCAGCGGCGGCGCCTCAGGTTCGTCGAAGAAGGCGCACTGCTCCTTGGCGTCGACGAGGACCCACTTCTGGCGGAAGTCCTCCACCCTCTTCGTTATCCTCGTGACGGCCTTGTCGCCGTCCCACGACATGGGGATGTAAACAGCGCCCATCCCATCCGCGATGCGGAAGGACACGCATCCAGACCGCTCGGTGGGCGCCGTGGTGCGGAGCGCGTAGAAGCTCCGGAAAAAGGCCACCGAGGGCATCACGCCCAGATACGCCTCGCAGAGGTAGGCGAAGATGGCGAGAATCAGGATGGAGTTCGGGTGGAGGTGCAGGAGCTGAATCTGGTAGAAGGACAGCACCTCCACCATGAAGGGGGAGAACGGCGGCACCAGGCCGGCGAACAGCGTGTGGACGAAAATGGGATACCACCCCGCCGCCAGCCTGCCGAAGCGCGCCGCCTTGATGCCCGTGGCACCATGTTCGTGTTCCTCCCGCAACGATGACCTTCAACCTATCCAGCGCCTCCGGTGTGGAGACGCGCGTGCCGATAAGAGCCGGCGCAAGTTCCTCCTCCTGCTGCGCTTCAGCGGAGGCCTCCACCACCACCGCCTTCCCTTTCTTGGGGCCCATGGCTCGCGAAGGAAGGGCGGCAGAAAAGCGCGGAGAGAAAGGAAAATCGCCGGAGATGAGGAGCGCAGGAGGCGTATGCGAGAAGGAAGGCGCGGGAGTGCGGAGTAACTGCAGCCCGCGCAGCCGTTGCAGGCTTTATGTCGCTCCAGGGCAGTTGCCGAGACGTGGCGGGCCCCGCCACGACGCCCCCTCCTCCGGAGAAGCCGAGACGCATCAACCGCTCGCCACGTGTCACGGGCCGGCCGGACACTTTGGGCCCATGACGATTCGCCTGCGCCCGCTGGACCGCGCCGTGCCCATCATGGGCCCGGGGGCTACTGTCAGCCCAGTAAGAACCAGGGTGTACTGGGCCTGGCCTCTGTAACCCTCAACACTTGGCGAGAGAATTTCGCTAAGTACCAAGACTACAAGCCTGGGGTGCCCGCGAGGCAGAATCGCCTCGCAGAGGCCTGGGAGGCAGCTAGAGGCCTGTGGAGCCTCTCATCTGCTGCCCCCTCTCCAGGGAAGCCTTCCTTGAAGGGAAGTCAACGCAGAATCCTCCACAGGGCGTTCCCGCCCACGCGAGGGTTCCTTCGCTGTAAAGCAAGCGCTGCAGAGCGCACATGGCCTCTGCAGGGGCCGCAGAGTGACCGCGCCTCTGCGCATGGTGACGACGGAGCTACAGTCCCACTTTGGTGATAAAGGAGTCAACAAAGCGGGGGCGACGGCGCAGACCACCAAGCTTTCCTCTTTGGTGATAAGGGAGCAGGCCGGCGCTACGCTCCAAACTCGACGTCACCGTGGGGGCTCCCCCCGCTCCTCTGCGGCAGCAGCTGGCCGTCCTGGATGGACAGTGCCCTCTCTGCTGCGGCCTCAGCTTTTGTGCCCATGGACCGCGCCATGGATGAAGACGAAGCTGTGCACCGTGCTCCCGACCGTTGTCGCCATGTGGTAGCCCCTCCGCTGCACAAGGACAGGGAGGAGGCCCGAGGCGCCTATAAAAGGAGCCGGTGCTCCGCCGTAGCAGGGGATCGACCTCCGATTACCCCTAGTTTAGTTACTTGCGCACAAGGACGGCGAACTCTCTTTCCTTGTACGCGCCACCACCATAGCCGTGCCTTCGGCAAGCACGCTGTACTGGGTACTCCACAAGCAGCAATATACACTAGCAGGACGTAGCGGTTTACCTCCACAAGAGGGCCGTGAACCTGGGTACGGGCTGCGTCTCTCTCTCTGCAGTGATGTCCCTCTCCAGGCACGACGAGCAGCGTCGCCGCGCCGGCTGAGGGTTGTTTGACGTCGTGTTCGGCCCCCCGCACGAACTCTCTTCGCGAGTCTGATCGCCCCCGTTTCGTGGGTGTCATTCTCCGACAGATATTTCTTTTTCGCTGCATTTTCCTTATTCTTTTTCGATCTTTCCTTAGCTTTTTCTGATCCCTTGTATTCCAGAAATGCCTTCCAGTGAGGCCGCTGCCTCTCTAGTGTCCCAGTGAAATCTGGAGCTTTCTGTTTCGATTGCCATTCACGGTATAATCTGTTCTTGTAATTGTTGAACTGTTCAGCCATCTTCTTCAAGCCCAATGCTTGACTTTTTTGGTCATGGCTTGTGTCCTTTCGGTAGTATCGAACACCGGTAGGGTGAACCTTGCTATGAGCTTGGTCCAAAGCACATCTTTACTTCTGTCGCTGACCCAACTAGGTTTCATGGCGCACACTAAGTTTTTTGGCTCATTCCATTCCTGAATGCTGATCGGAACATTGTCCCTAACAACAACTCCGCATTTATGCACAAACTTAGATGCGTTCGCCTTGGGCTCCGTAGTTTGCCATCGGCAGCGACGGTCTCAATTATGAGATGCGCATCTGCGGCCAACCCTTTGGCATGGCCTCGTTTAGTTGCAGATTGGGCCGATGCGGAGGTCTAAAAATTAAAAAATATGTGTTAATACATACATAAGTAATCAATTATTCCATCTGATCAACAGGGCTTAATATACCTCGCCAGACTGCAGAGGTGCACAAATTAGCGAGTTGTCATTGCACTCGATGCTCGTTTGCGATTCGTCTCTTTGTTCCTCCTCCATTCCCGACCGGAGTCGTTCAAAAATTCGGAGCCATCCTCTGTTCCACCGGCTTCTGCTTCCCCCACGGTTCACGTAAAAGTCGAACACCTCATTTTCAAGGTGTCTGCTTTCAAGGTGTCTGCTGCTGAAGTCATCCATTGGGCTTAACTAATACAAAAGAAATATAAAACAATGTTAGCATTAATTCTTTCGACTCATAAAAACAGCAAAATCACCTAACACTAAATTTTTATAAGACGATCATTCCAAATTGACTTAGCAAATTTTTAATAACATTTCTAATAAATTTCTAACACTAAATTTCCTAACACTAAATTTCTAACACTAAATTTAAATTTCTAACCCTAAATTTAAATTTAAATCTATGCATAGCAAATTTCTAACACAAAAATTTAAATTTCTAACCCTAAATTTCTAACACAAAAAAATCTAACCCTAAATTTACACACATCAAATTATTACTAACACAAAAAAAATCTAACCCTAAAATTTCTAACACAAAAAAGAAAAAAAGTACCTAGCTAACCTTTTCTAACCGTACTGTGGGCGGGCGAGCTCACCGCGGCGCGCCGTCGCGAGGCGGTGGAGGAGGTTGAGGAGGGCTCGGTGGCGCGTGGAGGAGGAGGACGGCGCGGCGGCGGTGGAGAGGAGGTGGAGGAGGAGGAGGAGAGGGGCGCGGCGGAGGAGGAGGAGGGAGGGCTCGGCGCGGCGCGTGGAGGGAGGAGGGGCTCGGCGGCGGCGGCGCGTCGAGGAGAGGGGCGCGGGCCGGCGGCGGGTGTGGGTGCGGAGGAGGGCGCGAGACGGCGGCGGCGGCGCGAGGAAAAAATTGGCAGCGCTTCGCGAGGCAGACAAAGGTTCTCCACCGGGTTGTGGCTCGGCCCGGGGTGGAAGAGGCGTATTTATACTGCCCAACCTCTAGTACCGGTCCGTGGCACCACCCTACTAGAGGGTGACCTCTAGTACCGGGCCGTGGCACCACCCGGTACTAGAGGGTTTTCGCCACGCCGCCCACCTACGCGCCCAAAATAGACCTCTAGTACCGGGTGGATCCACCACCCGGTACTAGAGGTCCTTTTTTCGGCTCTCCCGCATCAAACTTTCAAATTTTTGCGCCAAATGTTTGAAATGTACTAGAGGATATGAATTTGTATAATTTCTACATACTTTTGAATCTGACAAAAAGTTCAACATGAAAAGTGTTCGAATTTGAATAAGTAATTCAAAACCATTTTCTGTTTTCTAAAATAATTTTATTATACTATTCAAACTATTTTTTTGCCATTTTCAATTAAAAATGCATTAACTAATATAGTTTGAATTAAAAATGCATTAACTAATATAGTTTGAATTTGAATAATTTCTACATACTTTTGAATCTGACAAAACTTCAACATGAAAAGTGTAATAATCAATTAAAAATGCATTAACTAATATTGTTTGAATTGTAATAATCATCTCTTTATTTTAAAAACATCCTTTCCGAGTAAACTTGGACTCGAACGGCACATAACATATGTAGCATTGCAGATTTCCATATCATGTGTGAAACGTTGCATATCTCTTCCTCTTCTTCTTCTCATGCCGCGGGTCGCACTTGGATGTTGTTTTCCTGGCTGTCCTTACCTTCTTTGGTGCGCTGCCACTGCCGCAACCCTTTGGTTCGCCACCGCCCTTGGGGCCCTTCCTGCCGCTCTTTTTTTGCATCGCCGGATCAGGATATGCACGGCCACCCTATGAGTCCTCGCCAAAGCAGATCAAAGGGAGGTGAAAGGAGGAGACGCCGCTTGGCTTGCACGCGCTCGATGTATGCGCCGGCTGCAATGAATTTCTTGGTAACTGGCGTGCTTGATAAATGCAATTACTAGCTCCTCTACTAAGTCCTCGCCCAAAATTTGTACGGTAATTAGTTCATCCTTTATTTAAAAAAATCCTTAACAACATCCCACCCAGTTACATAAAAGGATACATTATTACACATCACTAACAGTTACATTACACATAAACGGACATGCCGAATCAGAAGCTTAGGGGAACGGCGGGAGGAGCCAGCCCCGTTCGCGGCACGTTCGGGTTCTCGCGCGCACGTTTGCGGTGTAGGGCAAGATCCATGAAGGATGAGTCTTTCAGCGCCCAAGCCAGCTGTCTGGATCTCTGATGATTAGCAACATCCCCAAACTTGTTCGGACGGTTTGCAAATCATCAGGGACGTCTTGCCGCTGTCTGGATCGAAGGCCGATTTGCCGTCTCACGACCACGCGATGATTTGCAGTATACAAAGCATTCGGATTCCCGTCATACAGCCCTACGGTGCATTTGATATGCAGTCACTCACGAGCACCGTAGGGCTGTATGACGGGGAAACCGTGTGTTTTGGTCAGTTTTGCTTATATATAAGGAGCTCCACACCGCCCTCCGTCCCCTCCCCAGGGTGCTGCCCTCTCCCTCCCCTACCTAGGTGTTTGATCAAATTTCCCACTCCTTTTTCAGATCTCGGCGACAATGTCCGGCCTGTTGGATGCGAGGGGCGATGTCCGGGACTGGGCTCCACCGGGCTGGCACTGGGAGGAATCCGGGACGCGTCGCTTGGTGAGGAATCCGGGTGACATCGTCGACCCGGATCTTGTTTGGTGGAAGTCGCGTGGGCCGCTCTCCTTCCAGAGGGGAGCCGGCCCCGAGGAGGGGTACGTCACCGATCAGGAGGAGGACGAGCACGTCAATCGCTATGTGTTCAAGTTGGATACGCCAGCGGTGTATAACAGTGGATGGATGGTTCTTCATAGGGATCCTTCTCACGTGAGTATTGCCCCTGTGATGGTTCCTGCTCTTTGGGTGAGTAGCGCCGGCCGCTCAGCACCCCGTGGCTTAGCACCCGGCAAAAGTTAGTGATATTATTTGTGATGTATTATGGTTAAATAAAAATGGACCCGGGCTATGTAACTGGATTAAATAATGATGTATGCGTGATACTTCTGAGTTTACAGTTCTCTTCTGATTTTTAGAACACAGTTACATAAAAGTTGAATACATTATTACACATCACCAACATCCCTATCTAGTCTTCACGTTTTCTTCGTGTGTGTCCCTTTCTTCTGATTGCGCCGTAACCATGGACAATCTTCATCATTTAACTTGATGCTTGGGTCAATGTTCACTTTGAAGGGCGGAATTTCATGAAACTTGTTGTAATCTTCTGACATGTCTGTCTTGTCCTCCACTCCCACGATGTTTCTTTTCCCTGAAAGAACTATGTGGCGCTTTGGCTCATCGGCTGATGTATTCGCTTGCCTATCTTTTCTTTTTTCTGGTTTGGTAGACATGTCCTTCACATAGAAAACCTGAGCCACATCATTGGCTAGAACGAATGGTTCGGTGCCGTACGCAAGATTCTTGAGATCCACTGTAGTCATTCCGTACAATGGGTTGATACGTCTCCAACGTATCCATAATTTTTGATGTTCCATGCTTGTTTTATACCAATTGTTACATGTTTTGCATCTACTTTATGTCACTTTTATACATTTTCCGGGACTAACCTATTAACAAGATGCCGAAGCGCCAGTTCCTGTTTTCTGCTGTTTTTGTATTCCAGAAAAGCTAGTCTGGAAATATTCTCGGAATTGGACGAAACTTCACGGGGATGCTATTTTATCAGAACACCTGATGGAGCGAAGAAGCAGCAGAGGAGGGCCACGTGGGCCCCACACGCACCCAGGGCGCGGGTCCCCCCCTGGCGCGCCCTGGGGTGGTGTGGGCCCCACGGGTGCCTCCAGCCGCCGCCCTTTCGGCTACTTATTCCCCCCGACGCGAAAACCCTAAGTACCCGAGCCATTATCCACGAAAACTTCCAGAGACGCCGCCGCCGTCAACCCTAGCTCGGGAGGGTTCAGAACCTCTTCTCGGCACCCTGCTGGAGAGGGGAATCATCACCGGAGGCTTCTCATCGCCATGCCTGCCTCCGAGGTGATGTGTGAGTAGTTCATCTTTGGACTACGGGTCCATAGCAGTAGCTAGATGGTTGTCTCTCCTATTTGTCATCATGTTTAGATCTTGTGAGCTGCCCTACATGATCAAGGTCATATTATTGTAATGCTGCATGTTGTGTTTGCTGGGATCCGATGAATATTGAATATTATGTCAAGTTGATTATCAATCTATGCCCTATGTTATTTATGATCTTGCATGCTCTCCGTTGCTAGTAGATGCTTTGGCCAAGTAGATGCTTGTGACTCCAAGAGGGAGTATTTATGCTAGATAGTGGGTTCATGCCTCCATTGAATCTGGGACAGTGACAGAAAGTTCTAAGGTTGTGGATGTGCTGTTGCCACTAGGGATAACCTAACGATGCTATGTCCACGGGCATATGTGTTTGTTTACATTACGCACTTTACTTAATGCGATTATCCGTTGCTTGCAACTTAATACCAACGGGGGACTCGGATGACAACCCGGCGGTGGATTATTAGTCATATACGCAGTTGGATACGGTCTATGTATTTTGTCGTAATGCCCAATTAAAATCATAGTAATCATCATGCCATGTATATGCATTGTCATGCGCTCACTATTTGTCAATTGCCCAGCTGTAATTTGTTTCCCAACATGTTAGATATCTTTTATGGAGAGACACCACTAGTGAACTGTGGACCCCGGTCCATTCTTTTACACTGATTAAACCACAAACTGCAAACTGTTCCTTTTTCATTTCTGCAATTAATACTCATTTTCCACACGAGACGTTTAATCCTTTGTTTTCAGCAAGCCGGTGAGATTGACAACCTCACTGTTTCGTTGGGGCAAAGTAGTTTTGTGTTGTGTGCAGTCCACGTTGGTGATCGTGTTGCGCCGTGCGAGCCACCAACAACCTTCTGAAGAGTTGCTCCTACTGGTTCGATAACCTTGGTTTCTCTGAGGGAAAACTTGCTGCTGCTACATCATACCTTCCTCTTGGGGTCTCCCAACGCTGTACGTCTGCATCAAGTCCTTTTCTGGCGCCGTTGCCGGGGAGAGCAGTCTTCTGCAAGGGGAGTTTCACGCTTCCAATCTCTTTACTTTGTTTTTGTCTTGCTTAGTTTATTTTATTTTATCTTGTTTGCTTTCAATTATCAAAAACACAAAAAAATTAATTTCTTGCATTTAGTTTATTTCGGTTTGTTATTATGTCTAGTTGTTTATTTGCTATCAATGGCTTATCTCTATGAAACTAGATCTTGTTGGCAAGGTGGGTCCACGGAAGATGAACGAAGATATTATAGGAATTACCGCTTGTCACAAAAAGGGATGTACTTATGGAAATTGTTAAATCAACTAGAGGAATATGCTAGAAATTTATGCTATATATTTGGCAAATCTTTTTGCTTTAATGAATCTGATTGTCATAGGAAGTCTAAACACTTTCCTTTCCAATGTGCTTGTAATGAAAATGAAACCTTAGCTTCTTATGTTAAAGGTTACTATAATGCTTATGAGGTAGAAAGGATGGAAGAATTTATTGTCTTTAAGGGTGCACTTGAAATTAGTTCTTATCTTGAGCATAAAATTGATGCCCCTTATAAATCTGAAAGTCTTGCTATACTTAAATATTGTTTTGATAACTATAAGGATGAAAATTCTTATATTACTGAACATGTCAAGAGGATTTTTCCTCATAAAGAAGAGACTAATGCCTTGCAGGAAAATGTGGAAGAAGAAATTGCTGAAGCTGAAAGCTCATTTGATGAAAAAGAGGAAGAGAGTGATGAACAAAAGGAGGATCTACCTTCTAATGAGTAACTCTTTAACTCTTACATTATATGATTACCCTCCATGCCTACCTAAGGAGGAAGAATGCTATATTGTTGAATGTCATGATTCTATTGAAATATCTTTTTTGATAAATTTGAAGTAACAACCCTTGACTCAAGAGGAAATTGCAGAAAGTAAAAATGTGCTCCCTAATGTTATATATGATAATGCTCTTGATGATGGTCCTATATTGCCTAATGATATTATTATACTACTATTGTCAAAAGTGGGTTTGATAACCCCTGTTTTTTAGCTTAATAAAAATTATGTGTTTGTAGATCATGAAAAGCATGCTTTATGTGATAGTTATATTGTTGAGTTTGTTCATGATGCTACTGAAAGTTATTATGAGAGAGGAAAATATGGTTGTAAAAGTTTTCAAGTTACTAAAACACCTCTCTTTATGTTGAAAGTTTTGAAGCATTTGTTTCATCTTTCTATGCTAGTTGCTTTATGCTTCAATAATTTATTTTTACAAGATTCCTTTGCATAGGAAGTGGGTTAGACTTAAATGTGTTTGATATTTGCCTCTTGATGCTCTCTTTTGTTTTTCAACTCTTATTCTTATGAGAGCATCATTAAAATCTTCTAGCCTAGCTAAAAGGCATTAAAGAAAGCGCTTTTGGGAGGCAACCCATTATCTTTTATTTTCAGTATTAGTCAAGGAGTGTTTACTTCTGTAGCAACTCCTTTGTATCTTTATTTTCTCGCATTGTTGTGCCAAGAGTAGCCTCTAATGTTAAGGATGCTTAATTTTGATTGCTGCGCAGAAACAGATTTTTGCTGTTCACTGTACGAAATTCCTAAAATCACCAGATTGTTAATTAAATCTGAAATTTTTTGTGCGTAATCTTTATGAATGTCTGAATCTTTCATTAGTTCAAGTTTTTCGATCTGAGCGTCGTAAGTGCCTGAAAAAATTCGTCTTTGCGGACTGTTCTGTTTTAGACAGATTATGCCTTTTTATTTTGCATTCTCTCTTTTACTAGTGTTGAGTGAAATTCTTTTTTGGGTGGAAGAGCTTCACATAACATCAGTGGCTGTAGCTAATGTTTAAAGTAAATCATATTGCGTCTTTATAGAACATGTGAGTTTTTGATTATGCACTAACCCTCTAATGAGATCTACTTTGAGTTTGGTGTGACGGAAGTTTTCAAGGGTCAAGAGAGAAGGATGATAATAGGATCAAGAAGAGTGAAGAGCTTAAGCTTGGGGAGGCTCCCATGGATCTCCCCAGCATATTTCAAGAAGACTCAAGCGTCTAAGCTTGGGGATGCCCAAGGCATCCCCTTCTTCATCGTCAAATTATCAGGTCATCTCTAGTGAAACTATATTTTAATTCTTTCACATCATATGTGCTTTTCTTGGAGCGTCTGTGTGCTTTTATTTTCAGTATTGCACTTTTATTTTCAATAAAGCTTGACTGGACCCTAGCATTCTTGATTGGGAGAGAGACACGCTCCGCTTTTTCATGAGAATACTCCTATTCTTCACTTATATTTGTTGAGTATTCATATCTAGCGCTGTTCAGCTTTTAGCTCTTGTTTTCATGTATCTCTTGTCAGAGCTATTAGCTTTCTTTTATAGAAAGTACTCTCTTGCTTCACTTATATTTGTTTGGAGAGTTGATTAAATAAATTGATTGGTGTTTGGTTGGTTCAGAAAATGTTGCATGTGGTAATTGGTATAAGGAAAAACTTGCTTAATCTTGTAGATCACTATTATGGATAACTTGATGCTTGTCAATTGTTTTGAGTTAACAAGTAGATCATGATTAAATTGTGCATCACATGAGTTAAGCCTATTAGTGAAGAACTACCGTAAGCTTGTTGAAATTTGGTTTGCATCGGTGGTATCTCTAAGGTCTAGATATTTTCTAATAACAGGGTTTGGTTAACAAGGAAGACGGTATGAAGTCTTATAACGTTTGCAATATGTTTGTCATATAAAACTTGGTGTACGGGTTGATATTCTTGTTTGCTTACATAAACCTTGCTAGCCTAAACTCTGTACTGAGAGGGAATGCTTCTCGTGCATCCAAATCCTTGAGCCAAAATCCATGCCATTTGTGTCCACCATAACTACCTATATGTGGTATTTCCTTGCCACTCCAAGTAAATTTTTCATGTGCTACCTTTAAATTATTCAAAATGTTATTATTCCCTTTTTGTGTCAATGTTTACTAGCTCATGAGGAATTAGTGTGGTTATTCTTTATTCTGTTGTTGAATGGACTTTTACACCTGGACTAGTGGCATATACATCCGCTTATCCTAATTTTGCAAAAAGAGCTGGCAACGGGGTGCCCAGTCCCAATTAATTACAACTTTAACCAATTAATTCTCTTCACACTTTTGCCCTGATTCATCAGTAAGCAATGACAAACAGTGAAATACCTGCATGTGTGTAAACCAAAGAGAAAAGGGATGATCTGCCTTGCTGGTAGAAATAACGTCCTTCATGGGAGCCGCTCTTAAAAGTCCGTTTGACAGGTAGAATACTGTTCTCACCCGCTACCATTCGTTGACAATTAACAAACACCTCTCAAAAATAGATACTCCTCCATGGTATGTGATTGATGGAAGGCACCCGAGGATTCGGTTAGCCATGGCTTGTGTTAGCAAGGTTGGGAGGAGTGTCAAATATTTTATGCAATCTCTATATGCTTTCAAAAACCTAAAAGCTCTAGCACATGATTTAATCCCTGCTTCCCTCTGCGAAGGGCCTTTCTTTTACTTTTATGTTGAGTCAGTTTTCCTATTCTTTCTGTCTTCCACAAGCAAACACTAGTGTCAATTTTGTACAACATGGTTATATGCAACGTATTGACTTGTTATACTACTTTGTGTTGACAATATCCATGAGATAAATATGTTGAAAGTTGAAGCAAATGCTGAAACTTAATTCTTCCTTTGTGTTGATTGAATACCTTTTTAGAAACTATTGCTTTATGAGTTAACACTATGCAAAACTTTGATGCTTGTCTTGAAGTACTATCCATGAAAACGTTTAGCTTGTGTGATTCATTGTTTACTTATTATCTATTGATAGCAAATTATAGACCATTGACTTGGATCACTTCATTCATTCACATGTGCCTTGCAATATTATGATCAAGATTATGATAGTAGCATGTCACCTCAAAAATTATTTTGTTTTTATCGTTTACCTACTCGAGGACGAGAGGAACTAAGCTTGGGGATGCTGATACGTCTCAAACGTATCTATAATTTTTGATGTTCCATGCTTGTTTTATACCAATTGCTACATGTTTTGCATCTACTTTATATCACTTTTATACATTTTTTGGGACTAACCTATTAACAAGATGCCGAAGCGCCAGTTCCTGTTTTCTGCTGTTTTTGTATTCCAGAAAAGCTAGTCTGGAAATATTCTCGGAATTGGACGAAACTTCACGGGGATGCTATTTTATCAGAACACACCTAATGGAGCGAAGAAGCAGCAGAGGAGGGCCACGTGGGCCCCACACGCACCGCGGTCCCCCCCTGGCGCGCCCTGGGGTGGTGTGGGCCCCACGGGTGCCTCCAGCCGCCGCCCTTTCGCTACTTATTCCCCCCGACGCGAAAACCCTAAGTACCTGAGCCATTATCCACGAAAAGTTCCAGAGACGCCGCCGCCGGCAACCCTAGCTCGGGAGGGTTCAGAACCTCTTCCCGGCACCTTGCCGGAGAGGGGAATCGTCACCGGAGGTTTCTTCATCGCCATGCCTGCCTCCGAGGTGATGCGTGAGTAGTTCATCTTGGACTACGGGTCCATAGCAGTAGCTAGATGGTTGTCTCTCCTATTTGTGCCATCATGTTTAGATCTTGTGAGCTGCCCTACATGATCAAGGTCATATTATTGTAATGCTGCATGTTGTGTTTGCTGGGATCCGATGAATATTGAATATTATGTCAAGTTGATTATCAATCTATGCCCTATGTTATTTATGATCTTGCATGCTCTCCGTTGCTAGTAGATATTTGGCCAAGTAGATGCTTGTGACTCCAGAGGGAGTATTTATGCTAGATAGTGGGTTCATGCCTCCATTGAATCTGGGACAGTGACAGAAAGTTCTAAGCTTGTGGATGTGCTGTTGCCACTAGGGATAACCTAACGATGCTATGTCCACGGGCATATGTGTTTGTTTACATTACGCACTTTACTTAATGCGATTATCCGTTGCTTGCAACTTAATACCAACGGGGACTCGGATGACAACTCGGCGGTGGATTATTAGTCATAAACGCATTGGATACATCTATGTATTTGTCGTAATGCCCAAATTAAATGTCATAGTAATCATCATGTCATGTATATGCATTGTCATGCGCTCACTATTTGTCAATTGCCCAGCTGTAATTTGTTTACCCAACATGTTAGATATCTTTATGGAGAGACACCACTAGTGAACTGTGGACCCCGGTCCAATTCTTTTAAACTGATTAAACCACAAACTGCAAACTGTTCCTTTTTCATTCGCTGCAACTTAATACTCATTTTCCACACGAGACGTTTAATCCTTTGTTTTCAGCAAGCCGGTGAGATTGACAACATCACTGTTTCGTTGGGGCAAAGTACTGTGTTTGTGTTGTGTGCAGGTCCACGTTGGTGATCGTGTTGCGCCGTGCGAGCCGCCAACAACCTTCTGAAGAATCGTTACTCCTACTGGTTCGATAAAACTTGGTTTCATACTGAGGGAAAACTTGCTGCTAGGCTACATCAAACCTTCCTCTTGGGGTCTCCCAACGAGCAAGTACGTCTTGCATCATGGTTCTACCTTTACCCCGCCGCCTTGCAGGTTGAACCATTTGCACCAGAACAAAGGGATCTTAAAAGAAGGTCCATAGTCAAGTTCCCATATCTGCTCTTGTTACCATAATATGTGACCTTTTGCCCATTGTTGTCTGTTGAATCATCAAAGCGGACACCACTATTTTGGTTGGTGCTCTTTTGATCTTGTGAGATCGTGTAAAATGTATTCGCATCTATCTCGTACCCTTGGAAAGTCGAAATAGTCGAAGATGGTCCCCTAGACAACAAGTAGAGCTCATCTGAGATAGTGTCGTCATTGTTGAGATGTGTGTGCAACCAACCGCCAAAATTCTCCATGTGTTCCTTTGTAGTTAAGGAGTCATCCATCCCCGGGTTCTCGGAGCGTACAATATTCTTGTGCATCTGGATATACGGAGCCACCAAACTGGAATTATGTAGAACTGTGTAGTGTGCTTGTGTGAAAGAATGTCCGTCCCTACATATTATTGATTTCCTTCCTAGAGTGCCTTTTCCACTCAGTCTCCCCTCATGTCGCGATTCAGGAAGACCAATCGGCTTAATGCCAGGAATAAAGTCAACACAAAACTCAATGACCTCCTCTGTTCCATAGCCTTTGGAGATGCTTCCTTCTGGCCTAGCACGGTTATGAACATACTTTTTCAAGACTCCCATGAACCTCTCAAAGGGAACATATTGTGTAGAAATACTGGACCCAGAATGGCAATCTCGTCGACCAGGTGTACTAGGAGATGTGTCATAATATTGAAGAAGGATGGTGGGAACACCAACTCAAAACTAACGAGACATTGAACCACATCCTTCTGTAGCGTTGGTAGAATGGCTAGATCGATTACCTTCTGCGAAATTGCATTCAGGAACGCACATAGCTTAACAATGGGTAGTCGAACATTTTCCGGTAGAAGCTCCCGCAATGCAACCGGAAGCAATTGAGTCATAAGCACGTGGCAGTCATGAGACTTTAGGTTCTGGAACTTTTTCTCTGCCATATTTATTATTCCCTTTATATTCGATGAGAATCCAGACGGGACATTCAAACTGCTCAGGACTTCGAAAAATATCTTCTTCTCTTCTTTGGTAAGAGCGTAGCTAGCAGGACTTAGATGTTGTAACATCCTGAAATTTGGCCTTTTCAAAAAAATTCTGGAAAATCATTTATTGGAATTTGGGATTTAAATTCCTTTGAGTTGATCTGCTCCTTTTAAATTCTCAAGCCATTTCAAAACCTTGTCCAAGTTTGGGATCTTGTGTTTTGGTTTCTCTCCCACTTGGTAAACCTGTTGCTGGCTCATTTCATCCAAAAATATTATTTAATTAATTTCCTTTATCTTTGTTTCCAAAACCCTATTATTTTGGCTTTACAAAGGAAGTACCTTAATAATCTTTCCAAAAATTCTGCAAAAATTAGGGAATGATCGCTAGGCAATATGTAGCCCAAATATGCAAAAACATTTGATACCTTGTTTGAGAAATTTTAGAGAAACTCTCCACTTAAGTTTCTGCCCATTTTCTTCTCATTTTCAAAGTGCAAAGAAAACTTTTGATTCCTTGTGAGCCAAAGCCCTAGGCACAACCACAATGGACACACACACCTCAGGGAATTTTGTGAACCTTTTTAAATCTCATTTGCTTCACCAAAACCAAATGTCCCCTTTTGGGCAGTGCTGTTTTTTCAAGAATCTCTATAGACCAACTTTCGTTTTTGACCAAACACTAGTAGGGAAAGTTGTAGATAATCTCATTTGGCGCACAGTGGTTCAAACCTCACTCGATTTGGACCACGGGTTCGCGAGATATGAGTCGATGCCGCTTTCGGCATGCTCTGGGCAGTGATCACCACTGGCGTCTCCACGCCAGTGGCGCTGCCAAGTGTCGCCGGCGAGCGCACGGCCCCCCGGCCGCTCCCCGTGCCTCCCCAGTCCACCACCACCTCCCTCACGCCGCTCCACCTCCTCCACGACGCCGGCAAGCCGTCCGCCGCAAGACTCCAAGCGCACGGCGACGCGCCGCACGCCACTGTCGCCGCCACCTGTCGACGCCACCGTGCCGCGCCTCCACGGCCCCCCCTTGCCTCCCCTCCTCCGCCTGTGTGCTCTTCAATGCCGGAGGACGCCCGCAACGCCACCATCCGCTAGCCTCGCCGCGGCTAGGGACGCGCCGCGCAACACAGTGGCCGCCGCGGCCGCGTGTCGGCAGCTCCCGCCGCGCCAAGCCGTCCACCCCTCCCCTGGCCTCCCCTCTCCTCCTGCAGCTCTTCAATGCCGCAGGACATGCGAAGCCGCCACCCGCGCCGCGACGCGCCGCCCAGAACAGCGACGGCGACCAGCGTCGTCCACCACCGCGCGCCATTTATGGCGGTCATCTTCGAGGCGCTATAAAAGGGCCACCCCGGGGCACCCAGACCACCGCACCAGCTCCCTCTAGCTCCCAATCACCCTCCACCGCAGTAGCAAGGCCAGTAGAGCTCCCCTTCGCCGGAATCGACCCCACCTCCGCCGCACTGCCTCCGCTCGAATTCGTCGCCGTAGAAACTCCCCTGCTCGATTCCCTCCACCCACAGCCCCCTGAGATCATGGCGAACCTCCAGCAGCTCTCGCCGGAGAGAAGGTGGCCGGAATCGTCGAGTTCATCGTCGACCCGCGCCACCGCCGCCGTCGAGGATGCTCTGCTCGAACTAGGCCTCCCCAGCACCCGCCAGTACGCCGCCGAGCTCCGCCAGGCCGTCCCGAGCACCCAGCACCCTCTCCCTCGCCTCCCTACCCCCTAGCCGCCGGGAAACCCGCCGGAGTGCTCGCCGGAGTTGCACAGTACGTGTTCTATTTTTTTCCCGCGGGATAACGGTTTGAGCTGAGTCACTGACCAGTGGGACCACTGGTCAGATTTTTAAACATTTCAAACAGTTTCCGGTTTTGATTTCCTGTTTTATTTTTCTATTGGAAAAGGGCAGAAAATGATGCAAACTTTGAAATGCAATTTCTCTTTGAATATTAGTCAGAAAAATATGAAACCAATTTTGTTGGCTTTGTTTGAATTTTCTCTTTCAAATGGGACCAGAAAAGAATTATTTGGAATTATTTGGTTTTGCATTTATTTAAAATCATATAGGAGTTGATTTGATGCATTCTTGTCCTGTGCTTTTAGATCCAAACCCCTCCGACGGAGTTGAAGTGATTCTCGAACCCGAAGGCAAGCCACCAACCATTTACAAACTTGGTCGACTTAGAAATATTTCGTCTGTTGAATTACTGTCTGTTGCATCTCACATGTCATACCATATGTTATATATTGCACTACTTTATATTGCTTATCCGTGCAACACTCACATTCTCGGGGCAATGGTCGGTTCTACCACCTCAGCCGAGGGAATGGGGGAATATTTACAACTGTGCGTCTCGCTTTGCGGGGCTTTGTTTGGTTTTCAACTTCTTCAACGCCGAGGTGAGGTGCGGACGAATGTCGGCTTATGATCCTCGGGGTTGGGGGCATTCGTGTTAGTTGCCTCTTGTCCCACCGTCGAATATGGTTGGTTTAGGCCATCCGGACTGCGATGCTGGGAGCTGACTTTTCCGCGGTTCTTTTGCCGAGACGCTGACACCACGTCGGGGGTAACCCTTGAGTGGAATGGATGCTCTCTCTCTTATGAGTGCTTTTCGGTTATTCTTTTACGGTGACACTCCCATTTTCGGGGCAATGGCAGGGTCTCCCGCCTCAGCCGAGGAAGTGGGGGAAATTATTATATTATTGTTATTATTATTATTATTATGTTATTGTTGTTATTGTTGTTACTATTATTATTATCATTGTTATGGTTGTTATGGTTATGTTTATTCATGCAAGTATTATGTTGTTGTTTTATGTTTGCGTGTATTGCTGGCTAAATGTTGGAAACTGGTTATAAATTTGACTAAGAAGTTAATCACCTCCCTCGACTAGATTGAGTCACTTAGTGCCACTCACCAAACACCTCGCACAACCACGCGTCGTTCACGTGGGCGGACCATAGCTATGTATTTTATCAGGCCTCTCCTGATGCCACCCTTTTGGCAAGTCTAGTCGGTTACCTTTGTGGTCGGGGCTAGGCTTGTGAAGGTTCCGGAGCTAGGCGTCGGTCATCTGTTGGGGACGTTCCGGAGCTAGGCGTCGCTCATGTATTTTATGTCGGTGGCTATACGGGGAGTATCCGGGTAAGGTAAACGGTTGTGGAAGTGTGGGTTTGTGCTGCCGCCGTGATTGGTTCTAGTACTTCGGTACCGGCGGTACAAGCTTATACTTCAGCGTGTGGCAAATGTTGCAACCTCTCGAGAGTGTAATCTAGATTCTAGCCTTGTCCCCAGGTTATGGGACATTGTTTGGATCAAGTCACACTAGGGGTCAGTCCAGTCGAACTTGGAGAACTAATTAAGTTGAAACCAGCGAACACCAGAATTATTGTGAGCCTAAGGCCAGAGTTGGCTAAGGACTCGGAAAGTTGTGTTTAAAGCCAGAGTTGGCTAGAGGCTTGATAGCCTAGTTGTGTTGTGGGTTGTTGAGTGAGAAACGTGATCTCACTCGACGACATGAAACACCCCTACAAAGGTAAGTAGGTAAGTTATGTCCAACCGTTAAGCTTGGACTCATCCTCGCACCCGAACTCCTGCCATGTTACTTTCTGAGCCATGCCATGCCATATAGGTAGACCTTGATTGTTTTTGGGTTGTTGTCTTGCAAGTACGTCAAAGTACTTACCTGGCTTTTCATGTGGCCAGACCCTGCTGAACCAGTCGCCGAGTACCCGCTCTATGAGAACTAGGAACCCGTATTCCAGGCAGAACCCTGTGGAGTAAAGCCCGTTGTCGCCACGCTACCGTCTATGTTTCCGCTGCCACTACCGCTTGAGGCCGATGTTAGAAAAATAATGTACATACTGTTGTGTGCGCCGTTGCGCAAAAGCGGGAGCCTCACCCCGTGAATGTAATATGTTGTATCGTTCGAACTCGAAGCCTTATGAATAAATTTGGTTATGCCTTTGTTTACCAAGCTGTCATATAGCCAGTGTTTCTGGGACTGGTATATGGGGTGACTCGATCATCTGGATCGGGGTGCCACAGAGCTTGGTATCAGAGCCTAACTGCCTGTAGGATACCCTAGTTCTTGGACGGCGTAGAATAGAACTCGTTGTGTTGACGACGTTTCCTTGTTTCTCTGTCTGTTGTACTTTTAATCTGAACGCTCACTTCTTTGATTTTTGTCTCTGTCTCAGATGGCAGAGCTGCTCGCTGAGACTACCGCCATGCACGTTCCCGGCTTTCCGCAGTTTCTGAGGGAGATCTGGGGCCACCTCTACCCCGACTCACCGCTCCCGATTTACCACGTGTACCAGAACCGTCTCGACAGGGCCACCACGGAGTTTTACGCCACCGTCCGTCTCGTCCGCAGCCCTTGTCCGCAGGGGTCGAGCACGGTCTCACTTCCGGTGTCTGCACCCAGGCGTCTCGCGCCATCCAGGAGGCTGCAGGAGATGCCATCCTGTTCCTCCGCACCGTCGACCCCGTGATGAGGCAGTGCACTCGTTACATCTACTTTCCAAGGTTGGCTGTAGACAGCGGGGATACCCTTTTCCCCAACCCAGGTGACACTAGCTCACCCCTCTACGCCCTTATTCAGTACACCACCCACCTCCACCAGTACCTTTACACCACCCTTCTCCAGTTTGCCTCACTTCGCGCCAACGTAGCTTTGGCCGAGATGACGCGAGCTTCCGGTCACCCACCTCGTCTCCCCACCTTTAGGCTCAGTTCCCTCGAGCAGATTAGGAGGGGGCTTGCCCGTCGCTCCACGTCTCCCGCTCCGACGCCACCTCCCGCACTCGTAGCGCCACTTACTTCTACTCGCACACCTCCCCGTTCGGTCTCAGCGTCGTCGCGTCCAGGCAGCATCACCCCTCCCTCCGGAGACCCCGTGACGACCGCGCTTCGCCCGACTACAGTCCCGCGGAGGAGCCTCTCGACACCACCACGCCAGCGACACCCCTCGAGATGGAGTTCTAGACGCTTGGAGACGACATCGCTTAGTGTATCATACCTTCCGATGTATCGCGTGCTTGAATAACGTAGTGGGAGAGTTGCACTCTGCAGCTTGTACCCTGTGCTTGTACTTGTATCTTATGCGAGTAGCTTGCATCTTTATCTTGCATCTTTTGTAAAATAGTGCTTGGATCTTGTAACCCCATCATCCATTGTATAACATCATGCTTGTGTTTCTTTTGCAAACTGTGTTTCCCATTTGGTTTTATCTTGGATGTTACCCTCCCCCTATGGATGCTCATGATCCGCGCCGTTACATTCAACAGTTCAGGATGAGGCCCAATACTGGTGCAAGTGGCAGCCAAGGAGCCCCGGTTCGTCGTTCCGCACGACAAGCTGGCGAGGATCCCGAGCCGCCGCAACCACCTCCTCCTCCTCCAACTCAGGAACCAAGCCCAAGTCAGTTTATGATGATGATGGATGAACGCCACAACCAGCACCTGACTCAGATCATGAAAGAATTTGGCACCTATATGCAAGCCCGTAATGCTCCACCCACAGGCCGCTCAAAGCTGCAGGACTTTCAGCGCACTCAACCACCCAAGTTTGCATATGCCGATGACCCCTTGAGGCTGATGATTGGCTCCGTGCTATGGGAAAGAAACTGGAACTGGCTCGCGTGGAAGAACAGGACCAAGTGCCCTTCGCCACCCACTACCTCGAAGGCCCTGCCAGCATCTGGTGGGACAACCAAAAGAGGCAAGGGGCAATGCACCCCCAGTCACTTGGACGGAATTTCAGGAAGCATTCCGTAGGGCCTATATTCCCTCGAGCGTGATCAAGATGAAACAGCAAGAGTTTCTAGCGCTTACACAAGGCAGCAAGTCCGTTGGAGAATATCTGACAAAGTTCAACCACCTTGCCCACTATGCACCTGATGACATCAGCACAGAGGAGAAAAAGAAGGATAGGTTTCTTCATGGAATGCATCAGACCATTAAGACTCAGCTCAGCGTTCTGCAGTTCCCGGATTTCCAGTCAATGATTAACACAGCGCTGATTTCAGAGAAGGAGCACCGCTCAATCTATGACTCTCACAAGCGGAAGTTTGAGCCCCGCAAAGGCCAGCATGAGGAGCTTCCTCAAAACCCCGCTCATGGCCGCCCAACAACCATACCACAACACCTCCGAACACTTGGAACCAGCCCAAGAAGGAGGATACCCCCGCGAGGGATTCTACCACAAGCGCCCGCTAGTGGATGACTGCAAGAGAGACAACTCCTGCTTCAAGTGTGGCAAGACAGGCCACTACATCAAGGATTGCCCTCTCCACAATGGCAACGGCAACAACTCCCAACAACCACCCTGCCGGGGCAACCAAACCACCTCAAGTTGCCCGTGTCCACCACATGTCGGCAGAGGAAGCATTTGAGGCTTCGGATGTAGTGCTCGGTACGTGTACTATCAACACTAAACCCGCACTGATTTTATTCGATTCTGGAGCTTCCCATTCTTTCATCTCGAAAGATTTTGTTGCCAAACACCGTTTTCCCGTTTCTCCTTTGGGCCATCTTTTGGTGATACAAACCCCCGCCTCTGAGATGAAAACCAACACCATGTGTCAAGACTTGACAATCAGCATCAATCAAGTAAAATTTCCAGCTCAGCTCAGCACCCTCAATGTGCCCGGTCTCGACGCTATTCTAGGTATGGATTGGTTAGTTCAGCATGCAGCTCAGATCGACTGTGCAACCAGAGCAGTTACTCTCACCAACCCAGAAGGCATCCGTACCACTTATGTGCCAAATAAACCTCACCAGATAAATGCAAAGATGTTTCTCGCTCAAGCCCCGGAGATAGGGGAAGTATATGTGGTCAGTGAATACCCAGATGTTTTTCCAGATGAGTTACCCGGAATGCCCCCTGACCGTGATATTGAATTTGCTATTGAAGTCATACCGGGAACAAACCCAATATTCAAGAAACATTACCGTATGACCAGTCCCGAGCTAGTGGAACTGAAGAAGCAGCTTGACGAACTGATTCAGAAGAAATTCATTCGCCCGAGCATTTCACCTTGGGGATCACCGGTTTTGTTCGCAAAGAAGAGCGATGGTACTCTCCGGTTATGTATTGACTATCGTGCTCTCAATGATGTTACTATCAAGAACAAGTACCCACTCCCAAGGATCAATGACTTATTCGACCAACTTCGTGGTGCCCGGGTATTCTCAAAAATTGATCTTCGCACGGGATACTATCAGCTGAAGATTCGCGAGAGCGATATTCCCAAGACTGCTTTTACCACCAGATATGGACTATATGAGTGCACAGTTATGTCCTTCGGCCTAACAATGCCCCAGCCTACTTCATGGGCATGATGAACAAGGTATTCATGGAGTACCTCGACAAGTTTGTTGTAGTGTTTATCGACGACATCCTCATTTACTCCAAAAATGAGGAGGAGCACGCCGAACACCTCAGCTGGTTCTTGGAAGAATGCGTGAGCAACAACTTTATGCCAAGTACAGCAAATGCCAGTTCTGGTTAAAGGAAGTGGAATTCCTAGGACATGTATTATCTGGAGCCGGTGTGGCTGTAAACCCCAGCAAGATCTCCGATGTTCTAAACTGGAAGACTCCCACCAATGTGTCAGAAATCAGGAGCTTCCTAGGATTGGCCGGTTACTACCGAGATTTATTGAAAACTTTTCCAAGATAGCCAAGCCCATGACGGAATTATTAAAGAAAATCGCAAGTATGCCTGGACAGACGAATGTGAGGAAAGCTTCAACGAGCTAAAGACTCGGTTAACCACCGCACCAATTCTGGTATTGCCGATGATGCCAAGGATTTTACCGTCTATTGTGATGCCTGCAGAAATGGGCTAGGAGCCGTGCTTATGCAAGAAGGCAAGGTCATCGCATATGTGTCAAGGCAACTCAAGACCCACGAGCTCAACTACCCCACCCACGACTTGGAGTTAGCCGCCGTCATACTCGCCCTGAAGACTTGGCGACATCACCTCATTGGTCGAAGATGCGAGATTTACACGGACCACAAAAGCTTGAAGTATATCTTCACCCAGCCTGACCTCAATCTAAGGCAAAGAAGATGGCTAGAAGTAATCAAGGATTATGACCTCGGGATTCATTATCATCCCGGGAAGGCCAATGTGGTAGCCGATGCTCTGAGCAGGAAGCCCCCTAAAATACGGCCAAGTCTGGAGAAGGAATTCGCGAAGCTAAACTTGTGCGTAGGAAACAGGCCTATCTAAGCACCTTAGAGGTAAAGCCAGACCTGAGGACGAGATAAGGACCGAGCAGGCCAACGACCCCAGCTTAGACAAGATCAAGGCCAAGATACCGCTGGGCCAGGCTAAGGACTTTTCGTTGGACAACCAAGGGTACTCCGCTTCAGGACCCGCCTTTGTGTGCCCTACAAGACCACACTGATACAACAGATCCTCAGAGAAGCCCATGAGTCCGCCTATTCCATTCATCCAGGAAGCACCAAGATGTACCAAGATTTGAAACAAACATTCTGGTGGTCTGGTATGAAGAAGGATATCGCCTACTACGTCGCAAGCTGCAATGTATGCAACCTAGTAAAAGCCGAGCATCAGAAACCCGCCGGATTTCTCCAACCCCTAAAGGTACCCGAGTGGAAGTGGGACAACATAAGTATGGATTTCATTGTCGGACTTCCCAAGTCCAGCCGAGGAAATGATTCTATATGGGTCATTGTCGACCGTTTGACGAAGGTATCCCACTTTATCCCCGTCAAGACTACACACCGCTCGGACCAACTGGCACAACTCTATGTGAACAAGATTGTCAAACTCCACGGAGTCCCGAAGACCATTGTCTCGGATAGAGGTACACAATTTACCTCTAAATTTTGGACGAGCCTACATCATGCCATGGGGACAAAGCTATCCTTCAGCACAGCCTATCACCCGCAGACAGACGGTCAAACCGAGCGGGTCAATCAAATTCTTGAGGATATGCTCCGCTCGTGTGTACTCGCCTATGGAGCAGGTTGGGAAGATAGTTTGCCCTATGCAGAGTTTCTTACAACAACAGCTACCAAGGCAGCCTGAAAATGTCTCCCTTCGAAGCCCTGTATGGAAGGAAGTGCCGAACCCCGCTCAACTGGTCTGAAGTTGGGGATCGCAAGCTCTTTAAGCCCGATGATTTGATGGAGGCCGAAAAACAAGTACGTCTGATTCGAGACCGACTCAAAGCAGCGCAGTCCCGCCAGAAGAGTTACTACGATCGGCGACACCGTCAGATTCAGTTCGAGGAAAATGACTATGTCTATCTTCGGGTAACACCCCTCAAAGGCCTGAAAAGATTCCACGTAAAAGGAAAGCTGGCCCCAAGATTCATTGGACCCTTCAAGGTTTTGGCAAGGATAGGGTCAGTAGCTTACCAGCTGGAACTCCCCGAGGAATTAGCTGGAGTACACGACGTCTTCCACGTATCCCAGCTAAGAAAGTGCAGCTCACCTCCAACCAAGCAGGCTGACTTTAAGGATTGGAGTTGAGCAGCGAACTGACTTACGAGGAACACCCCGTCAGAATATTGGATGAGTCAGAACGCCGCACACGCAGCAAGGTCACCAAGTTCTATAAAGTTCAGTGGGACAAGCACACAGAGGAAGAGGCAACCTGGGAACGCGAAGATTTGCTGAGAACAGAATATCCGTATCTTTTCAACGAGCAACAGGAATCTCGAGGACGAGATTCATCTTAAGGGGGGAAGGTCTGTAACATCCTGAAATTTGGCCTTTTCAAAAAATTTCTGGAAAATCATTTATTGGAATTTGGGATTTAAATTCCTTTGATTTGATCTGCTCCTTTTAAATTCTCAAGCCATTTCAAAACCTTGTCCAAGTTTGGGATCTTGTGTTTTGGTTTCTCTCCCACTTGGTAAACTGTTGCTGGCTCATTTCATCCAAAAATATTATTTAATTAATTTCCTTCATCTTTGTTTCCAAAACCTATTATTTTGGCTTTACAAAGGAAGTACCTTAAAAATCTGTCCAAAAATTCTGCAAAAATTAGGGAATGATCCCTGGGCAATATGTAGCCCAAATATGCAAAAACATTTGATACCTTGTTTGAGAAATTTTAGAGAACTCTCCACTTAAGTTTCTGCCCATTTTCTTCTCATTTTCAAAGTGCAAAGAAAACTTTTGATTCCTTGTGAGCCAAGGCCCTAGGCACAACCACAATGGACACACACACCTCAGGGAATTTTGTGAACCTTTTTAAATCTCATTTGCTTCACCAAAACCAAATGTCCCCTTTTGGGCAGTGCTGTTTTTTCAAGAATCTCTATAGACCAACTTTCGTTTTTGACCAAACACTAGTAGGGAAAGTTGTAGATAATCTCATTTGGCGCACAGTGGTTCAAACCTCACTCGATTTGGACCACGGGTTCGCGAGATATGAGTCGATGCCGCTTTCGGCATGCTCTGGGCAGTGATCACCACTGGCGTCTCCACGCCAGTGGCGCTGCCAAGTGTCGCCGGCGAGCGCACGGCCCCCCCGGCCGCTCCCCGTGCCTCCCCAGTCCACCACCACCTCCCTCACGCCGCTCCACCTCCTCCACGACGCCGGCAAGCCGTCCGCCGCAAGACTCCAAGCGCACGGCGACGCGCCGCACGCCACTGTCGCCACCACCTGTCGACGCCACCGTGCCGCGCCTCCACGGCCCCCCTTGCCTCCCCTCCTCCGCCTGTGTGCTCTTCAATGCCCGAGGACGCCCGCAACGCCACCATCCGCTAGCCTCGCCGCGGCTAGGGACGCGCCGCGCAACACAGTGGCCGCCGCGGCCGCGTGTCGGCAGCTCCCGCCGCGCCAAGCCGTCCACCCCTCCCCTGGCCTCCCCTCTCCTCCTGCAGCTCTTCAATGCCGCAGGACATGCGAAGCCGCCACCCGCGCCGCGACGCGCCGCCCAGAACAGCGACGGCGACCAGCGCCGTCCACCACCGCGCGCCATTTATGGCGGTCATCTTCGAGGCGCTATAAAAGGGCCACCCCGGGGCACCCAGACCACCGCACCAGCTCCCTCTAGCTCCCAATCACCCTCCACCGCAGTAGCAAAGCCAGTAGAGCTCCCCTTCGCCGGAATCGACCCCACCTCCGCCGCACTGCCTCCGCTCGAATTCGTCGCCGTAGAAACTCCCCTGCTCGATTCCCTCCACCCACAGCCCCCTGAGATCATGGCGAACCTCCAGCAGCTCTCGCCGGAGTAGAAGGTGGCCGGAATCGTCGAGTTCATCGTCGACCCCGCGACACCGCCGCGGTCGAGGATGCTCTGCTCGAACTAGGCCTCCCCAGCACCCGCCAGTACGCCGTCGAGCTCCGCCAGGCCGTCCCGAGCCGCCCAGCACCCTCTCCCTCGCCTCCCCTACCCCCTAGCCGCCGGGAAACGCCGCCGGAGTGCTCGCCGGAGTTGCACAGTACGTGTTCTATTTTTTTCCCGCGGGATAACGGTTCGAGCTGAGTCACTGACCAGTGGGACCCACTGGTCAGATTTTTAAACATTTCAAACAGTTTCCTGTTTTGATTTCCTGTTTTATTTTTCTATTGGAAAAGGGCAGAAAATGATGCAAACTTTGAAATGCAATTTCTCTTTGAATATTAGTCAGAAAAATATGAAACCAATTTTGTTGGCTTTGTTTGAATTTTCTCTTTCAAATGGGACCAGAAAAGAATTATTTGGAATTATTTGGTTTTGCATTTATTTAAAATCATATAGGAGTTGCTTTGATGCATTCTTGTCCTGTGCTTTTAGATCCAAACCCCTCCGACGGAGTTGAAGTGATTCTCGAACCCGAAGGCAAGCCACCAACCCATTTACAAACTTGGTCGACTTAGAAATATTTCGTCTGTTGAATTACTGTCTGTTGCATCTCACATGTCATACCGCATGTTATATTATTGCACTACTTTATATTGCTTATCCGTGCAACACTCACATTCTCGGGGCAATGGTCGGTTCTACCACCTCAGCCGAGGGAATGGGGGAATATTTACAACTGTGCGTCTCGCTTTGCGGGGCTTTGTTTGGTTTTCAACTTCTTCAACGCCGAGGTGAGGTGCGGACGAATGTCGGCTTATGATCCTCGGGGTTGGGGGCATTCGTGTTAGTTGCCTCTTGTCCCACCGTCGAATATGGTTGGTTTAGGCCATCCGGACTGCGATGCTGGGAGCTGACTTTTCCGCGGTTCTTTTGCCGAGACGCTGACACCACGTCGGGGGTAACCCTTGAGTGGAATGGATGCTCTCTCTCTTATGAGTGCTTTTCGGTTATTCTTTTACGGTGACACTCCCATTTTCGGGGCAATGGCAGGGTCTCCCGCCTCAGCCGAGGAAGTGGGGGAAATTATTATATTATTGTTATTATTATTATTATTATTATTGTTATTGTTGTTATTGTTGTTACTATTATTATTATCATTGTTATGGTTGTTATGGTTATGTTTATTCATGCAAGTATTATGTTGTTGTTATATGTTTGCGTGTATTGCTGGCTAAATGTTGGAAACTGGTTATAAATTTGACTAAGAAGTTAATCACCTCCCTCGACTAGATTGAGTCACTTAGTGCCACTCACCAAACACCTCGCACAACCACGCGTCGTTCACGTGGGCGGACCATAGCTATGTATTTTATCAGGCCTCTCCTGATGCCACCCTTTTGGCAAGTCTAGTCGGTTACCTTTGTGGTCGGGGCTAGGCTTGTGAAGGTTCCGGAGCTAGGCGTCGCTCATCTGTTGGGGACGTGCCAGATTCACTTCTTCATAAGACGTAGAGTTATGTCGGTGGCTATACGGGGAGTGTCCGGGTAAGGTAAACGGTTGTGGAAGTGTGGGTTTGTGCTGCCGCCGTGATTGGTTCTAGTACTTCGGTACCGGCGGTACAAGCTTATACTTCAGCGTGTGGCAAAATGTTGCAACCTCTCGAGAGTGTAATCTAGATTCTAGCCTTGTCCCCAGGTTATGGGACATTGTTTGGGTCAAGTCACACTAGGGGTCAGTCCAGTTGAACTTGGAGAACTAATTAAGTTGAAACCAGCGAACACCAGAATTGTTGTGAGTCTAAGGCCAGAGTTGGCTAAGGACTCGGAAAGTTGTGTTTAAAGCCAGAGTTGGCTAGAGGCTTGATAGCCTAGTTGTGTTGTGGGTTGTTGAGTGAGAACGTGATCTCACTCGACGACATGAAACACCCCTATAAAGGTAAGTAGGTAAGTTATGTCCAACCGTTAAGCTTGGACTCATCCTCGCACCCGAACTCCTGCCATGTTACTTTCTGAACCATGCCATGCCATATAGGTAGACCTTGATTGTTTTTGGGCTGTTGTCTTGCAAGTACGTCAAAGTACTTACCTGGCTTTTCATGTGGCCAGACCCTGCTGAACCAGTCGCCGAGTACCCGCTCTATGAGAACTAGGAACCCGTATTCCAGGCAGAACCCTGTGGAGTAAAGCCCGTTGTCGCCACGCTACCGTCTATGTTTCCGCTGCCACTACCGCTTGAGGCCGATGTTAGAAAAATAATGTACATACTGTTGTGTGCGCCGTTGCGCAAAAGCGGGAGCCTCACCCCGTGAATGTAATATGTTGTATCGGTTCGAACTCGAAGCCTTATGAATAAATTTGGTTATGCCTTTGTTTACCAAGCTGTCATATAGCCAGTGTTTCTGGGACTGGTATATGGGGTGACTCGATCATCTGGATCGGGGTGCCACAGACGTCCTTTATCCGTCTTCATTGGATGCAGGTTGTCTGGGTCTTTCATACGTTGCTGGTCTTGTCGTGCTTCCGGCGTATCTTTTATCTTCCCATACACGCCCAAGAAGCCTAGCAGGTTCACGCAAAGATTCTTCGTCACGTGCATCACGTCGATTGCAGAGCGGACCTGTAGGAGTTTCCAGTAGGGTACCTCCCAGAATATAGAGCACTTCTTCCATATGGGTACATGGTTGTCAGCGTCTTTCGGAACAGATAGACTGCCAGGACCCTTTCCAAAGATTACTTCTAAATCCTTGACCATGTCATATATAACATCACCATCAGGGAGCTTAGCCTTCTTCCGGCGATCTGCCTCACCGTTGAAATGCTTGCCGGGCTTTCTTACGGCATGACTGTTCGGAAGAAATCGACGATGCCCCAGGTACACATTCTTGTTTCCCAAATGTATACTTTCAGTCTTATCTAAACAGTGCGTGCATGCATTGTATCCCTTGTTTGACTGTCCTGAAATGTTACTAAGAGCAGGCCAATCATTGATGGTCACAAATAACAACGCTCGTAGGTCAAATGACTCCTGTTTGTACTCATCCCACACACGTACCCCTTCATCACGCCACAACTGTAAAAGTTCTTCAACTAATGGCCTCAGATACACATCAATGTCGTTGCCGGGTTGCTTCGGGCCTTGGATGAGCACTGGCATCATAATGAACTTCCGCTTCATGCACAACCAAGGAGGAAGGTTATAAATACATAGAGTCACAGGCCAGGTGCTATGACTGCTGCTCTGCTCCCCAAAAGGATTAAAGCCATCCGTACTTAGACCAAACCTTAAGTTCCTTGCGTCACGTGCAAATTCCTTAAACTCTCTATCGATTTTTCTCCACTGCGACCCATCAGCCGGGTGTCTCGACATCTCGTCGTTCTTGCGGTCTTCTTTGTGCCATCGCAACAACTTGGCATGCTCTTTGTTTATGAACAAACGTTTCAACCGTGGTATTATAGGAGCGTACCACATCACCTTGGCAGGAACCCTCTTCCTGGGGGGCTGGCCCTCAACATCACCAGGGTCATCTCGTCTGATCTTATATCGCAATGCACCGCATACCGGGCATTCATTCATATTCTCGTACTCACCGCGGTAGAGGATGCAGTCATTAATGCATGCATGTATCTTCTGCACATCTAATCCTAGAGGGCAGATAAACTTCTTTGCTTCGTACGTACTGTCAGGCAATTCGTTATCCTTTGGAAGCTTTTGCTTCATTATTTTCAGTAAATTCCCAAATCCCTTGTCAGATAAACCATTCTCTGCCTTCCATTGCAGTAATTCCAGTGTGGTATCGAGCTTTGTGTTCCCATCTTCGCATTGGTGATCCTCTAACATCTGCTCCAACTTCAACTTCTCGAGTGCACTTTCTGCTTCGGTCTGTGCATCAACGATGACCCGCCGTAAATCATCATCTATGATGGGCTCATCTGGTACCTCTTCATCTTCAGCTTCCCCCCTTGCATTACCAATGTATTCAGGGCACATGCAGTTGTCATCGTTCTGTTCTTCTTCGTTGTCTTCCATCATAACCCCTCTTTCTCCGTGCTTGGTCCAACAATTATAGCCGGGCATGAAACCATGCTCTATCAGGTGGATGTGAAGGTCTTGTGACCGAGGGTAATCCTTCTCATTCCGATAGTTACGGCATGGACATAACATAAAACCTTCCCGCTTGTTTGCCTCAGCCACTTTGAGAAAAGATTGCACGCCCTGCATGTACTCTCTAGAGCGTCGGTCAGCGTACATCCATGGATGGCTCATCTGCATTATATAAGTATGTCAAACGCAATCACGATGCTAAAACCCATTACGGTAAACGGACATAATACATAACTGACCATATTCATTGATACAAGTTCATCACATTAAAACCAAAGTAGAGTAGTGACCAAATGTAATACATAGTTCTCATAAAACATACATTTAAACCAACATACAACTATCCAAAAAATTTAATTCCAACAACAAATGCGATCAAAATCGCAACTAAGGTAATTATTGAACCAACAGCATAATGATACCAAGCCTCTTGACTAATGGCATAATTTCTAATATTTTTAATCTTGAAGCGCATTGCATCCATCTTGATCTCGTGAGCATCGACGACGTCGGCAAGCTTGAACTCCTGTTCAGTGACGATGTCGGCAAGCTTCAACTCGTGTTCAGCGACGATGTCGGCAAGCTTGAACTCCAATTTCATCTTCTCTTCTAGGCATTGGAGACGAAGATCTTCACTTCTTTTCAATTTTGCTTTCAAATCATTGTTTTCTTTTATAAAAAACTCGACAATAGGGTCGGTTGGAATTTCCGGTTCAACTACCTCCTAGATAAAAAATATATCTATGTCAAGTTGGTCGGCATGATTGTCATAAACACGAAACGAAACAAATATATAGTTATCACAAACAATCATACCACATCCGAATAATAGAGCGGACGAGAGGCGGTGTGGTCAGGTGTCAAAACCATGGCACTATATATATATAACAAACAATTATACAACTAATAAAATTATACAAATAATAATTATGCATTAATGTTTTGAAATAAAAGTTTTAAAAAAGAGGCTTACCGAGGTGGTGCCGGTGACGGGACAACGCGGGCGATCAACGGCGGTGAGCACGGCACTAGAACACACAAATCATAATTTAATTTTAGCTCAAATTGCATATAAAAAAATGAACTCCCTAACTTAGGCATTTCATCAAACACCTAGCTAGCACCTAAAAAATGAAATGAGCTAAAAGTATGGAAATGAGCTAAAATGAGGAACGCCAGATGAAAGGATCAAGTTGCTAACCCTTGAAAAGATGGGTGCCGTTAATCTTGACAAATCGTGGAGGAAAATGGAGATGAACTCGAGCTCGGGAGAGAGAAACAATGGAGAAAATGGTGATGAACTCGAGCTGCAAAATGGAGATGCTCTCGGGGTGGTGGAAGAAGATATAGTGGGAACATTAGTACCGGGTCGTAGCACGACCCGGTACTAGATCTACACTTCTAGTACCGGGTCGTGCTACGAGCCGGTACTAGAGGTGCTCGCGCGGGCCCAGTGCTGCTGCCCTGACAGGAACCTCTAGTACCGGCTCGTATCACAGCCCGGTACTAGAGGTCCCCTACGAAATTCTGTCTTCTGCATTTAATTTGAATAATTTATATCTATAAATTTGTAACTCGAAATATGACAAATAATATGTCTTTATTTTGTAAATCCGAACAATTATATGAGTAAACAAAAATAAATAAGTAATACTAATCTTGCATTCAAATAATATTGAATTTAAATAATTATAAACTTTTGGCATCACAATGCCTTGCACATATATCATACTTAAACAGGGACATAATTAATAGAAATAATAGTTCAGATAACCATTACAGAAAGTACTGAAGATACCCATATATATGAAACTGCAAACACTACTCTGTTCTAGATGAGGAGACCCTCAAGCACTACATAATATTAGAGATAAATTGTTTGCCATTGCAAACACTAGTACTAATTAATCGTCCTCCGGATCAGAATACCCCCAAACAGGAGACCCATGGGGCACTGGTGGCGGTACGAGGTGACGCTGCCCATAGTTGACGATTCTAATCTTGCGGTACACCTCGTATGCAACGTACGCATCTCTTGCTGCATACTCAATGTTGCAAGCGTCAAGTGGGGTCTTCTCCCAATGATCGTGCTGCTTCTTGGGGAATCCTGTCTTCATCTCAGCGTAGTCGTCCTCCTCGATCACGGCGACTGCCATATCAGCCATTCCAGTCTTGTCATTCTCAAGCTTGAAAATGCGCTGGAGATCAATGTGGCAGGCAGATGGTATCTCAAGACCCCAGGTGCGTCTCATCTTGATCTTGTCATTCGTTATATCAACGCTAGCAAAGTGTATGCCGCTGCGAAGAAAATCCATGAGTATTGAACATTGCTTGTCACTACTGCAACAACAAAATGGAACACATGTTAAATACTACTGCTGCAACAAAGTATAATTTAGAACAACAAGTATAATAAGAATAATAACAAGTATAATTTTAGATCAAGTATAATAAGAATTAATCATAACAACAAGTATAATAAGAATCATATATAACAATTATAATTTAGAACAAGAATCATAACAAGTATATTTCGGCACAAGTACATTTTTAACAAGTATAATAAGAATTAATCATAACAAGTATATACTAAGAATCATAACAAGTATAATTTTAGATCAAGTATAATATGCATGCAACTTTCTCCTATATGAATCAAAAGACATGTTTTCTCCCACGACGATATGGAGAATATGCAACTTTCATTTTCGGCCAATATATATAATTCTTTCACTACAGTCAAAGAGAAATTGCTATCCTATGCAATTTTCCTATCCCTATGAATATATCAACAAAGAAAATAAGCCCCAATTTAAAACTAAGACAAGTTTTTATATTACCTTGCCCACTGGAAGACCATGACATGTTTCTTGAAACAAAGTTGGATGACGGCAACATCTCTTTGATCGGCCGTGTACTCGAGATCAAGGCCCATGAACTTTTCTTGCTCCCGAGCTTCGTGAAGCCAATTCTCGAAATCGGAAAGAAAACCCAGCACCTTAGTGCTGTCGTTCGTGTACACGACATTGAGATAGGTGTTGCCATGTGCAAGCACCTTCCCGTAGCGAGTGATCGGTGGTGTAGGATCCATGGTGGAGGGGATAGGATGATGGGGATGGAAGAAGAGAGGAGAGGTAGAGGAAGAGAAATGCCGCGGTTACTATAGCAATCGCGGTTCCCATGCGTTTTGATCGCCTGGCTGCGCGCGGGAGGCAAACCGTTCGGACCTCTAGTACCGGTTCGTAATACGGACCGGTACTAGAGGGTCTCGCGCCAGGCGAACAGTTGCCGCCACCCCTCTAGTCCCGGTTCGTATTACGAGCCGGGACTAGAGGTCCCTTACGAACCGGGACGAGTTCGTTGCGGCCTCGTAACATTCTATCCGGGACTAGTTCCCCCCTCTAGTACCGGTTCGTAAGCCAACCGATACTAGAGGCAAAAATGGCTTTAGACCAAAGGCTTGGTTTCTAGTAGTGGGCAGAGCATAGTAACAACACAAAGAAACACATACAGAGCCTACCATTGGGATAAAAGCTTGATTCGGCGTAAACACCTCCCGTGGCCACAACACTCTTGGCGAAACATCGTCCGAGCTGTAGCCCATAACCTGCCACAACATTGCACTCGAAAGATCAAATTCAGTATGTATTATGGGAAACTAAATTAGAGAGACCAGCAGTCATCACACCTGCTAGAGCTAGGGCAGCACAAAAGATCACAATGTCAAGGATTTGGTTTCCAAAACAAGTATGACACCTACAGGCTACATATCACATTATATCAAAACAAATATCATGATCTTGCTCAAGGTCAGGAATGTAGTAGATGATGTAGACCCGTTAACATATCTGAAGATTCGGAGCATGTACTACTCTCTGTATTGGCAATATTCCATTCCAGTGTGCAGAACTTAAACTAATGCACATGTGTAAAGCAAATTAACTGACAGTGATATTGGCACAGAATTCCTCCAACTGATTGCCTGACTGCTAAGGAGGACCATAGAGCTGCATATGTAGTATGAGTATGTTGATCCAACTCATATGTGTTCATTCCCACCTCTCTATCCCTATTATGTCTATAGTTGAATACCCATGCATTGCCACACGCCTCTTTTTTGGTACATGTAAAGATGATAAACATGAGAATTCAAATGCACAAAGCAATATAGCCACATATATTAAAAAAAACAATTTTTATTTTTCATAAATTATTGATCCCAATAAGAAGTTCCAATACGACATCATATGTATTGGAAGCAATAACCAACAATTTTCTATTGTGGGTCAATCAAATAAAGTATTCATCCTTGTTTAAAAACTTCTATTTGTTCCGCAAACGAGCATGACGATCACAATAAGGGACACATCTTCCTCATTTCTTCCCTCCCACCCTTTCAAACGGCTTCATATGAAAGTATGATCGCTCCTGACTGCGTTGACTTCAAAATCCAATCATCCCCTCTGTAATGCCATGCCACAAGAATAAGTTGAGCAAATAATCAGTTGCACAATTAGTTCACGGATGACATGCATGCTTACTGAATTAGATGGAGACATTATACACACAAAATTTGGTTTATACAGACATTATAGATAACTTCAACAAAGATTAGTAGGTAGTGCAGTAACATGCACATGAGCAAACCGAGCTGTAGAACCAAGATGCTAATAAATTGAGTGGTAACTTTACAAAAATAGACTCAAAATATGAGTAGTAAAACTCTAAACCCGTGAACTAATTGAGTGGTAACTTTACAAAAATAGACTCAAAATAAATTAAGTAGGGACGCAGGAATTATTAACAGATGGTATATGCCCACAAGCTTTATTCATAACAGGATTCAGCTCATATATTAAACAAAGTGAGAGAAAAAAGGCACGATGCAAGATTTTCAGAGCATTGAGTAACCTCTATCATCAGTTAAGCCCACATAAGCAGTCAAAACATTAAAAGTTGTTCTAATTAAATAAACATGTCTGCATAAATATTCCTCCAAGACATCCGTGCATTTAGGCCATATGAAACCAGGTGAGCGACAATAGCTTTCTTATTATACACAACGTTATACAGATCTAGAGAAGGAAGCCGATGGAAATAGAAAGCATCGTATAGGTTTGGTAACCTTATGACAAGTGAGAGTCTACCGATCTTGTAGCCATAACCATTTTTCTGGCTGATTTTTTTTTTCTCAACAGTTGTGTCTTATAGTCGGTGCCTCTCCTGCAAGGGTCCTTATTAAATTGGCAGAAAATTTTCTGTTGTTCAATAATATAACTATAAGGATTGGTTAACAACGAGGAAGACTGAATTTGGTGCTAATTATATGTGGCCTCTTGGTGAATGTCTTCTGTATACAAACATATCGTAAATCTGGTAAATTGATGGTACAAACATTAATTTGATTTTCGGGACAAACACAAAAGTAGAAGAATTTTGAAAAGAACAAGACGCTGAAACTAAAAGTCTGAAACGTACATCTATATATCCAAATAACTGGAAAATTACTGTACGACTATTACAAATATACTACATTTGCAAGGATTTCATAAGATTAACCAATGAGTTCATAAGACTGGTTTAATAATTACCGCTAGAGATATTGGCAAATGTGGAGTAGGATCCTCCGTATAGCAAAACGTATGTGAACGTGAAGACCAAAAAATAGAACTCCTTCCTGGCATACGAAAAATATAAATTGCCGAGGCCGGTATGTTACGAAATGCCAAATAAGCTAAATCGTACGGAAGATTACCTCATGTCCTCATGTGAAGTGCTCAGAACTGTCTCGCTCATGGCTGGATGCCACCATTATAGTTTCTGACTGAATTGTGTCGATACAGTGCATAACCGTTGGCCGCCTCGACCAGATCCCATACGGGCAGCTCCAGGACATTTGGCTTCACCTCCTAGTTGACCCCATTCCCGTGCCCCAATTAAGCAAATCGGTTGGAGAGAAAAGATGAGAAGAGGCTCCATCCTTTGCAGTGGTACTTCACTACTTCTTGACGTTTCTCAACAATTCCATGGAGGGAGACGTCATGGTCCGAGGAACGGCCTTGCAAGGGGGGATGCAAATGGCGTCCTAGAAACTGGCGACGATTCTTGCAGGCGACGCAAATGACGACGGAGGCAACCATAAAATTGGCGACAGTGTGGCGTGCAGATGGACGACGAAGTAAGCGGAGGACGGATCGATGGAGGCGGCAGCGGCAGGTGGAAGAATCAGTCTAGATCCGATCTAGGTCAATTCGTGATTCGTATGGAGCACAAACAGTGTCGCATAGTTCTGGATAGCCAGGTAGATCGTGTGACGTACCAGGGCAGCATGTGCATTGTGCAATAGGTTTTTTGTTGGGCCGGTTGATGGGCCGAGCGCGAGGAGGCAAACGAGCGATCGAGCGGGCGTGGCAGAAAATCAGACGACGTACCAACTCCCATTTAATAGTAAAGATAAGTACCACGGTGGAGAGAACGACCTATGTGTGGATTTATCAAATTATTATCGAGATACAGTACAATTTTCACACATTTTGCTAAACAAAGCCTCACTTCAGCACTTCCCCTGCGTTTGGCCAAAATTATGAAGTTATCGTTCCTGTCCCGCAAAGTGGCACGGAGTCAGACTGTCAGAGTGAGGGATGCGGCGGCGCCAGCTTTGCCGCCGGCCACCGGAGAAAAACGGCAGCCCACCGCTGCTCCTCTCTGCACAGAGGTCTTGGGCCGGCTGCTCCTCCCTGAAGTTTCCCGTCCGCGCGAGCTCCGCGGTCACCGCCTGAAGCCGGTCCACCTCGCCTCTGCCGCCTTCTCCCATGTAGTTTCTCCAGACTCTTTCATTTATTTACAAGAGAAGCAGAACACTGATCTTTGAGCTGATCTCAAGTGCATTTCTTATCCAAGCCGTTTCATTCATTACAAGATAAGCAGGGTGCTGATCTTTGAGCTGATCTGATTTACTTTGCCGCGCCTTGTCTGTTCAGGCTTCCGGGGCAGCGCCGGCACGCCGCCATGTCCAGACTTGGACCGCTCACTAGCGCCCAGGGCCGGGCCGGCAAAATCCAGGGCCCTGTGCGAAACTTTAAAACGGGGCCCTATCTCACACGAAAATTTATACTAAGACAGGCTAAAACAAAATGATATCCCAAAGGGATAACTAAAAAACTAACTAACTAACAAGTATTTAGTATAGAATAGACAAGCCAATCCCTATCACTATGCACCCCATTTGACAGAGATCTAGTATAGAATAGTGCAATAAACCATATATCCTTAGGACCTTTTTAAGTTTTAATTAAATTATGTTCTTTTCTTTTCTCTTACATTTCTAAGAACCGAAGCTAACCAGAAAGGAAGACTCGCTAGCGGCAGTGCACATATTTTCGCGATCAGCGAACCAAAACAGGAACTGTCGCCGGCGCTCTAGAGTTTGGATGCGATCGATTTATCGCTGGTCTTCCGTCTTCTGTTCGAGCGAGGCGGCGAGCGGCCGAGCGATCTAGCGAAGCAATCACGACGCAGGGCCCTGTCGCGACGCTGTCATGAGGCAGGCGACACAACCTGAGAATCGCTAGAATTTTGCGATCGATGGAACTGATCCATACTCGCCCAAGATGTGGCCCAACGCGCTGGATCCAGCCGACTAGCCCAGTTCCCTTCAGATTTGCTAAGTGTATACTTTCTTGGAGCCAACATGTCAAAAATAAATTTGGAGCTGACATGCATATGTCGTTGTAACTATTGCAAAATGATTCTTGTATATTTTTTTGGAGCTGACATGCATGTGTCGTTGTAACTATTGCAAAATGACTCTTCTATATTTTCTTCTGACACATGCGGTCAACTAAAAAAAAATTAAATGATAGAGTGGGGATTCGAACACAGAACCTGCTGCTGCTTCCTGCAAGCATTAACCAATAGACCAGTGAAGCTTCGTTATAATTCTAGCTAATTTCATGCCCAAGTACATATCCCTATAGAAATTTTGGGGCCCCCAAATTTCGTGGGCCCTGTGCCGGCGGCACATATGGCACCACTGTGGGCCCGGGCCTGCTAGCGCCTTCAGACGCAGGGGCGGAGCTTCAGCCCGGCATGCCCGGGCAGCTGCCCGGGCTTTGCTTCGTCCGGCAAGCCTGCAAAGATCGAGTCATTAGGCTTTAATTAGCGATTAGGTAGCTGTTTGCCCGGGCAACTTCAATCGACATGGCCGTTTTCACATTTTCTTGTCCAGCCGGCCCACAATAAGCTGGCCCATATGGCTAAAAGGCCCATCTATCCACGTACGAACGTGATCAAGTCAGTTCCATCGATCCGTCCGTCGTCTCCTCGACTCCCTCGTACAAGCCTATCGCGTCCCGCGGCTGCAGCCACGCGCGGCGAGGCGTACGCGTACACAGGCGACGGCGACATCGATTTTGACGATTCCGCTGCAGATTGTAGATCGGGACAGTGACGGTCTGCGATTGTTCGTTTCCTCGTCGTCAGACCGCCGCAGCAGTTGCGATCTCTAACTCTAAGGGCTGATTTAATCTTCAGAGTGAGGTAAAAGATTTGTTCATCTACTGTCTATACTCTATAGTTCACTCGAATCTTAAATATCTTAATCGTTGTGTTGAATATTTAGTTACTTAATTTCAGTCTTCAAAAAATGCGGAGGTATTTAGTTACAAGGCCAAATCAGGGGACTGAGGCAAGTTCCAACACCGGGTCAGGTTCAGGGAGTGGTGTGCAGCACCCCAACACGGGTTCAGGTTCAAGGAACACCGATTCAAGTTCAGAGAATGGTGTGCAAAACCCCAACACTGGTTCAGGTTCAGGAGGTTCAGGGAATGAGTTTAATCCGGATGAAATTGTTTGTGATCCTGCTCTTAGAAGACAAATTGCTTCATATCATCCAGATTTTCAGAATCAAGTGAGGAGGGCATACATATTGAAGGGACCTACCCAACCAATAGTGAAATTTCCTCGTACTGATAAAAGGGCATTTTCTCAGTCTTGGTTCCAAAAGTACAATTGGATTGAATATAGTGTGTCAAAAGATGCAGCCTTTTGTTTCTATTGCTTCCTCTTTAAAAATCCTGGAAGAGGTGAACGTTTTGGTTATGAAGTTTTCACCAAAACTGGTTTTAAAGATTGGAAGCATGCATATAAAGCTTTACCCGAACATGTTGGTGGTTTGGACAGTGAGCACAACAATTGTGTTCGTCATTGTGATGATTTTAAGAATCAAAACCAAAGTTTGCCCACTAAATTGGCTAGAGCAACGGATGAATCAAAAGAGTTATATAAAATCCGTTTGACTTCTTCTTTAGAATGTTGTAGATTTCTCATGGCACAAGGTTTGTCTTTTCGTGGCCACGATGAATCATCCACTTCTTTGAACAGAGGGAACTTTAAAGAGATGATTGATATATTGAAAGATGGCAATGAACAAGTAAGATACGCTTTTGACCGTGGTGGAAAAAATTGTCAAATGACTTCTGGTGAGATTCAAAAGATCTTGCAAGGTGTTGTGCAGAAGAGGTCACTGAAGTGATTATGGGAGAGCTTGGTGATAAACAGTTTTCAGTGCTTATTGATGAGTCCCATGATATATCTGTGAAAGAACAAATGGCGGTTATGTTGAGGTAAGCATTTTGTTTGGTTTTATTTATTTATTTTTTATTCTCTTTGCAGCAATCCTTACTCAAAGTGTTTGGATGGATATTTGGTTATCTAGACTTGTGAGATGTCTCGTATTGTCTAGTGGGCTATTACTATCATATTTAATTTTAGTTTTTGTGCTTACAAACTATTATGAATGCACGATTGTCCAATTTAATATTTATATTAAAATTATATGTATCGAAATATGTGGTTGCCATTCTCGTTTTTTCGCTTAGCTTATGGTCCGCCCAGGCTCCTATTTTTTCCTAGCTCCGCCACTGTTCAGACGCATTTCTTTCTAATATGACAAGATGGCCTCTTGCTTCTCTGTACCACGTATGTAGCTCAAGGCGCGGATGTCGATTCAGGTGTCTCTGCCGTGGAAGCGGAGCTGTGCTCTGCTATTCCTCGGATGGACTCTGAATCTATCGTGTTGTGCTAATTGCGAGTGTATCCATTTGTAAGTGAATCGAAACTAGCAGAATGTGGATGCTTCGCCTCACCGGCAACTTGGGCGAAAGCCCCCGCCATCTCCATTGGCGCATGAGATGGTGTAGCATCTTGAATGATGTGCATCTGGCGAAGAAGCTTTTTTGAGAACCCCGCAGCCGTTTGCCTTTCGGTTAGATAGAAATAGAGTGTTTGTTTACAGCCGCAAATCAAAGTCTCCTAAGAGACCAAGACCTGAGGTAAACCACAAAAAAGAGAGGAACCTAGCTGAGCTTCTAGCGAAGAAGCTCACATCAGGACTAATTAACATAGTCGGTAGTATCCGCCGGGCGCGGCCCGGGCGGAGCCGCCGGCGGCGGATGTTCTCTACCCGCGCCGTGGGAGGTCTCGCGGGGCGGCTCTCCTCCGGCGGCGGTGCTTCTCGGGCGATGGCTGGTCGGCTCCGGCCGGTGGTGGCGACACGGCGGCGTTCCCGCAGTGCAGTGAGGCGCACTGCACCGGCGGGGCGGCGAGCAGCGGCAGGGCGGCGCTGGCGAGCCGGTCGGCCCAGATCTGGGTTGAGGTCGGCGGGCCTGCCCTATTTAGCCTCGATTTGCAGCTGAAGGTGACGGTGCTCGTGCGGGGTTCAGCGGCGACGGCGGCTGCTCGGTTGTAGCGTGGCGGCGGGCTTTACGGGCCCGATTTTGGCCCGGCTGGACCCCTTGGGACCAGCAGGTGGCTGGACCTAAAGGGGACCGCTGTGCATTGCGGCTGCATCCGGTCGACTACCGTTTTGGCGGTGGAGGTAGTTCCCTCCCGCGTGGCCGCGGTTCCGCTAACCCGAGCTGAGCTACTTCTCGCCTTCGGCTCGCAGACCTCGTTGTGGTTTCCTCGGGAAGATGATGCTGGTGGTGGCTTTGTAACCGGAGTGGCGCAAGGTGGTGGGCGAAGAGTCTGGATTGTCGAGGGTTCGTCCTCGCGGGGCTCCTGTGTTCTGGATCGCCTGGGTTGTGGATATGGCTATCCTGAGAAATCCTTGTCGTCGTGCTCAACACCGACGCGGTGCTATTCCTCGGGTGGCATCAGTCCTTCTTGAAGGGCGTCGTGGCTGGCCTCCATCCACTACCCTATGAGTGCCGGGGGAAACCCTAGGACCAGTAATGGTTCGGGCAGCAGCACGTGCTTTCCTTCTTGAAGGTGCTGCTTGGTACTCGACGATTCAGTACTAGGAGCGTGGTGGTAATCTTCTGGAGAGGCGCAACGGTTGCGGGTCATCCTAGTTTAGTCTTCCCACCTACGTCTTCATTTGTTTCTGTTTTAGGCGTTTGTTTGCTGTTGGCCCCAGCGTGTATGGTGTTGTGTTTATATCAGTGGTTGTATGGTGGTTGGTGCTTTATTTATAAAGCTGGCCGAAAGTCTGTTTCGACATAATCGGCCGATTCGACCGTTCACTTTGCGCCTGCTTGGTCCATACTAGCCTGGATCAAAATCTAATGCAGATTACCAAACACCAAAAGTCCAAGATCGACTGCTGAACTATGCGTTGAACGAGTATGGATCGACCGTTGAACTCACCGCTGAAGCTTCTGCGCGTGACCGCAAAATAAACAAGTAGAAAGGAAAGGCTGGGGATAATGAATGGCAAACTGCTCACTTGGAATGGAACTAGCGCCACAAAAAAGCAATCCACCAACTTGCAACTAGCGCCACAAAAATCAATCCTTGACTAAATACTAGTCGACGCAAAGTATCATACGTTTCCTTCATATCATTTGAGACGAATTAATGGTCTTCCTGCTATCCTTTTCATTGTTTGTATTTATCCTCATAGGAAAACAAGGGAGACTTCGAGGTTCGCCGGAGGTACTGCCTACATACGGATTCACATTCATTAGGACACAAATCCCCGGAGGTTTCATTGCTCATACTGTTAACATACGGTCCATATCGATCTTCTTGAGCCAGAGACCGCTCCACTGCTAGCAGGTATGTGCATATCTGCAGACGCAGGATCGCTGCGCTGCTACATGGTCTTGTTTTGCTTCTGTTGTATGTATACATGGTTACAATGATCCGCTCAAGGCTCAGCGGTCATGTCGCTCTAGAGATTTAGATCGTGTTTAACTGTTTACCACTTTCCATTCCATCCCAGTTTTGCCGGCCGGGTTCGTCGTCCCTTTCCCAGACGGCCGGCTTCGGGGTTCCAATTTCAGGAATTTGAAAATTACTCTATAATTTTTAGTCTCAGCATCTCGAATCAGATGCAGAGTTTATTTGATGGAATCATACTTCGCCCTAAACAGTTCCAGTTTGGGCTCCGTTGACCACCTACAGGGCTAAGCCCAATCCTCCAGTAGGTACGTACGCAACTCCTTGTTTTGATGCTTAGTTTCATCGCTCATGAATTCCATTATTAGATTTATGTATGTAAATATGTTGCGCTGTGCTCTTAGGGAGACATGGAGAACTTGGGACTTGACGTATTGCAGAGTATATTTGACGGTAGCATCCAACCAAGAGATGTAAAGTTATCGGCATTAGAGAGCATCACTGAAAATTTCTCCAAAGACCGAATAATTGGCGAGGGCGGGTTTGCAACTGTTTACAAGGTAAACTTCACGTTTCACAGAAAATCTGGTTTAAACAACCTGAGTATATCTTTTTATTTGGTTCCACGAAAGATCAAAACGAAACTACTGGACAAATGTTCCATTGCTAGATTCAGAATTTTATCAGATAACCACTAGGTTTCTGTGTGCGGCTCAATTGGGATTCATATCGGAAATGGGCATTAGAGGGCTCCGTCCCTGCACATCCATCTATTCGGATGACGTCGTCACCTTCATCAAGCCCACTGTGGAAGAAGCCCGCTGTGGTTGAGGACTTTGGAGTGGTGTCGGGGCCAAGTGCGCGACTCATCTCATAAGGTGCGATGTATAGCACGAGGAGATAGTGATCCAGGGACTGCAATGTGCAGTGAAGACTTTTCCATGCGCCTACAATCAAACGCTGGGAACAAGCCGACCCGGCGGGGGTGGAGCGATGTTCTATAATCAAACGTGAAGCGTGTCTGTGCTATACTGCCGGGCCAAATACTTTGGTTGATATGTTCAATGCAAGTAGAATTTTATGCATGCCAGATTTTTTCACAAACTGTTGAATTGCATGTTCAAATATTTTCTAATGTCGTCCAAGTATGAATAGGGTGTCCTCCGAAATGGAGAAATGGCAGTGAAGAGGATAAAGAATATCCACACAATAAGCGAGAAGCTATTTCATCGGGAGGTTAACAGCCTATTGATGGTCAACCATAAGAACATAGTTCGGTTTCTTGGCTTCTGTTCTCATACGGAACATAAACCATACCAATTTGAAGGATCGAGCGGATACATTTTATACGAGGAAAGAGAAAGAATACTCTGTTTTGAGTACATAAACAACGGAAGTCTTGAAAACTATATTGCAGGTACACTCTGGAATGTGATTTCCTGAAGGCGACTCTTCACTTTCTTGTTAACTTCTTACTCTTTAATAACGGTCCACAAATTATTAGGGGCTGACTAACAGTTGTACGTATCAATTATTTTTATGTCTAACAGTGCACACATAAACGTTGGAAGACCTCACGCTCTTCTGCCTTTTTATTCTGCAGATGAATTAAGAGGGCTTTAATGGGACACCCGCTATTTAATAATAAAGGGAATATGTGAGGGGCTGCAGTATCTACATATGGAAAAGCGTATCATGCATATGGATCTGAAGCCAGCGAACATACTAATAGATGATAACATGGTAGCGAAAATAACTGACTTTGGTTTATCTAGAATGGTGGATAACTCACAAACCAAAACTAAAAACCTCCCTTTTACACCGTAAGTATTTTACGAAAACAACAAGCATTTTTTTTACCTTCGCTACATTACATTTTCTGTGTTCAAGAATTAATATATTCTCATGCAGAGGTTACTCCCCTCCAGAATTCATAGACAGCAGCACCATGTCACCCAGCTATGATGTGTATAGCTTGGGCGTCATAATAATCCAACTGGTGGCAGGACATAGGAGTATTCCCGATAGTAACAATGTAAGTGTTTTATTACAATTGTAGATGGTCCCTTTTGTACATATTTGGCCAAAATATCAGTTGCATAACGAGTTAGGAGGTTTGGTGTACCCCCTAAAACAGTGTACGGCTCAATTCTAATTAATGATAGAGATTAAAGCATACTCTTTCGATTAATAAGGGTAATATAGTTGACGTAAGTTGATAAATTTTAGCTTTATGACAATCAACACAATTTCACAAATGAGACAATGTTACGGTAATTATCCACTTGCGATAGGTCTAATATGTGCCACTCGCAGATCTAATATCGACTAAGTTGTTCAACAACAAAAAAAATTTCTTCTAACTATAAGATTCGTAAATTGCTCTCAAAGTGGAAATACGATAAATAGTTATGCAGCACCGCAATAATTTTTTTAGTGTATTAGGAATTAAATCTCGGTATGATTCTACTATATTTGTACTCCATGCATTGGATAGCATAATTGAATTGTTCATGTTCCTACAATTTAAAGAGATGTTTTAAGAAATAAATTTGTGTATTGCTTCCAGAATCAAGCTGGCATGGTTTGTCTACCCTATGCTTATACAAACTAAAGGCATATATATTTCGTCATTATTCTATAACAACTTTGTGAAATGACAGGTACTTAGAAGATGGAGTCACAGATGGCATAAATCAGGCAAAAAAACACCATTCAAATACCAACAGATAGCCAAACTCATCGAGATTGGGCTACTCTGCCAAGAAGAGGACCCCACTAAGAGACCTTTCATATCAGACATAATAAGTGTTTTAAATGAACTGGAAAGCACAGATATGCAAATCAACAACCTAAACGAATCTATAGCTGGGCAGGTAAGGTCATGTGCTCCTCATAACATTAATAGTAGTAACACTTCATGGATTCATCCATTGTTTTGTTTCCAAGAGAGTACAAACCAATGTGACTTTCTCCTTAGGGGAAGTGGAGTGGTGTTAATCCGAAAATTTAAATTTAAATAAAAATATTCATTACCATTTGCCAACATTGTAATCTAGAAGTTTCCATCTTAATGTAAACATAGCTAGTGAGAGTGCATGAACAATACGTCTGATTGTTGCATTGCATCTTGTTTTGCTCTTGCAGATAATTCCCTACCCGGAGGATGACATGCTTGGGATTGATCCGCTCGTGCTACGATTTCCTATCGAGCTCAACACTCTCATATCAACTTCTCTCGAGATAACCAATGAGACAAGTGCTTGTTTTGCCTTCATCATCCAAACGACGAGCCCCCTGCCATATTGTATTCAACCAAACAAACACATTGTGGCTCCACGTTCGAAGTATAGTGTGAACATAACATTGCAACCACTAGACTATGCACCACAAGATTGGCAACATACTGGCGATTTCATAGTGCGGAGTACCAAAGTTAATGAAAATCTTATACGTGAGGATATAACTGAAGATATGTTCAATAGAGAGGAGGGTAAATTGGTTGATGAGGTGAATCTAACGATTACATATAAGGATGAGGCACCCCCAGTGGATGTGTCTCTTGGATCGCTATTAATTAAAGACACAAGAAATATACATGGTCCACAAGAATCTAATGTTTCACAAAAAAGGAAGAATCCAAGGTAAGCATACTGACTTCATTAAGCTTGCGACGAGTTTAATTACCTTCCTTAGCAGAAGCAACAACCATTTAAGAATTGGATCTAGTCGACTTGATTATCATTTGAAATGCACAATAAAATAATTATCATTTACCATAGAGCATCCAATTATGTGCCACTTTGGTGTTCTTGTTGACAATACAAGTCTAATCATCATTGTGATTTCCTTGATTAGACTATGACATCTATTAATTTTATACAATTCTAAATCTAGATAAATTAAAATTTGTCAATGCTATGTCCATATATATTTCATGTTGGTCATATTCTTTCATTCCAAATTTTATCGATGAGTTCTATACATTTTAGAATTATCTTTGTATTCTGATGAGCTAAGCTATGTGAAAAACTTGATCTAGATGTCTGGCAACTATGTGCCTAGTCCCTTTAAGTTGCCTTCAGAGTCGTACAATATGTCGGCTTATAGTTGTAGTGTTCTATAGTTGAGAAGTTCTAACTCTCTCATTCACACTTTAGAAAGGAAATCGAAAACCTTCATCTTGATGCAATAATTTTGCCATGAGGAACTATGGTACATGTATATCTGTAGATATGCACTTCAAACGATGATTCTCCTAAAACAATAATACAAATTTTAAGGAATGGTTTTCAATAGGTCTATCATTAACATAGTTTTTTCTTTTGAAAAGTACCGTTGATACATTCCATTGCTTTACAGTTTAGTTTTCAGTAAATAGAAGAATGGACAACCCTATCTAGAAACTTTAAATTATTGAAACTATCAATCTTGTGATGGTTCCTGATTGATGTTTCAAGAATCAATATAATTACCTGTTGTGTTAACATACTCAGCTCCCCTTCTTTACATTATTTTTACTCTAGTTTAAAAAATCGGTGATGTGCTCACACAAATTCTGCAACTTCAAAAAATACAATATTTTCACAAATTACACTTCAACCAGAAAAGTTAGTATGGGCCCTATTTGGTGGGATTCTTGTTACATTTACAATAATGGTGTGTTACTGAACACTACTATATAGGAAGAATAACTCATACTTGAAATAGTTTAGGAGCCGGCTTTGGGTACCACCTGCCCACCTCCAAAACATAAAAGGGTAATCCAGTGTCTCTAGTTGCTAATCCAGATAAAATTTAGCTGGCTCCTTTGACGGGATCAGGACGTTGGGTCAAAGGGTAGGGCTCGGCTACAGATACCACGTACTCGGCTACAGATACCACATACATGGGCTGGATAGCAAAACTACCGAAGGGAAGAGTGCAAAAAAAACTACCGAAGAAGGGATAAGAATCGCTTATTTCTTTCCCGTTGCCGGACGGGAGGAAGCGCCGTCACGGTCCTGACCGTAGCACCCCTAGCCTAAGGAGCCGCAACACCCTTGCAGGTCCTTCCCAGCCATTACAGAAACAATATTCGGGGCATCTCCTTCCCAGCCATTACAGGTCGTATCGGAACGCAGACCGTACTGAGGAATGGAATGAGCCACAGAATTACAATTTCTAGCAACAAAATTGAAGGAAAAATCTTCAAACGATGCAATACAGTTGCTTCGGACCTCCTTGAGAAGAACCCCAAAATTCGACAGATCGTAGTGCTTCTTTTCGAGAGCAGTAACCAATACCTGCGAGTCAGACTCGAAAATCACACGGTGCAAAGCAATATGTCCTGCACCTTCAACAGCAGCAACACACGCTTCAGTTTTAGCCTGTAGCGCATCCCTTACATGGTGTACTTTACCAGCGGCAGCCGCAACAAACCCCCAGGCCCCCTCCCCTTTATCTGAATGGAAAGCAGCACCAAAGTTCACCTTCGTGTAGTTATTTGGTGGCTTCGATCAGACTACGTACCTCCTGGGAAGACGTACGAGCTGAAGAAACACTGCCTGCTCCCTGGTTGACACCTCCCTTTTCAAAATCCAGCATATGACGCTGAATCGTGTGACAGATGCTGGATATTCTTAAATATATAAGCAATTTAGCTATTGATTTAATCCACGACAACAGTAAACAGTTTATGACTAGAATAATCAGAATTAAACTAATCATGTGATCTACTACAACAGTAGATAAACAGAACAAATCTAGAGCACATACTACAAGCAGAAACTGCTGTAGTAACTTAAGTATGAGGATCAAAAGATCATACGGTGCAGCAGCAGCCGAAGCGTTGGCGTTGATGTTGTCACCCATGTCGTCGATGAAGAGGCTGCGGATGTCGGGGAAGAACTCTATGCCAGTAGTCACGCGAGTGCGCTCCCCAAAAACCTTATCGCCCCTCTCCCGTACAGGATCAAAAGAGGCGGCGTTCCGGAGGCATAGGCATCGGCTCGGCTCATTCCCGCGGCGTGACGTGGCGCGGCGCGTCGCGTCGTGGTGAGGCGTGGCGAGGCGAGCGAGGAGGAGGAGCGCGCGTGTGGAGCACCTCCTTTCTCTTCACAGCCAACACTACATGCTAGTAGTGAAACAGCCCACTATATAAAGTGGTGCAGCTCACTCCCAACTAGCAATGTGGACTAAACGTTTGTCCCCAAACCAGCCATATAAAATGGGCCATTTGATTTTTGGATTTTAGTTGGGCCATGGGTAAAAGCCTAAAAAATCCAGCAGATATGACTTAACTAATCATTGATAAAAAAATTAATAATTCGTCAGTGACCATAATTACGAAAGGGTATGGAGCAATCTCCCTTGATGTGTTTAAGTTTGAGGAGGGGTGTTCAAAAGCAGAAGTCTTAATATATAAGAGTTGAATGGAAATAATGCTAAAAAAATCATCTAAAACGTTAAATGGGCTATACTTACAATACTTCAAAGGTGGAATTACAGTTTTAATCATAGGAGTAGTTTACGAGCAAGTTAATTTTCTCTAAAAAAATTGACATGTAGACTTACAGTTTTAATCATAGTTACTTTGGAGACCTCGAGAAACTTGAGTTCCACCTGACCCTACCAAAAACTTATTCTGTACATATGTTTATCCATACATATTTAAATTGTGTCATACGAATTCTTAAAGACTTGGATACAGGGGCGGAGGCAGGAAAATAATATAAGGGGGGCCCGTGAAAAAAATTTCACTCTTGCCAACGGTTAGGGAGGGCCGAAGTACAAAAATACAACAACCGGAGGTGTTTTTAGCAACAAAATCTGAGGGTCTATTGGAAATTTCTGCATGTTAGGGAGGCCAGGACCAGTGGCGGACCCAGGAACTTATCAACGCCTGGGCGCGACGCAGTGTAACAAAAAATTTCGGGACAAATGTACAAAATACGAAGCAAATATCATTATGTTTTAAAAAAATAATGCGGAAACAGGAATATAATACATTACTCTCGCAACATGTTCTAATGTTCACAAGTCACAACCAATGGTGTAGCCACAAAAAAATGGAGGGTGGGTACACTACAATAAAAATGGCGCACCGCAGATTTTTTTTACCAGATGAATAGTATAAATAGGCAATCGATTCACAAAATTGTAATTCAATATGTATGTTTCATTAGTACAAAAAATATGCTATTTGCTGCTATTCCATCTATTTGTGCATCAAGCCCGAAGAAGATCTCAATCTGTACATGGTTCCATTACAAATAGTTAAAAACATAAACCAAATCTTACATGATAAAATATAGCAAAAATATAAAATTACATCACTTAGATTTGGTAACTCTGAATTGTGGCATCCCAATGAAAGATTTTTTTCCATTTGTAAACAACATACTCCTACTATCCTCAACATTGGAAAAATAAAAGACTCGCTGACTTACAAGGGATTAGCGGCCTGCTGTGTGTGCGACAAGGTGACGCTCACCCACGGGCCAGTCCCAATGTCCATGAACTGCCAATGCCTCAAAGCCCAGAACAGCAGGCTGAGCAATTTTTATTTCTTTTGTCGATCAGTTTTGCCCCAGCAGATCAGAACTTGCTAAGCTTAATCGCGATGAAAACAGGAGGCGGACGGGATCGAACCCCGGGCGAGCGCCGGGCAGCAGGGGCGCTGCGTCCGCCCATGGCCCGGACCCCTACTGGTCCCCCTGTCTCCGCCACTGCCTGGATATGACTTAATTATCCATTAATAAAAAAATACATCAGTGATCATCATGCCCTTAGTTACGAAGGGGTACAAACCAGTCTCAGCCTTTGATGTGGTTAAGTTTGTGTGTTGTACAAAATTAAGCATAAGTCATAGTTAGGTGTTCAATGGCTGAAAAATCATCTAAAACGTGAATGGCTGAACTTAGAATAACTGAAAGGTAGAATTACAGTTTTAATCATAAGAGTAGTTTACGAGCAAGTTAGTGTTGTAGTATAAGAGTAGTTTACGAGCAAGTTAATGTTGTCTAATTGAATGTTTCTAATAGGTTTATGTATCCATGGCTATGTGTTTTTTGCAGATAAGTGCATCTACCTCAGATGAGGTGATCCAGTTTGACCCCCCCGAAATCTGCTTCCTCTTAGTGCCAAAGACAAAGGTGTTATCCTCAATTAAAATAATCAACATCACAGAATTCTATGTCAGTTTCATCTTATCTTTCTCGGAAAGAAACTCTGCAAAGTACTCCCAAAACGATTCTGAATCAATCCTGCCACCAAGATCCACACGATCGCTCACAATAACAAGGGAAGGAAAGCAACACAGAGTAAAAGATATGCCGTTCCATGACGAAGTCTTTGTGTGGTACGCCATTGTGGCTGAACATGTCAATGCATGCGACCTTGATAGGAAAGATTACAAGGAGTGGAAGAATTTGCCCATCGTTCTAACGACTGTAAGTCCACTATTTTCTGTTCATAATGTTCACTAATTTATTATATACTTTAAGCACTATAGCGACACGCTATTTGACATTCAGGGTATAGAATAGTTATTCTACACCGTGCCCATCCAACGCCACGAGCCGCGTCCGGTTCAACCCGTTCCTACGCTCGCCCCGCGAGCCTCTGATCCCGCCGTCCCGCGTAGTAAATTGAGTTGCATGCGGCGGAATAATCTCCCGCCCCGCGTATGTCGAACCACCAAGCCAGGACGTGTGGTAGCTTTTTTTTTTTTGATAGAAGGACGTGTGGTAGTTGGAAACAAGCCAGGACGTGCACCTCCTTTTTTTTGGAAATTAACGTGCACCTCCTTTTTATTTTTTTCTGAGAGCCCCAAACTAAAGAAACGGTCAACGAGCCAAGAAAATTAGAGGCAACATAATTACGTAACTAACTGCATGGCAACTGGAATGAATGACAGGATTAAAAAATACACCATAAGAAAGTTACTACGTCATTGTGAGAATGTTGGGCCTCATTTGTTATGAATAAAATCAAATCCCTGTTCATACTAGGTCTGATTTATGTCGTAATTATAATGGTCAAAAGGACTGTCACGTGTTGAGCCAACGTAATAAAGCTACTCCGTATTAAACTCTGCTAAAACACTCCACAATCAGTTCGTGAAATTACAAGCAACGTAAAAGGCTGAATCCGCAGTTCATTATTTTGTCATAGAATTGTCACATAAGTTGTTGAAATCGCACAAAACTTCAACATATAAGAACTCTGACATAGCTCGGTGCACCCGTAAAAATGAAACAAAAATAATTGGTGTCATAATTACATCACATGAAAGTACCAATATGGTCAATAATTTATATCCAGGACTTATACTAGAAAGCTACACCGTTTCACATATACATGAAGATTTAAACTGTAAAGAAATATTTCAATTCATGTAATTATCTGTAGAGCATTAATTAGTTCAGCTAGAAGTTAGCTTCTGCCTCTTGAGTGATAAGGGTGTAAACATCATGCTGGCTTCTTCCCAATTGCCAAGTCATTTGTCATCTCAATGGTGACTAAATTGCTTTTGGTGCCTGAAACGATAGATAATTATATTACACGAGCCTCCAAAAATGTTAATAAAGCAAAGCGATATGAGGGCATAAGTATATCATAAAACTACATTTAACCTAATGGAGCACATAGAAAAACAAGAGTCATATGCTTAAATGGAAGAAGTATATTTCACGTCAATAAATGCATAACTGAAGCTACTAGCTCTTTGTAAGCAAGTGGTAGATGCGTGCTTGTCACTAGGCCGATCCATAATCATGCATTCTAGATCAAAGATGACTAAACTAAGATGCTAGTGACGTAAAGAATTTACGCCGGTATCAATAGTCAATTAGTGGCAATTGGTAAAGCAAATTGCTAGACAAGGACCTTTGATGTGCTGCTCTCTCCCAAACTGAACCCGGCGTTAAAATTGTTGAGGGGCCAGTCCATCACATATACCCACTTTATTGGTATTCCAAAGACAAAGAACGGATATCACATGAGGGGCAACATATGTGTACCCTGCCTGCCCAAAAAGACATAAATATTTGGAAAGTTTCAGAAGTATGGTCTCGTTTGTAGCTATTGGCTTATAACGGCAAAATGTTAAAATGGAAATGACCAAATAGCAGAATGGGCTTTAAATTAATGGTAAGTATGCAGATAACAATGTACATGAATGAAATATCAAATGGGAGAAAATAAACAAAAGAATATGGAAGTCATACGGTGGTAAACAGTCAGAAAGAAGAAAGCAACCATATTTGAATGTATAGCTATCTACCATAGAGGGAAATATGTTAAAGATGAACATGAATCTTAAGAAAAATAATGATATCAATCTCGCGTATAGAATCAAAGTCTGAGTAGTTAAAATAAAAGATACCCGTTTCAAGAATTTGCCAAATAGGATTTTTTTTTTGTTTCAGTAGTAAGTGGCTGATGTATGTATGATAAGGAGACAAAATCAACAGACCCGAAGTTATTCCACTACGACATGCAGAAGGTAAGCGAAGCTTTTCTTTTAAAATGAAAAGCTGTATACCTACTCATAAACTTGCTGGTATCAATGAAAGAATGAATACAAGCCCTGTTACATAATGAATAGTCAGCGATCAATTAGGCATATGCTTATAAGTCAACCTAAAAAATGTGTAGATTCTAAGATATTCACGTAGAAAGTAAGCCCATAGCTGACAATTCGATACGAGGTATAATTATTAATCAAGTCATTACAAAAAATGTAGTAATTCTAAATTGGTTGCAAAAAAAATACTCCATAAACGATGGATAAGAAGAAAACTATACCATTTAAGCAAACCCCATCAATAATGATCACTAGTCGGATACCAGTACGTATTTTTATGGATTTCAATACTGGTATGTCCATGAGAATCACAGCAAACAGTCGACGAACTTTCCAATGAAATCAAATTGACTAGCTAGATGCCCACCAGTTCGCCGCCATATACTAGCGTTTTGGCAGCAGCTACCGCAATACTCCAGCCGGCCGGTCCAATATCAATTGGGCACATTCACTCCCAACCAAGGCTGAAACTAAATATATTAAAGATCAAGATCCAATCCCAACGTACGCAAGCTGATACAGACGGGAAGCAAGCTGATCGGGCAGAAAGAGAAAGAGGAATGGACCTTTTATGCATGTCGAGGTGAGCACTGAGCAGAGAAGGCAGGTGGCACGACAGCCATCAACTCTGGCGTGGACTTCGTAGGGTGGTAGCGGAGCACTGGATCGACTCGGCTCAATTGTTGACGTCGGATGACTGAGGGTAGGACCGACCAAGTACAACTTATGCATACTACTCACGACATTTATTTAGAATACGAGGGAGTATCACTGATCGCCGGGATGCTGCTTCCGCCAGACGTATATATATGGACAGGTCGGTATACACATATATATGGACTGTCCGCACGCACCATCCTGCGGCGGGACCCGTCGGATGAGAAGAGGGATGACCCAACAGCTGCCGCCCAGCGGTACTCACACCGGCCCAGCGGTACGTCATTCGTTTGCTTCAAAGTGGCACGTTGTTAGCACCCTTCCTGCCTACCCGTTGTTGGGCTGCTATGGCGGGCCGAGCCCAGGTCATAACGCTGCTACTTATACACGACAGGAGGCCATCGAAGAATTATCCACGTTGGATCAGGCAAACGGCACGGCGGCGGCAACACTACCTGTTCTTCGTCAATCCTACCTAGCTACTTCCCCAATTCGTTCTGTAACTTGAGGATCTGAACCTGTGTAGCATCTCTGAATTCGTAGTAGAAGAGAGTTGTTAACACACGTGGCGATGATATTTTGTTGCTAATGCCCATATATTTCTAGTCCAACTTTATTTATTGCAGCCGGAACGAGCTGACGAAAATGTTTTCTCATTGCATGGAAATCGATCGTGTTCGTTTTGCAGGGTAGATCATTAATCCCAAATGAGCTGATTCGATTGGATCCCGCAAACCTCTGCATGCCTCACTGGCCAAACACGATTATCACGTTCATAGTAAATGTAGTCAACACTACAGATTTATACGTTGCCTTCAATGTATATACCATCAGAAGGACAGACGAGCGGCAAAAAAAATCAGCCGAGACTGGAATCCTGCCACCGCGATCCAGGAAAAGATGCATACTACATTGGATAATTCGTGAAGGCAAGCCCAGTCATGATTACTTTGTGTGGAATCGTGTTGTGACTAGAAGCGTGGAAAGCCGAGACATTGTTGGTTACATGGTTAGGAAAGAGAGTAAGAAATTGCCATTTATTATTAAAAAATTTCAACCAGAAAATATATATGGTGAGTTCCTAATCACGCATTATTTTGTATGTTTAGGGATGGTAGATTTAAATTAATAAAAGCAAACTAATGATGATTTTAATTGGGCCAATTTAATACATGCATGTGTTCGTTTTTTGCAGGTAAAAAACCTATTTCCCAAAAACGGCTGGTCCATTTTGACCCGCCCGAGCTCAGCGTCCCCTTCGTGCCAAACAAGCCGTTGTTGTTTTCAGTTAATATAGTCAACGATACAGATTACCGTGTTGGTTTTAATAGATATCACCACGGTGAGGACATAGAACCTGCGGGTGGAGTTATGCCACCACGGTCCACTCAAAGACTTGTTGTAGCAAGGGTACCAGAGAAAAACGATCCGCAAGAGATGCACAGTCAAGACAAGTTCTTTCTATGGACATGCTTAGTCAGTGGAGCTGTCGAAGACGTCGCTATTTTTGAACACTTTAGTTGCGGAGAAAGACAGGAGTTCCAAATTCTTTATAAGAAGGTAACTTCCCTAATTGTGCAATGAATGGGTTCAACTTTTAATTTACTATTATGCCATTCCAAACCTTCTAAACAATAAACATACATGAATCATTCCAACTATTGATACAAGGTGGTTCCAATGTTTTGATTAGCGGTCGGTAAATCCGGTTTCTTTTTATTGAATGTACTCTATTTTCATACAATGCTACACGCTTTGAGTTTCCCACTCTTGTACTTTTAAATATCCAAACAATGCTAAATTGAATGTATTCCATTTTCATAACAGTCGCGGGGGATTGGCTTTCTCTTTTCGAGGTCCAAGGTTTGAGTTCCTGACTCTTGTACTTTTCTTCTGAGTATTATGTCGCATGTGTAAGATTAAATCTCTGTTATACACAAAATAAGTGTATATCAAAGTTGTTATTACGCAAAACAAGTGTAAATATAAGTTCAAACCGGCTAGCTATAAAAGCGATACCTATAAAAAGAATGTGAGCTTTCATAAATGAGGTGACCTTGATGAGTTTTCATTAGATGGGGCAATTTGTGTTAGCAGTACACAAATAGCGCATAAATGTTTTTTTTTTTAACAAGGTGCGGCCCAGAAGGGCCTGGTTACCTTCTATTCAGAGCGGCGGGTACAAATTAAAATAGGGCCCAAAGTATAAATGGAAATTACAACCAGGTCCCTAGCTTTTACAAGAAAGACCCTACAAAGAAAATGAGAAACGCAATTGGGTCCTCCGCCGTCGACGAAGAAGCGCCGTCGTCCTCGGCGCCGGGGACTGCACCACTTGGCACCAAGAAGACGATGAACACCACAGCGAGCTGATCTGCAGAGGGCCTCCGCTTGGAGGTTGAACAACGAGAAATTCCGGCGAATAAAGCCACCAGATGGCCACCATGGTCGGACAGCTGCGAACGGCCGCCGAGATTGTACTCCAATTTTCGGTATCGCTACTCCATAGCAGCTGATCGTCAACAACGCCCCCGGCAAATTGCTTCCTCCCAACACATCCATTGTGAGCAGAGGAAAAAGCAATTACCTCTTCTATCAGCCAGCTCCAGCTGCCAGCCTTCCGCCGCCGCACCTGAGTAGCAGATTCCGGAGAAGATTGCAGCAACAGAAAGCACAAGAACAGGCCTTATTCAGAGATTCTAGTGCCTGCATCACCGCACCGCAGCAAGAAGCAACAACACCAAGCAGAGTCGAGCTTGGCCTGAGCTGAGCAGCTCCACTCCAGATCTCCCGTGCGCCTTAATTAGAGGGATGCGCAAGCTCATCAGCCTCTCAGTTGTGCAAATAGCGCGTAAAAGTAGAATTCGCTCTTTTTATTTGTTTGCGTTGCAGCATTTGACCTGCTACGCACACACCTTTTGACTTGTTATTTTTTACAAATCCTAATAAATGTAACATCTCTTGAAATAGTCTTTTGTCTTTTTCAAAGTTCGGTGTCAGCTAGAAGAAACAAACAGATGATGTAGTTACACGTACTAGGGTTTCTCTGGTACTAATTAATCCACAAACGCATTCTTCCACTTCCTATTTTCAGAACAGGTCAGACGAGTTGATCCAATTTGATCCTCCCCAGCTCCCCTTCGACTTCTTGCCAAACAAGAGGGTGTCCATGTTGAACTTATTTAATGTAGTCAACATTACCGACCACAGCGTCGGTTTCAACATATGGTGTCCTGTAGACAATTCTGCCAAGTACGTTGCACACCGGATGTAGGGATCCTGCCACCACAGTCCACACAGGCAATCAAGGTAACAAGGACCCTAAAGGAAAAGGAATCGGAACACTTGGAGTGCAAAGACAAGATCTTCGTGTGGAATGGTATTGTGACTGAAGGTGTTGAAGTTGGCGATATCTGTAAATACGTGGGGGACATCTACAGTAAAGTGTTGCCCGTTGTTCTTAGAAAGGTGAGTACCCTAATAATCAGGCTTGTCAGTTTTAAGTCTCCAGTTACCTTCATATTTTTCCTTCCCGACTCCTCAAGAACAATAATTCATCCTGTTGACAGTCGCCAATGAGTACCGTGTGCAGAAATAGTAGTAAAGTGTACTTGCGGGGATTGACTCCATCGTGAACCTAGGTACAGCTAGAACTATTACGCTAAATGACACAACTGATAGTTCTAGCTGTGTCATTTATGTTGCAGCCAGGAGAAAGCAGTTCAAGGTAGGATCGGCAAGATCGAATCTCTTGGACGTAAAGGCTGGAGAAGGTAATTAATGGATGCATATCTCTCAGTACCACTTTTGAACACGCAGCTCCTTGCTGTAGCACCCTCAAAAAGAAGCTCCTTTCTGTAGCACAGTCACACCAGAACGGCCTTTTGCAACTCCTTGGTAAGGAAATGCGTTTTACAAGGCTAGGAATTACTAAACTGGTGTTAGTGAATTATATGGAAGCGCTGTCGCCTGTCAACGCAATTGAGATTGGCCTGTTGGCTTTTAGCACAATTACTATGTATTACTGTAGTATCTTTATTTCTTAGAAGATTAGCTCAATTATCTTGAATACTAGTTTTTCCCATTTTTTGCGCTTGTAAACTTTAATAAAGAGCATGCATGTTTATCTGTGTAGGCGGGTAATGGGTTTGTAACGCAACCGAAATCCTGGGTATGGACCTGGCAGAATGAACACGTGTCTTTGTGTAACAGAACAAGTCAGCAATGAGCTCGAGGATGAGGAACGCCTGCACGAAGAGCCTGCTTTGCTAGTCATCGCAGCGAATGATCTCACTATTGTAAACATAAATTCGAAACAGTTATCTCAAATTGGGACCGTAGCTCGGACTACTCTATCTCTAGCTGATTTGTCCAGACATAACTTGCAGCTTGTGCATCAACATGTTCACCCACCCACGACCATTACTGGATCTTTCATGTCTATTTATACTGCATCACACGCCATTCGTTGTACTAGTTATCAAGTTAACCAAATTCCATAATTTTAGGAGGGTGAACAACATAATTAAGCAATGTGTCTTTGTTGTCCCAGTGCTCACATCTTGATAGCGAGAAAAAATCAAATAAACAACTAACACAGATACAACGCCTAAACCAGGCACTCCACCGGCAGGTCCTCGGACACAGGCAACGCCTCAGGTAACCACCCAAACAGACCCAGGATCACATCGATGTGCAGCTGCGGTAACGGCTGACTGAAGAGGTCCAGGTACATGGCTAAGGCCTCCTCACCAATAATCTCTCCCTCCTCGGCAACCTGTAGGCGCGTTATCAGTTCTCTCTGTTGACGCTTGACTTTTTTTAAATGTTTTGACTTTTTTGGATTTTTTTTAAGTTTTTGAATTTTTTTGATCTTTTGAAACTTTTCAATCTCCTTTTCAAAGTTTAGAAGTTTTTGAAAAATCTGAAATTTAAAAACACACATTTATAACACATGTAACATACACACATACAAGATTTAAGAGGATTCATATGATATATATATCAATAAGAACTTGAGTAGCACAATGTAGGTGAAGTGGGTGAACTTAGAAGTTAAGCGTGCTAAGGTTGGAGCACTTGGAGGATTGTTGACCTAGCGGGAAGGTATCAGTTCAAAATATTAAAAAAATCTTCAATTTTTCTGATTTTTTGAAACTTTTTTTTGCAGTTTTTGAATTTTTTAAGAATTCTATGGCGCACGAAATCCACATTTCCGTGGCGCACCTGGCGCACCAGGGATTTCTGGGGGTGCGCCACAGAAAAGGAATTTGCTGCGCCACTGTTAGTCATTTTCCCACTAGTGTGCATGCTACTACGCCGAACGGGCCAGGTGTGGATCCTCTTCGCACGGCTACGCCGGGCCGGCCTATGCAGAATCGGCGCCACCTCCTTGGCGGCACATGCTCTGAACTGGTCCAGGTCCAGCGCCACGGCTTCCACAGCCAGGTCTGGCCCGTCCACTTCAGCGAACTGCTCGTCCTGTATCACAGCTACCTCCTCCGAGAGACTGACCGAGAAGTAGCCCAGGACCGAAACAGGGGAACCGCATCGCGCCACGCCTTTCGGCGTCCAAGCCGGAGAGACCGAGAAGCCACTGCTGACAGATGAGAGTAAGCCCACGGAGGTGAGCAATAGGTCCTCCCTAGTCTCGTGGCCACGCTCCACAGAACATCTATCCACAACAATCCCTTCAAGAGAGAGGGCTGCCAAAAATTTGAAAACCAGGGAGGGAAGGAGGCTCCATGATTCGGTCCAAGTGGGTCGTGGTCTCGTCTTATAAAGCGGAGGCAAACCAGACAAGACCATATTCTCCTGATTTGCTTTCCCAGCCAAGAACACGGACTCCTGACCATCCACCAAACCCCCGCCACGTGGCAACTCTCCATTGGCCAGCTCCGCTTCTAGGAGCATCGGATCCCAATGGCAGGGGGCAGGCGCAGGACCTTCATCCTCAGGCAGCGACAAGGAGGAGATCAGGTGTGGGACCCGCCCGTGCGCGTCCACGACTCCACGCCAGCAGTGGCCCCCACCACGGCAAGTCCTTCGTCTACCCCAGCAGAGCCCTGTTCCGGCCACCATGGTGCCTGCTACCACCGGCGGCGTCTCCGGAGCGGCCACGTCAGCCGGAGGCGCGAACCACACCCCACGGTCGATTGCTGACCCTCGTTCGACCAAGTGAAGCGCCGGCCATTGAGGTATATCTCTTTCAGCTCCAGGACAGACATAGTACATCGAAATCTACCTATCATGGCACGGTGATGGACACCCTGGTTTTTATCCTCCGGGTCGACAACGAGGTTGAAGTCCCCCGCCACCAACCACGGGCCTACATGGAGGTCCCTAACATGTCGCAGTTCCTGGAGGAACGCCTCTTTCGTATTTGAGCGTCCCCGTTCTCCAAAGGGATCAACGCCTCGCCGGGCAGCACCAGACCTTCTTCATCCTCCTCCATAGCGTCGTTCGGCTCTTCAATCCACAACTCTTTCTTGACCGGAATGCGGTCAAGATCGGTGAGCCAAGCGGTGACCTCGAAACGGCGCATGTCATCGCCGCTGGCCGTCCCCGCGCTAGGACGCTCAATCCACACCGCCGACGAAGCGCAAGGAGAAGCCACACCCGTCCACGACGCCGGCCGCGGCGACCTCGTCCCTGATCCTCCTGCTGGTGAACCCGAGCAGCAAATTCGCCGGCCAATAGTGATGGCACCGCCTCCGCCACCGTTCTTGCCACTTCGTCCGCCGATACCCGAAAGCCGCCTCAGATCTGTCGATCTCCTCCGAGCGGGGAATCACGACCACCTCTCGCCGCTAGGCCACGCCAGCCGCCAGCAAACTGGAGGCGGGCGCGGAACATCCACGGTGCGTTCCGGGCGGAGAGGAGGGAAGTCCTCACCCTCGCGTCGCGGAGCCCAGTGCCCAGAGCTCTCCGCCGCGTGTCCACAACGATCCTCGTCACGCCGGTCGGCTGCCGCAGGACGGAATAGCGCTCTCCCAAATCCACGCTCACACGACCTCGGGACGCCGCCGATTCAGGACCATCAGCAGGCGAGGCTGGCACCCATTCACCAATCCGCTCATGCACTGGACCGGAGCGCGCCTCGGCACCTCCTCCACAGCCCTAGGGCCCGGACCTCCACGCGCCAACCCCGGCGCCGGCGCCGGCGCACGCCGCACATGGCAGTCGCGGGCGTGGTGGCCTTCGCCTTGGCACACGGTGCGGTTGGTGCATTCCCTCAAGATATGCCCCGGCCGCGCGCGGTTGAAGCAGCATCCCACGAGGTCAAGTCAGGAGGAAGGTCCTCGCGGATGACCAACGCCGGAAGCTGGGGACCACCGGAAGGTCAGCAGCACCAAGTTTGAAGTATCTTGGCATGTGAGACTGGCTGTGAATTTCAAGCTTTGTGCTTATGAGTTCAAACAAATGTTGCAGTTTCTGAGGATGGTGTCTGGCCTAGACGACCCGAATTATGCTGGTGTTGTGAATTTGCTTGGTGGTGGCTTCGGGCTGATCAATGTATTTCTCTGTACGGCTTGGTGGTTTCTTTTCTTCATAATAAAAAACGTCATGTGCATCATTTTGATGCAGAAGCCATGGAATCCTCCATTTTGAAAGAAAAATACATAAAAATATTAAACTCTTCCTCTTTTAGTGCCGTTAACTGTGTACTGTGGAATCAACAAGGAATTCTCTTGTGCTTAATCTCTCATACAGGTCCTTATATTGTATTCGGTCTTTTGTTTTCGTGCAAGAATAGGATTTTTTTTTTAGTTCGATTATGTATACAGTGGCTGAGGTCAATTAGAAGAAAATTCATTAGTTAGCCAAAATCTCTATTATACCTGTAAATATTGTGAGGTAACTGTTTCCTATTAAATTTCTTGCCAGAAGAAGGAATACAATGGACAAGGCATGTGTTACTCCAAGGTGTATGTCGCTGCATTTGTTAGAAGAAATTGCAAATGGTTTCTCTACCTATCGGAAAGTTGGTGTTGGTCCACATGGAAGTCATATTTTTACATGCAGAAATGGTCATATTTTTACAGAAAACATATTTTTACATAGTTGGTGTTGCCTCAAGTCAACTGCAGAAAACATATTTTTACATGCCAGTTCATGGCCGCGGAATGCATGCCATCTGCCATGACATTGCCAGCCAATTCCTGTTTGGATTACAAAACTTTGAATTGGATGTTCGAATTAGCTGCTACAACAAGCTAGGGGCAGAGAATGTTTATCTATGCCTTCAATCTGCTAGTACAAAGCTCTTGGCAGCAATCTGCATTTTTCAAACTGCAAAAGAAAAATAAAAAAAAAGTGTGAGAAGAGGCTCGATCGGATGGAGAGAAGGCAGGCACGGAGAGAGGGAGAGAGGATGGCGCGGCTCCAAGGACACACTGGGAAGGCCGTCGTGGCCATCCCGCCGCTGTGCCATCCCACCGCCGTCCGATCTAGGGTTAGGCCACACGGGGGAGACGGGAATGGGAACGGAGAAGGCCACCGGGGAGGTGCTCGGAGGAGAGGGAAGGACGGCGGAGGATGCTACCTGGGCCGCCGGCGCTGCCGCGTGACGCTCGACATTCAGCTCAGGGGCGCTTGTTTTCGCGAGCGAGCAAGGGGCCGAGCGAGGACTGATCGATTCCGTGCCTTTCCCAGGCTGAACGCTCGGAAACACACAAGCGAGGGGGTGCGCGTGGACTTGCTCCAAGTTTCCGGGCCATAATTCCGTAGCCAGCCCAAACCGCGGAATGGCACGTCCGATTCCAGACTCCACGATTCCCAGCCTATAGTGGCACACTTCGTTGATTCTATCTATAAAGATCTACTAGCGGTGAAATTCGCTTTGGTTCCTCGAGCCCGGGAGACCACACCTGCTCGATACTGGCTATCAAGATGTGGGCACTGGGACCGCAAACACACACTGCTGAATGATGTTGTTCATCCTCGATCCTAAAATTGATAACCATAACGGCGAATGGCGTGATATTTATACAGTAAATACACATGAAAGTTCCAGTAATGGTACAAATGACATCAGTGCATGGGTGGGTGAACATGTTGATGCACAAGCTAAATACAAGTTGTGTCGGGACAAATCAGCCAGAGATAGAGTAGTCCAAGCTACGGTCCCAATTCAGGGTCATTGTTTCGAATTTATGTTTACACTAGTGAGATGATTCGCTGCGATGACGAGAGCAAGGCATGCTTCATGAAAGCGTTCCTCATCCTCGAGCTCATTACTGACTTTTTCTGTTACCACGTGTTCATTCTGCCACCTCCATATCCAGTATTTATGTTCTGTTACGAGCCCATTAGGCGGCTACATAAATAAACGTGCATGCTCTTGGTTAGAGAACCAGTAAACGGTAAATTGTCTTCCTGACACTACTGTATGACGGAAACCCTGAGTGTGCATAAAGTTCAGTTGTCTGAAGGCATGGGTACATACACTAGCGATGGATTACTATTTTCCATAGAATTGCTTTGATACGAACTACTATTTTAAGATTTTATCCATTCCAGAGTCTTGAGAGTGCATGCATGCACAGAAAAATTAATGCTTGAGTGCTAAGGGGCATCTGCTCCATGCACGGACAAATTAATGCTTGAGCAGGGAGCTCCTTTGCAAGCTGAGACTAGTCACAATGGGAGTATCATAAGTGGTATCATAGATACCATGTTGGAAAAAAGATGACGTGATATTGCAATTAATGAAGAGAGAGGTGATATTGGTATCATAGGTAGATATCGTAACATAACACATTACAATGCAAGATGAGTCTACAAGCTAATAAATGCAATCATATATCATACTACATATATGTTACCATGAATTGTGGAGGTAGTAACATGTAGTAGTATCATATGCATGATAATAATATATGATACTCCCCATTGTGACTAGTCTGAGTAGTACTAGTACAGGAGTACAAAAATGGTAGTACTAGTAATGACAAAGATGCATGCATTAATTACCTTATCCAGCCTTTACGTCTAGTTGTTTCCTCCGGAGGCTGTGAACAAATAGAAAGCCATTAGTGTCATTTAGCATAATGGTAGTTTTATCCGTACCTAGGTTTAGGATGAAGACCTAGGTTTAGGATGAAGACAGTCAATACCAACAATTGCACTTTAATCCTATATCCGTACACGGTATTCATTGGCGATTTACCAATGTGATGAATAATTGGAACGTTATTAGGGGTCAGGGAGGAAACATTCCAAGTTAAATGGAGACTGAAAACTACCAAACTTGATAATTAGGGAACTCACCTTCGTAAGAAAAACGGGCATGTCTTTATTTTTGTACGAGTCGTATGTAAGGAGATCGCTAACTTCGACACCTTGAGTCACAATGCCCGTCCACACACTGATCTTATCTTTGCACCGCTTATCTTCTTGTTCCTCTGTCTTTGGGGTCCTTCCTACCCTTATTTCAAGTGTGTGGTGTGGTGGCAGGATCCCTGCACGCGGTTTTATAGTGTAACTCCCGGTATTGGTTTCAGGAGGAAGCCATGTATTGAAACCGACGTTGTGGTCTGTAACGTTGATTATTACAAAGGAGCTGAACATGGACACCGTATTGTTTAGCGAGAAGGGAAAGGAGAGCTGGGGACGGTCAAACTGGATCAACTCGTCCGATGCGCATAAGCTTGTCTGCAAAAAGGGAATTAGATGAATAACAACGACCTGTTGAAATGTGTGTGTGTGTTGTGTAGCATACTAGCATGACAAATGTAGCCATGACAAAGAAATACAAATAGAAAGTTAAGCAACACCTTCACATTCAGTTTCGAAGGTAGGGTGCTCCAAACCGTAGGAGAGGATTCTACTACCATGGCAACCTCGTATCAGATCAATTATTGGAATATTTCATGTCCTTTTAGAAGGTTTAGAATGGCGCCTTGAAGTAAATTTAAGTTTGAACCTATTCATTACTTATATAATATAAGGGAGCTTACTTTCTTATAAAGAATTGGCAACTCCTTACACGCTTCGAGATTTCTGTATTTAAAAATGTCGTCACTGCCTTCGACAGCTTCACTCACTAAGCTGCACCATAGTAAGAACTTGTCCTCACAGTGCATGTCATCGCGTTCCTTTTCATTAACAGGTACCCTTTTCACAATGAGCCTTTGGGTGGACCGTGGTGGCATAACTTGAGTCGCAGGTACCGTGTAGTACTCTCCCATGTTTGTTTTTGTGTGATATCTATGAAAACCAACATAGTAATCCGTATTGTTGACTATATTGACTGAAAACACCAACTGTTTGTTTGGCACAAAGGGGATGCTGAGCTCGGGAGGGTCAAAATGGATCAGCCCGTTTGAGGGGCATGAGCTTACCTGCCGAAAACGAACACAAAAAAAATTAGGCGCAGTCAGACTCATCACCAGTTTGCTTTTACTAATTTAAATCGATCACCAGTGACCATACAAAATAATAGTACATTGCGGAATTAGCAACTCACCTTGTTAATAACAAAAGGCAACTTCTTGCTTTCTTCCTCAACCATGCAACCAACAATGTGTCCGCTTTGGACACCTTCAGTCACAATATGGTTCCACACAAAGTAATCATGAGTGGGCTCCCCGTCATCAATTGTCCAATGTATTATGCATCTTTTAGTGCCTCGTGGTGGCAGGATTCCCGCCCCCCGTGATTTCTTATCCCGTGCTGCATCCGTGCTGACCGTATATCTATTGAAAGCAACGTAGAAATCTGTAGTGTTTATTACATTTACTATGAATTTGATCTGCTTGTTTGGCCACTGAGCCATGCAGAGCTCTGGAGGATCCAGTTGGATCAGCTCATCTGAGGTTATTGAGCTTATCTGCAAAACGAACACGATTTCCATGCAATGTGAGAACATCTTCCTCAATTCGTTTCAGCTCGAACAAATAAAATTTCGACTATAAGTTGATCAGTTGCACTGGTGCACCGATCTCCAGCTGCCTCATGGAATTCGCCGATGCAACTTTCTTGTTTGAAGCTCTTTGTCGAAGTCGGATCCGCCTCAACCTCGATGCGAATTGGTTAAACTGTTTGCCATGGGCCAACATGGGCTTCACGTCAGTTGCGGCAATGGCTACACAATGTGGTCTTGTTATGTGAGAACATTGACGTATTTATTTACATTTTACTCTGGTGTTTTGATCACTAGAAACATACCTCGCGCGTTGTGGTGAGAGTTTTTTAATTTTTTTACTATGCAAATAAATAAAGGGATATAAGACCTATGGATATGAAATGTTTATAGGAATGTAGAACATATCACAATTGTCGAAACACTAAATTAGTTGACGTGTGACATGGACAATTGAATGATGAAAAGTAAATGACATGGATATGTTTCATACAAAAAAATAGTGGCTTTAATGAATCTTAGTGTGATGACATGTAGATTTGGTTGGCTAGAGTGTGTTTGGTTTTGGAACCAAGTCGAATGTAATGAAATGAATGTAATGAATCAACAAGACCATCGACAAAAGGGACGGTCCTACCTTGAACTATTTTCTCTAGGTTGTCAACATATACAAAGCCCATAGTTAGTTGTATCCGTAACTAAGTTTACGAGATGAAGACAATCAATCACAACAATTGCACTTTAATCCTATTTCCGTACATGGTATTCATTGGTGATTTACCATGAATTACTGGAACGTTGTCCGGGTCAGGGAGGAAACATCCCAAGTTAAATGGAGACTAAAACTACCAAACTTGATAATTAGGGAACTCACCTTTGTAAGAACATCGGGCAACTCTTTATTTTCGTTACCCGAGTATCTAAGGAAATCGCTAACTTTGACACCTTGAGTCTCAATGCCCGTCCACACAGTGATCTTGTCTTTGCACTTCATGTCTTCTCGTTGCTCTTTCTTCGGGAGCCTTGTTACCTTGATTGACTCTGTGGAGTGTGGTGGGAGGATCCCTGCAAGCGGTTGTCTATTGTATTTCATAGTATTTTCTTTACGATCCCATATATTGAAACCAATGCTATGGTCTGTAGCGATGACTATTTTAAAGGAGCACACCGTCTTGTTTAGCGAGAAGGGGAAGGAGGGAAATGCAAAGGTACTCATACTGAACTTTATGAGGGGTCAAGGAGGGAAATGCAAAGGTAAATGGAATATTAAACAGACAAACTTAATGATTAAAAAACTTGCCTTTGTAAGAACAACGAGCAACTTTTTATCTTCCTTAGTCCAGTATGTACGGAGATCGCTAACTTCAACACCTTGAGTCACAATGCCCGTCCACACATTTATCATGTCTTTGCACGGCATGTCTTCTCGTTCCTCATTATTTGGGGTCCTTTGTACCTTGATTGCCTGTCTGGACTTTGGTGGCAGGATCCCTTCATACACATCCATTCCGTAATCCGCAGAACTGGATTCGCTTTTCCCAAACTTGAAACCAACGCTGTGGTCTGTAACGTTGACTATTTTAAAGAAACAAAACATGGGCACCCTCTTGTTTGAAAAGAAGGGGAAGGAGAGATGGGGAGGGTCAAACTGGATCAACTCGTCTGAGGTGCACAAGCTTGTCTGCGAAAATGGAAGTGGAAGAATGCAGCAGTGGATTAGTTGGTACCAAAGAAAAACTAGTATGTGTAACTACATAAACTATTTGTTTCTACTAGCTGGCGCTCAACTTTTGAAAAGGATAAAAGACGTTCAAACTATTTCAAGAAGTCTTATTCTTTGGGATTTGTTACTACAAAAAACGACAAGTAGAAATGCGCGCGTAGCATGACAAATGTTGCAACGACTAACCAATAAATAAATAAAGTTAAGCAACGCATTCACATTGAGTTTCAAACCCTAGGATAGGATTCTACTACCATGGCAACCTCGATTGTTGGAATATTTCATATCTTTTTAGAAGGTTTAGAATGGCGCGGTAGTAAATTAATTTTTTAACCTATTCATTACATAATTAGGGAGCTTACCTTCTTATAAACAATGGGCAAATCCTTACACTCTTTAAGATCAATGTATTTAAAAATGTCCTTGTCTTCGACAGCTTCACTCATTAAGCAGCTCCATAGTGAGAACTTGTCCTGACACTGCATGTCATCCGGTTCATTTTCATCAGCCGGTACCCTTCTCACAATGAGCCTTTGAGTGGACCGTGGTGGCATAACTAGATACGCAGGTAGTGTGTAGTACTTGCCCACATTTGTTTTGGTTTGATGTCTAACAGAACCAACACAGTAATCTGTATTGTTGACTATATTAACTGAAAACACCAACTGCTTGTTTGGCACGAAGGGGAGGCTGAGCTCAGCCGGGTCAAAATGGATCAGCCCGTTTGAGGGACATGGCACTACTAGGAAAAGGGTTATAGGTGGGTTGTCATTCTGTGGCGCACCCTTAATTGGTGCGCCACAGAACTATTTCTGTGGCGCATGGTAGCACGTGCGCCACAGAAATTTTGGACTTTCTGTGGCGCATCTGATGTCCATGCGCCACAGAAATCCGACATCGTTAGGGTCAAGGAGTACCTCGTTAGGGTCTTCTTGGCCAACAAGGACAAGACCGTCCTTCTTCTGCCTTACTTTTTCGAGTAAGTACACATCTGCTCGCCACCGTCCTACCTTATGCCTTCTTGTACATTTCTTCCATCGCTGATCCTTTGTCCAACATTCTGATTCAATTGTGTTGAGCAGGGACAAGTACTGCGCACTCATCCACGTATCCCCGAGGTGGTCCGTTGCCACTTATTTGGACTCGGGGAATAAATCCCAGCCGAGATCATACAACAGATTAAAGGGTGTTCTCGATGAAGCTCTCGAGGCCTATGCCAAAAAGGGCGGCCCCTTCCATAAGAAGTCGGAATTTTTCACGGAGGACGACAACACACACAAGTTCTTGCATGGGACCGGATTCCATTGCGTCAAGCAACCGAATGGCAGTGTGATGGAGGCCTACTATGCCCTCCATCACCTTAAAACGATTGTCCGGGATTGCGAGAAAACGAAGATTGCATCTAATCTCGCAGAATACACCAAAATGGCGGATGGTCTCACCGATGCTGATTATAGACAAGACTTCCATCGCATCCGGCTGCAGTTAACAAATATCATCCTCGACGATGTCATTCACGCCTCAGGGTCCTTCCACTTCCGCTTCGGTACGTAGGATGTATTATAAAAGATAGCCTTGCTAAGCATTACTAGCTAGTGTGTACTTTATTGTAGAAGTGCATGTGTAGGGTTATATATTATATATATGCTATGCTATGAAACCCAAATAGGATAGCCATATGATTTCCAACCATGACAACATTGATTGATCGTCTTGCCTCTCTACTTAGATGAACAAATTATACTCTATGTATATCACTAACCAATATATATCCCAAACCATCTTCAGCGTTGTCTCAGAGGGCCATGGAAGAACGACTAGCGGCGCAGAATGACACCAGGGAGTGGAGGACGAAAGGGGGCATTCTACCGTTCCCGGCGCCGCTCAAGAAGACGAAGCCATGATCATGCATGCTCCCGCGCGCTCTTGCTCACCATCCTCGCCGATGTGTACTACATTTGATCCTAGTTAGGCGGTGAACACTTCATTTGTAATGTGTAGTGTGTGAAATGATGAACTTTTGTTTCTATCATAACTAATATATTGTGTAAATTAACATTCGGTACTTTTCTGACTATGTGTATGTATCTCGGGCACACTAAGTAATATGTGTGATGAAATAGTGATTAATGTGTGTCTGTTTATATACCTGTCAAATATATCTGTATTTCTATATAAATCCTGTATTTATACAGCAAAATGAAAAAAATACCTGTACTACTGTTTCATATTTATGTGGCGCACGCTTTTCTTTTTTTATGGCGCACCACTTTCTGTGGCGCACCAGGCGTGGGTGCACCACAGAATTCCTTTGCTATGTGGCCTACCGAGCTATTTCTGTGGCGCACGTCCAGGGTGCGCCACAGAAAGTGTGTTTCTGTGGCGCATGACCGTGGTGCGCCACAGAAAAAATATTTTAGTGGCGACGATTCTGTGGCGCACCCAGCAATTCTGGGGGTGCGCCACAGAATCATAATTTGGTGCGCCACTGATGACCCTTTTCCTAGTAGTGTGGGATTACCTGCCAAAAACAAACACATCCATGTATTAACTGGGCCCAATTAAAATAATCATAAGTTAGTTTTTATTCGTTTAAATCAATCATCAGTGACCATACAAAATAATACATTTCTTAATTTGGAACTCACCTTATTAATAATAGGCAATTTTTTACTCTCTTCCTCAACCATGTAACCACCAATGTCTCCGTCTTCGACACCTTCAGTCACAACACGATTCCACACAAAGTAATCATAATAACTGGGCTCCTCATATATCTTGAAAGAAAACAAACTGAGCTTCGGATCACCAAATATCCAACGTAGTATGCATGTTTTACTGGCTCGCGGCGGCAAGATTCCTGTTGCCCATGTTGTCTTGTGCCGCGCTGGTGTGATCCAGTGCCCCGCAGGATTCTTTAAGGCGGTATATACATTGAAGGCAACATAGAAATCTGTAATGTTTACTACATTTACTATGAAGATGATAGCCTTGTTAGGCCACTGAGGCATGCAGAGCTCTGGGGGATCCAATCGAATCAGCTCATCTGCGGTTATTGAGCTTATCTGCAAAACGAACATGATTTCCATGCAATGAGAGAACATCTTCGTGAACTTGTTCAGCTGGAATAAATAAAGTTGGACTAGTATCGCCATTAGCAACAAAATATCATTAGTTTGTGGCGCATCAATCAGCACATAGAAATGGATTCCTGATCATTTCACTACTTACCCTCCTAAGTCACAAGCCAACGTTAGTACTAGTGCAATGTAAAAAAAAAGTATAAGGCAATACCATAAGTAAGAGAGAGAGAGAGAGAGAGAGAGAGAGAGAGAGAGAGAGAGAGAGAGAGAGAGAGAGCTCAACAAAAATCAACCTTATAATACCATGCATTGTGAATAGTTTCATGCCAAGTTTTCGAATATATATACTCTATCAGGCTGAGCAAGGGCGGGTCAAGATGGATCAGCCTCGCTGTGAGTAGCGGTGCAATGGTGGCCTCAACAAACAATGCAAGTTACCCAAATGTGTGCAACGATGGTGACTCGACAAGCAATGCAACTCGGCAAGGTGGCCTATACGTGCGCAGCGATGGTTAGTAGGACGGTACCATGCCAGGGGAACACCTAACAAGAAAGCTCATACAGAAGGATGGCCCAAAAAACCAAGGTGGCTAATGATGAACTTTTGGCTGCACCACTTTATTGGTTTAAACATAGAGGTTGGCCGTCGGCACAGCTATGTTTTTTCTTCTGTTTTTCGTTTCATATGAAATAATCCACATATTTAAATCTATAAATCGAAATTTAACAAATAAAATGTCTAAATTGATTTACAAAATGAGAAAATTCCAAATATTACATCCATATCATCATGTATATGACTTTTTGCAACATATTTTTTCTATTTGCTTGATAAAAGAAAGTCATTTTGGCACTTAAAAATGGAAAATAATATTTATAATAATATTTTAACAAAAAAAATTGGCAGCAATGTTTGCCATACCAAGACACACCTATGTGTAAAATATGGACACATTATCACAAAGTATGGCACGATGATGGTCATAACTTGATCTTTTAGCATGAAACATATACATGTTTATAGACGATACACCTTTTGTGAAGGAATTTTTTGCAAACAAGGTCTAAACTCAAGTTTATCATTTTTGCTAACAACTAGTACACATAAAAGGACTCCATGCCAAAGGATTTCCTTTTTTGAGTATTTATTCACTTTCTTTGATTTTTCTAAAAAAAGTGGTCAATATGGGAACCACAACCGTTCATTTAAAGGGGACAAATTTTCAAGAAATATGGTCAGTTCTGTGGTATAATCACTATTAGTAAACATTAATATGATTTTTACAAAAACATCAAAGCAATCTATCACACACTTGTAGTTCAAATTTTATTTACTTACGAAAAATCACGATAAAGTCATTTAAAGAGGGAAAACTAGGTAGAAAGCGATAAAATTTGTAATATTTGTTAATTATCCATCAAATATGGTATACTTTGTGATAAATTTGGATGGGTACCATTTTGCACAAACTATGCCACTTGAATGACCATAACTTGGTCTTTTAGCATGAAACTTATACATGTTTATAGATGATACACCTTTTTGTGAAGGAATTTTTTGCAAACAAGGTCAAAACTCAAGTTTATCATTTATCCTAGAAACTAGTACACATGAAATTACTCCATGCCAAAGGATTTCAATTTTTGACTCTGTTAAAGGGGTACACACAAACTTTGAATTTGTTTCCACCGGGTCTAGGAATTTGCCGAAGCAGGGATTCAGAGTGTCGAAAAACCACCAAAACCTAGTTGGTTCCATACCATATGTATACAAGTGTTTTGGGTGTTGTACATGTCCAAGATCCTACTCTGGTGTGTGACCAGTGTCACTTTCTCTCTAGTAAGTTGGTGGACTCATACCTGAAAACTCTCACTTCAGGAGAAACGAAGGGAAACTTTGCAAGAGTTGGATGGATCTTCATATGGATTGCATATTTGAATTCCTCTCATTTTTGTAATCGACTTAGCCATTTTATTTTTTAAATTTCGATTTACGGATCTAAAGATATGAATTATTTCTTATTAAGGTAAAGAGGAGAAAATAAAAGTAAAATACATTTTATTGTTATTTATTCACAAAATATTATTACATATTTATTTTTATTCATTCAAATAAATTTTAAAAATTTAAACAATAAAAAGTGTAACATCATGACACATGGGTTAACAAGGTTGATAAGATACTAATAGCAGTAAGTTCTAACATCTCATTTGATAGCTAATTTGAAAGGAATTCAGAAGTTAAGCGTGCTGGGGCTGGAGCAGTTTCAGAATTGGTGACCGAACGGGAAGTTAGTGTCTAATATGTAATTAGAAATTGTGTGTGGCTAAGTTGGAAATTTCGAGATTGAGTCTTATGACTGTGTCCTCTGCACAGAGGGCGAAAATGAGGACTTCATCCATTTGTTCTTTGACTGTGACTTCAGTAAAACTTTCTGTTGGAAATTGAACCTTGAATGGAATACTGATCTAGACCATCTCTCCATGCTTATCGATGCCAAGCGAAGATACAATTCCATCTACTTTAAGGAAGTTCTGATTGTGGGATGCTGGTCCCTCTGGAATCACAGGAATCGATGCATCTTTGATAATTCTGTAGTTGATCTTGATGTCTGTTTTCAAGACTTTGTTTATTCATTTAAGTTGGTTATGCATAAAGCCAAACCTTCTCTTAAAGAAGGGATGACGAAGTGGTTAGACACTTTATGAACGGTTTTATAATAAGTACGTTGTGTTTATAATGAGAAAATAGAAAATTAAACAGTAGGGATTTTTCCCTACTGTTTTGCGCCTCAAAAAAACAGTTGGAAATTTCCAAATAAAAAAACATAAATTAGAGAATAAAAAAGAACATTTTTTAAAAAAATAAAAAAATTCAAAAAATAATTTTGGAAACATATAAAAAAGCCTATGCCGACGGCCAGACCCTATGCCAACGGGTTTCTGGGCTGTGCCTACAGGGCCCTATGCCGACGGTGGCCGCCGGCATAGCCTGTGCTGACGGTAAAAAGAACTTAGAATAGTCTGGCTTATCTTTCCACATGTAGATTTTCCTTGTAACCTTTCGATCAGCCACATATATAAGGTCAGCTACAAGGCTTAGAATAGGGAGACTATGAGATCATCAAGTCATATGACTAGATGAACGAATCAGCCTACCCTTGTAGTCAAATAATACCCACAAAAATATCAAGCAAGGCAGGAGAGAGTCTCTACCTATAGAGCGAGGGGAAAATTTGGGTAAAATCGTTTTCCTCGTGCATCGTGATCTTGACTCACATATGCTTAAGTTGCCTAGTTCCTCACTCTCAAAGTCATCATGCGATGACATATGCCGTGTCAATACCATGACACCTCCCTTGGCATTCGTTGCTGGCGAGGAAGACGAGCGCCGCCACGCTACCGGTTGCTTGCCGGTCGAACATGTAAACGGGTTTATACAGAAAAATTAGTGTTGTTCGCAACAGTATGACCTCAATATTAGTATGTGTCAAAACCTCAAGATGATCATTTTTTGTCGTCTCGTGTTCGAATTTGGTGGTTTTTTGTCATGGGGTGCGGGTTGGAAAAGGAGAGGCCAGTCGCTGCGTTTGTTTGGTGCCAAAATGCGCTATAGAGCGAATATGCAGTCCACTATAGAATAAAGAAATTAAGTGAACTTTTTTCTAGTAATTTTTTTAGTCATATCATTTAGTTTTAGGAGAATCGTCATTTGAAATGCATATACAGATATACATGCGCCATAGTTCATCAAGTAAAACAATTATTGCCCTCAAGTGAAGTTATTTGATTTCCTTTCTAAAGAGTGAACTTCTCTACTATGCAACACTACTATCAGCTGACACATTTACGACTAGAAAGGCACACTTCTCGCAGACACCTAGATTATGTTTTGCAGAAAGATGAGAAGGTACTCAGCTCATCTACTTACAAAGATAATCTGAATGTGTATATAACTTATAGTGGGGAAACCAACATGAAATATATTTGGGAAGCCCATTGATAAAATATAATTTATTTACATTTACAATTGCCTAAGAATAATAGATGACATATTCTAATCAAGGAAATGACAATGAGGATTAAACTTCTATTGTCAACAGGAACACCAAAGTGGCACATATTTTGACGCTCTATGATTAATTGTTAACTATTTCGATGTGCGTTTCTAAATATACTGTAGTCAACTAGATCCATATTCTTAAAAGGTTTTTGTTCTACTAACAAAGGTAATTAAGCTCGTCATAAGATTAATTAAGTTAGTACACTCACCTTGGATTCTTCCTTTGTTTCTAACGCATTGGATTCTTTTTGACCTTGCAGAGTTCTTGTTTCTGTCATTATTAGCGACCCAATGGACACATCCAATGGGGGTAACTTGGCCTTATATGTAACCATTAGATTCACCTCATCAACCAATTTACCAACATCTCTATTGAATATATCTTCAGTTAGATCCTCACTTGTAAAAGTCTCATTAACTTTGGTGCTCTGCACTATGAAATCGCCAGTATACTGCCATTCTTGTGGTGCATGATCTAGTGGTTGTAATGTTATGTTGACACTATACTTTGACCTTGGAGCCACAATGTCTTTACTCGGTTGAATACAGTATGGCAGGGGACTGGTCGTTTGGATGATGAAGGCAAAACAAGCATTTGTCTCATTGGTTATTTCAAGAGAGGTTGATATGAGAGTGTTGAGCTCGATAGGAAATCGTAGCACGAGTGGCTCAACCCCAAGCATGTCGTCCTCCAAGTAGGGGCTTATCTACAAGAACAAAACAAGGTACATTGCAACAATGAGATGTACTGTTCCGTTATGTTCACACTAAAGAGGAAAATTTGAGATTACAAGTGTTCGCACATGGTAATGGATGTTTTATTTTAATTTAATGTTTGGATTAAGAATGACGAAATTAAAGTGGTAATAGACACACTCTCTTGCCAGTATACTACCACTTGTTCTTGTATCACATTATTCATATATGAGTGCTTAACAAAACAAAATGCATCCAAATTCTGAATTACACATCTAAAAGTTCTCTTCTACAATGTAGGATCCTTTTTCTCGGTTTGTTTCTCCACTTTCCTAAGGAACAAGTCACACATTGGTCTGAACACTCTTCGAAACAGACCAATGGAGGAACCAATGAAGTGTTACTACTATTGATAGTATGAGCAGGACATGACCTTACCAGCCCAACTGTAGATTCTTTTGCGTTGTTGATTTTCCTATCCGCTCTTTCAAGTTCATTTAAAACATTTATTATGTCTGATATGAAAGGCCTCTTATAGGGGTCATTTTCTTGGCAGAGTAGCCCAATCTCGAGGAGTTTGGCTATCTGTTGGTATCTGAATGGAGTTTCTTTCCCGATCTATGCCATCTGTGACTCCATCTTCGAAGTACCTGCCATTTGAGAAAGTTTATATCGACCAATGATGAAATATATATGCCTGCAATTTGTGTAAGCGTAGGGTTGACAAACCATGCCAGCTTGATTCTGGAAGCAATACACCAATGCATTTTTTTAAATGTCTCTTTTAAATTGGAGCACCACGAACAATTCAATAGGCCATACAATGCTTGGAATGCAGATTAAGTAGAATTATACCAGGATGCAATATGTTTGCTAAAAATAATGATGGGGTGCTCAATTACTATTTATCTTATTTCCACTCTGAGAAAAATTTACCAATCTTAAAGTCACAAGAAAAAATATTATGTTGTTGAATTGGTTAGTTGATATTAGACATGTGATCGTCACATATTAGACATGTCACAAGAGAAATAAAGTAACACTCATCACATGCGAAATTATGTGGATTACCATGAAGCTAAAATTGATTAACATACATGCGAGTACATTACTGTTCTTTATCGAAAGACGTACACATTTGTAAGGGATTATACCCAAACCTCCTAGCGTACATATATTTGGGTTAAATCTTTACAAAGGTACCATCGACGATGTAAAACACTCTTATATTATTAGATTTTCCTCAAAGGATTAACTTACATTATTACTATCAGGAATACTCCTTTTTCCTGTCACCAGTTCGATTATTATGATGCCCAAGCTATACACATCACACTTGACTGTAATGCTGCCTCTGTCTATGTACTCTTGAGCGGTGTATCCTCTGCATGATAATATATTGATTATGCACAGAAAACGGAATGTAGCAAAGGTAAAAAGAATCTTTGTTGTTTTGGTAAATTGCTTACGGTGTTAAAAAGCGGTTTGCAGTTATCATTTGTGAGTTTTCCAGTATTCTCGACAAACCAAAATCAGTTATTTTTGCTACCATACTATCATCTATTAGTATGTTTGCTGGTTTGAGATCCATATGAATAATATGTCTTGTCATATGAAGATACTGCAGACCCTCGCATATTCCCTTTATTATTGAATAACGAGTATCCATTGAAGCCCTCTTAATTCATCTGCAGAATAAAATGGCAGGAGAGCGCGAGGTCTTTCAACAAATATTTATGCAGTCTTGGACATACAAGAGGTCATATAATTGTTAGTCAGCCCTTATAATTTGTGGCCCGGTTTTAATGAGTAAAAGCGTAAAAAAGAGAGAGAAGAATTGCCAACAGCCAATCACATTTCATACTGTACCTGCAATATATTTTTGAAGACTTCCGTTGTTGATGTACTCAAAACAGAGAAGTCTTTCTCTATCCTCAGCGTAAATAATTTCGCCTGTTACTTCATATTCGACTGCTTTATGTTCAGTATGAGAACAGTAGCCAAGAAACCGAACTATGTTTGTATGATTGACCTTCAATAGGCTGGTAACCTCTCGTCGATATAGTGTCTCATCTATTGTCTTGTTATTGCTTATCCTCTTAACAACAACTTCTCCATTTCGAAGGACACCCTGTTAAATTTTCGATCGCATTAGAACATGTAATGCGACAGTTTGTGAAGAAATCTGGAGTGCATATAAAACTCCAAAATATTTGGCTTGGAGAAACATTGCGGTAACTTGATAAAATTCTGCATTTACCAAAGGAACATTTGTTTTGCAGTTTTATTTTTCTCAGACATTCGGGGTGTTTAAACCATATTTTCTTTAAATGTGAACGTTACCCTGTAAACAGTTCCAAATCCGCCGCTGCCAATTATCCGCTCTTTGGAGAAATTTTCGGTGATGCTCTCTAAAGCAGATAACTTTAAATCTCTTGGTTTGATGCTTCCATCAAATATACACTCCAATATGTCAGATTCCATGTTCCCCTCGTCTTCCTAAGTGCACATTGCAACATATAATCACATAATATTTCTGAAGCAATTCACGAGTCATGAGAGTAAGCATCAAAACAAGTAGTTGCATACCTATTGCAGACTTGGGCTGAGTCCTGTAGGTGTTGTCAACGGAGCACAAACTGGAACTGTTTAGGGAGATGTATGATGATTAGATCAATCAAAACCCTGCATTTTATTCGAGATGCTGAGAATGTAGACTAAAAAGTACAGAGTAAGCTTCAAATTCCTGAAATTGGAACCCCGAAACCATGACCAGTTAGGCAGTTACGCGTACTGGGGAAGGGACGAACCCAACCGGCAAAACTGGGATGGAATGGAGAGTGATAAACAGTCAAACACGATCTAGATCTCTAGAGCCGCATGCCTGCTGAGGCTTGAGCCGCATGACTGCTGAGGCTTGAGCAGATCTTGGAGAAGTAACTATATGTACATATACAACAGGAGCAAAACAATACCAAAATGTAGCAGCGATGCTGCGTCTGCATATGTACATACCTGCTTAGCGGTGGAGCGGGCTGGCTCAAGAAGATCGATATGGCACCGTATTTAGGTAGTATCAGCAATGAAAACTCTGGTGATTGGTGTCGTGATGAATGTGTATGAGTATATGCAGTACAGGGGAACCTCGAAGTCTCCCTTTTTTTTTTCTATTATGGCCTTCCGCCGAATATTTCATTTTAAATGATAAATGAAACGTATGATACTTTGCTCGTCGACTAGCATTTATTGAAGGATTGTTTTTAAGGCCTAGTTGCTTATTACTCTGTATTGTGCATTGGTGTAGGCAAATTCAACAGTTGCAAGTTGTGCAACTAGGCTGTATGCAATTTCTTATAGGGCCTGACAGGGACTTGATAGATTAGTAGGCGCGATACCAGGAGTACATGTGCTTTGATCACTTCTCTCCTCTCACGCACAGTGAATCTGGCTGTTGTGAACCAAACCGTCCTTTCTTTGTAGCACCAACTTGCAGCCATGCTAGTTCAGACTATCAAACTGAACAGAATTATTGGGGTGGTCGTTAGGAGAAGATTAAACCTGAGCAAGGCAACCACAATGTATGCAAGGCAACCACAATGTATGCAAGCCAAAACTCTGAACAACGCACCAGCTTTCTGAAATGGAATCACCAACAAATATCAACCGTCGACAAACAACCCACAATGAAAGCAGCTGAGCAACCAACTGCATAATATTGTAAGGTACAGACATCACACAATTATAAGTGTTCTCTCTTCTGCCTGCCTGATATTAACTAGCAGTGTCCAATTATAAAAGGGCAGAGTAGGAATTAAGAAACTAGCTAGCTAGCTAGTGCAACAGTACAGGCCTCTCTTAGATCTGACTTCCGAAAATCATATCTTGACAAGGTGGCACTTAAAGCCTCACTTAAAGCCTTGCAGGCTCACTTAAAGCCTTGCAGGCTCCAAATTTACTGGTCGAGTGTGGCTTCAGAAACACTTAACACGGCTACTGGCCACTAACAAAAGCATGACGGTTCAAGATTCAGAAACGCACCAAGTGTGGCAGATTACAACACAAGTGTGGCAAATTTTATTCAGATCATCTTCCTACTTTCCTAGCTCGCGAACCTCGGGTTTGAAGTATCTTCCTCGCTGCGGAAGCTGTGCTCTGTGAATTATGTATTGTCACTTCTACTTGAGAGGCCAGGCTTCACAACTAACTGAAAAAATGCATCAAGTAAAGCCCCAAGAATATTCTTCTTCGCATCTTGTAAAGATCGGATTACAGAAAGATAAAAGCTTTCACCTCAGTTCATATTTAGCCACGACGCTCCTGATCTCGCTGCTTCATCTCCAGTGTCTTAATCAGCTAATTTCACCTTCATCTTTGAGCAAAAAACTGCTCCACTGCAGCATAGTCTCCTCTCTCGAACATGCCGAAGTGAAGATAGTCACGTTGAACCCACCATTATTCTCAAAGATCTCAAAGTGGTCTTCTCTCTCTGGGGAGAACTCCGTCGGCATGAAGAACTTGATGCAGTTTCCATGTTCTACTAAAACCTGGGAATAATGGACATCACCGTCAAGACACTTACCAGAGAATTGAACATACCATGCAGACGACACTTTGCCTTATAGATGCAGCGTCTTTCTGTGACTTCAGGAACGCGTTGGATCCCAGCGACCTTCCTGCTTTCAAATGGGGCAACAAACATCACAGAATTATCTATGTTCTATCTTCTGTCTGCCTTCCTGATCTTAACTAGTAGCAGTGTCCATTTTCTTTCACGAAAAAGCACCAAATCTGGGTATTAAGAAGAGAGCAAACATAAGAAAGGCAGAACATGATAGATTTCAGAGCCAATGTGGGAGGGGAATAGCAGAGCACACCTGCGCTTCCATGACAGACAGTGACACCTGAATCAACATCCGCGCCTTGAGCAAGAGGCAATCTTGCCATATTAGCAAGAAATGCACTTGAAGGCGCGAGCGAGCGGTCCAAGCCTGGACACGGCGAAGTGCCGGTGCGCTGCCCCGGAAGCCTGAACAGACAAGGCGCGGCAAAGTAAATCAGATCAGCTCAAAGTTCGGTGCCCTGATTCTCTTGTAATAAATGAAACGGCTTGGATAAACGACCTGGGAGATGGCGGTGGCGGCGGCAGCGGGGCAGACCGTCTTCAGGCGGTGAGCGCGGAGCGCGGAGGGCGGACAGGCAGTGGAGGAGCGGCTCACGCCGGCCGAAGACCTTCGAACCGGGGAGGAGCAGCGCGGGCCTGCCATTTTTCTCCGGTGGCCGGCAGCAAACCTAGCGCCGCCGCATCCCTCACTCTGGCTCTGTGCGACTTTGCGGAACAGGAACGATAATTTCATAATTTGGGCCAACTGCAGGGGCAGTGCTGAAGTGAGACTTTGTATAGCAAAATGTGTGAAAATAATTTCTCGATCATTCGGTTTCTTTCAAATACTAATATCAAAGCAACACCAATGTTGTGTTCAGGTGCTTACAAAGTCGAAAATGTTAAGCAACCATTTGACACATCCACATATAGGTTTTCTCGATCATTTCCTCATCTCTTTTTAGATTCACCTATCTTGGCATATTTGGCGGTGCCACCACCACCATGCCTTACAATACTGTCACTGATGACTGAACTTTGAGCGACGAATGGGTTGAACTGTAAGCAGGCAAGATGCAACCATAGCCGAGTGCTACGTGGATGGTGCCTAGGCTGTGGCAGTGTGCTTCCCGGTGCCTCATTTTCTTACTTAGCTTATACCTATGACCTATGGTGTGATTCTCGTGGCTTTCATGGTAGTTGATGCGTGAAGACTGCCTGAGTAAGAAAAAGGTTGGGATGTGGACAGGGAACTCGTAGATGACTTCATATGGGGAGCAGTGGGGTGGTATATATGATGAATCCCTGTCGGTTCTTTTCATTATTGTCCTGCAATGATGTTATGGTGTCCTAAGAAATATTTACGGCATGGGGGACAAACCATGCATCCACATCAACACCCTCATATGGCTCCTCCGAGCACTTTTTTCGTGACTTTGTAAACACTCATAATCATAAAGCGTACTATGGTTTTTAGAGATTATTGGAGTAGTCAAATTTAGTGTAATGTGGTGTATGACTTAATGTCTGTGAATTGGGATTGATACTACTCTATCATTCCTACCATTATTGCCATGCCAAAATTTCCTATAGATCTAAAAATAGTTTACGCATGGTTTACGTCATCCTTTCTTGGTTGACGTGATCTTCGATGTTTAGGGCTCATGCTTATAGGCATGTATAGAAGCAGCACAACAGTCTCATCTTCAGCACCAAGATGCTTCATAGTCATTCAGGGTATCAACCCTTCAGACCGGTTGCTAAGTTACATAGATCCTCCGAATAGGATTCGTTTTCTCACCTTTACCTTAATCTTCAAATACAAATGGTTGTTAGGTCAAAACCCGCCACTCACTATAATGCAATCCTGCTCTAATACACACGTTGACAACTTGATTGTCTCAGCTTATATTCCCCATTCGTTTTTTACCCGGTTAAAATACCATACGAATCAAATTCGATTCGGCGAATCTTAGCCCCACATGTACCAAATTGAAAAGATACTAGAGATTTACATTAAGATTTAATTATTATTCTCTTATACGAGTCTTTCTTGACCCTCTTAATGACTCTCCAACTTCATCAGCTCACTCGGCCCTGTCAGTGCAACTTTATCAGCTCACTCGCATCTGTTGGTACGCAACAGATGGCGGCAATTAATGTCTACCAACCGTGGGCAATACAACTAACCCCGAGTTCAACACGTATGAGAGGTTGCACGTGAAGTCGTGACGGTGTCTTTCCCGGTGCCTCCTTTCCCAACATTTAAGTCTAATGCTATACGTGCATGTACTTCTTGTGATGTCACATGGCCGTTGTTCACATGTATAAGGAAGGCAAGAGAGAAATTTGAGGATGTAGAAAGAGACGTTGTCTTCGACTCTTTGTGCAATGGAGAGGAGTGGAGTGTTCTATATGATAGATTTCCGCTATATAGGGCATTATTGCCGTATTGTTCTGTCCCAATGTCTCGTTGGACATAAAAAGAGTTATTATATGTGTGAAATAGATCAACTAACAACCAACAATTTATGGTCAAGTACTATTGTGCAGTAACACGTGCATAGGAGTACTCCTCCAAGCATATTGGTTTGCTCCGGACTTTTCAAGCAGTTTGTAAATAATCATAGTCACAAAACGTAGGTTCTATCATCATATATACTACGGAGTACAATTTGTAGAGATAGTTGGAGTAGAAAAATAAGTTTGCCTATCATATGACTCAATGTTCACGATTCAGAATTTATTAGTTGGATATTCTAGTTTTGTGTAAACTTAGTTTCCATAGCAAATATATGACAATATTGATCACACTACAATACGTACAGTTTTACACATGGAGATATATTTTATCTCCATTGTTTCCTTCAGTCTCACGAAATTGTGTTAATTTCCGGCTGTGCCGTCACCACTCAAGCACACCTACGAAGTATATCTCTCAGGCGTTTGAGGCTTACTCAACAACTTGTTTGAACTTCAAAAACACGGAATGTGTCTACCGCCGAGTCCCACACATTTGTGTATCAAGCCATGGAGCTGTCTTGCCAAAAACATAGTACACATAAAGTAGAAAACTCAAAGAAATTACTATAGATTTCAATCATGTACTATTACATTATGATATTTCAATTTCAAAAAGCTAATCTATATTTTATCTGATTTGTACGATAAAAACATACATGAGACTGTTTTTTCCATACATATGCCTTACAAATACATGGATTTTTTATACAAAAACTTGCTAGCGGTTTACCCTCCATACGCTCGCCAACAAGATTGGACCACACGCCGCCGACGCCGGTTGCAACTGAGCGTTGCTCAACATGACGGCATGATTTTCGGACGAGCGGAATGCCACCACCGCTGAGTGTCCCCCTGGTTGGACTTCCTCCTGGACCCACCCTTCTAGACCGGGACTCACCCAGGACCCACCCTTTTAAACATGTTTTTTCATGCATATATACGCCTTAAAATACTTGGAATTTTAATAGGAAAATCATGCTAGCGGTTTACCATACAGTTTCCTTAATATCGTAGCACCACCCGATAAGGTAACGCCACATCAGAGGAAAAACTGGACTACCGGAGTACCTTCTTGATGTCGCGTCAGACCCACCACCAAAGCGTTGCCAATAAATATAACAAAACCCACTATACTCAATACTTTTGAATACAACTACAAGAACATGAAGCTCCCCTCACATCGCGGTGCCAACTGCCAATAAGACAGCTACCGAAGGGGAGCGGAAATGACAGGATTCCCTTGAGAACAGCAGCGGCTCTCTCATTCTCCAAAACCAAATCCTACTTATCCTTTTTCTATTTGGTTCATTTGTTAAGAATCCAATCATCTGGCCTTATGTGTGACTTCTTCAAATTTAGCTACCCAGGTGGGCCTAGGCGTGCATGAATTTCTGATTTGTGAGACTTGTGACTACGGCTGGAGGGACTACGACAGTAGCCTGCCGCGGCACGCACCGTAAGGGAAATGATCTGTCACCATAGTTACAAAGCTGAAAAAGTGAAGTATTCCACATTCACATCAGAACTATTTAGTATGTTACATGTATATCCTTTTCCCAGCACTCCCTTATATCACAAGACATCGTTATCTTTAGGGTAGTCAGCCTTGAGGTCTTCCGCGGTGTCACCGCCAATTTGCGCTACTTTGTGGCCTTCCCTATCTAAGCCTTATATCCGGCAAATGGGGCGAATGCCTAGCATGCACGATGCAACCACCGCTGAGTCCTACGACTCATTTGCTAAAAAAGTGGCGTTGTGCTTCCTAGTGCCTCCTTTTCCTACATATACCTACATATGTTGGCCATGTGTGCATTCATGTGATTTCATACTATCGTTGTTTCCACGCATTTTTTTTAGATAAAGGGCTTTTATTACTTAAAAGGTTTAAGCATTACACCCGGCCTCTGCATAGCTAAGATGCACACAGCCACCAGTTCACCATCACACAAGTCTGTAAGCAAAAGATAAAAGGCGAATTACATATCAAAATGAGAAATTGTAGATCCGCCTAAGATGCTGTTAGGTCTATCCGGAGTCTATGTTGCCACCCATGCCGGGAAAATAACTCCCTGGCCGCAGCCTCCAGTCTCGACGCCACCTCCAAGAAAAAGTCTTGGTACTCCACACGCTGCAGGGATGACCATGCTCGTAGCGTCGCTGTGCACCGGTAAATAACCTGCATAAGAGAAGCATTTTTATCATTAAAAATCTTGTCATTTCTACATAGCCATAGCGACCAAATAACAGCAATCGCTCCCATCCTACTGAATAGTTTGAACCTAGGATCCACTCTATTTAACCAGTTGCCAAAAATGTTAGCAACAGAATTAGGGGGATGTAAGGTAGAACCAATCTGGATGGCTGACCATATAGACCTAGCGAACTCGCACCGGAAGAATAAGTGCGTAATGGTCTCGTCGTGTTGACAGAAGACACACTTTTTACTTCCATGCCAATTGCGTTTGGCAAGGTTATCTTTGATGAGAATTACTCCTCGACGTAAATACCACGCAAACACTTTAGTTTTTAGTGGTATTTTCATCTTCCAAAGTTTGTTATTATTAGAACTATCGACTGGAATTTTGGCTAGAATGAGCGCTCTATACATAGAATCAACCGAGAATTTGCCGTTCTTCATGAGATTCCATTGAAACTTATCTGGATCTTCCGACAAATGGATTGAATCCAATCGGATGAGCAAAGCATTCCAAGATGCTTGTCGTGTTCCAAGTAAACTTCTTCTGAACGAAACATTTGGTGGGAAAGTATCCAACACCTTCGCGATCGTGTCACTTTTGTTTCGAACAATAGAATATAGAGCCGGATATTGTTCTTTGAGGGTAGATTGGCCAAGCCAAATATCCTCCCAGAAACGAATTTCCGATCCATCCCTAATTGAGAAAGAGCCATGTGGGAAAAAGAACTTCTTTGTAGCCATGAGACCTGCCCAGAAGTGTGAATCACCAGGTTTCCAAAGAACCTGGGAAACAGCTTGATCTCCGACATATTTTCTCCTAAGGAGGGTTTGCCAAACTCCATCTTCAGAAAGAAGTTTAAATAGTCATTTACCTAGCAGCGCTCTGTTCTTGACCTCAAGGTAATGAACTCCGAGCCCTCCTTGGTCTTTAGGGCAGCAAACCACACTCCATTTAGTCAGTCGATATTTTTTCTTCTCACAATCCCCTTGCCAAAAGAATCTAGATCGGAAATAATCCAATCGTTTTAAAACCCCTTTTGGCAGTTGGAAGAATGAAATCATATACAGTACCATGTTCGTAAGTACCGAGTTTATGAGAACGAATCTTCCACCCAGAGATAGGAGTTTGCCTTTCCAGCTATTTAAACGTAATTGAAGCCTTTCCTCCACCCTTTTCCATTCAGCATTTGTAAGTCTCCGATAATGAATCGGGATACCCAAATAGTTGATAGGAAATTGTCCTTGCTCACAGCCAAAAAGCTTGGCATACAAGGCGGCGTTCTCTTGGGCCTCGCCAAAGCAAAACAATTCACTTTTATGGAAATTTATCTTAAGACCCGAAAGTTGCTCGAAAGCTGACAAAATCAACTTAAGGTTACGAGCTTTTTCGATATCGTGTTCCATAAAAAGGATTGTATCGTCGGCATATTGAAGAATCGATAGTCCACCATCGACAAGATGTGGAATCACTCCTTCAATCTGACCCTCAGATTTAGCGCGTTCGATCAGGATTGCCAGCATATCCGCCACAATGTTAAATAGTATTGGCGATAGCGGGTCACCCTGTCGGAGTCCTTTTTTCGTTTGGAAGTATCTGCCAGTGTCATCATTGACCTTAATGGCTACACTTCCTCCCGAAACAAAGCTATTAATTAATGCGCGCCACTCAGAGGAAAAGCCTTTCATCCTGAGAGTTTGCTGGATGAAAGACCACTTCATTTTATCATAGGCTTTCTCGAAATCAATTTTCAGGATTACCCCGTTCAACTTTTTCCTATTTAGTTCGTGGACTGTTTCATGTAGGACCGCGACTCCATCAAGGATGTTGCGACCTTGCATAAAAGCCGTCTGAGACGGGCAAACCACATGATCTGCCATAGTGTTCAGTCGAATCATAGCCGCTTTGGTGAATATTTTAAAACTAACGTTAAGGAGGCATATAGGTCTAAACTGTTGAATCCTTTCTGCCTCGTTAACCTTAGGTAATAAAATTATCTCACCAAAATTGAGACGAAACAATTCTAGTTGGCCATTGTGAAGACAAGCGAACAACTGAAGCAGATCGGCCTTGATAACATCCCAAAAGTTCTGGTAGAACTCAGCAGGAAATCCATCAGGTCCAGGGGCTGAATTATGTTTCATTTGGAAAACTGCTTTTCTCACTTCCTCCTCTGAATAGGGTTTAGTAAGTAGGCAATTTTCCTCCTCGGAAACCTGGGGTATATCCTCTGTTCGGGACTCATCCAAGGTGAAATTCCCCTCCTCAGGAAAAGCTCGTTTTTATGTCTGCAACGGCTAGCAGCTAATACATATGATGTAATTGGTGGATGAAGTCTTTATGCAACAGCTAGCAGCTGATACATATTCATGAAGACTTGATCGGCAGATGAAGTCTTCCTTCTCGGTCAGTCGCATGGACTTTGATACCATTGGAAAATACTACAATTTATGCAACATCACACATCACGATCGATCAGCCAAAATCGCAAGCGCACAACTGAAAACACAGACACCCAACACGAGAAGAACGAAGAAGGCAGCCGGTCCAACTTATGGCGACAAGTGCATCCGCGGCGGTGCCGGCGGCCGGCTACGGCGCAGACGGCGTGTACCGGTCGCTGCGCCCAGCGGTGTCGATCCCGTCCGACCCGGGACTCTCCATCACGGACCTTCTGTTCCGGCGCGCTGACGTCTGCCCGTCCGCGCTGGCTCTCGTCGACGCCGCCACGGGCCAGTCACTCACCTTCGCCGCCCTTCGCTCGGCGGTGCGCTCCACCGCCGTTGCGCTGTCCACTCGCGCGGGGGTGCGCCGAGGCGACGCCGTGCTCTCCTCGCGCCCAACTGTGTCCTCTACCCAGTCTGCTTCTTCGCCGCCACGGCCCTCGGCGCCATCGCCACCACCGCCAACCCGGCCTACACCCCGAGGGAGGTCGCCAAGCAGGCCGTCGACGCGCGGGTCACGCTCGTTATCACCGTCCCCGGCCTCCTCGCGCCGTCTCCCACCTCAACCTCCCCGTCATCCTCCTCGACGACCCACCTCATGCCACCGCATCTTCGGCGCCCAACGTCACGCTCTACTCCGACCTCGTCTCCGGCGTCGAAGAAACAGACTACCGCCGCCCGCCCACCACCCAGAGCGACACGGCCGCGCTGCTCTACTCCTCGGGCACCACGGGGGAGAGCAAGGGGGTCATCCTCACGCACCGCAACTTCATCGCGGCGTCCACCATTTTCACCTACGACCAGGACCAGCGCGGGGAGGGGCGAAACGTCTTCCTCTGCTTCCTCCCCATGTTCCACATCTTCGGCCTCTCCGTCATCACCTTCAGCCAGCTGCAGCGCGGCAACGCTGTCGTCGTCATGTCCGGCTTCGCCATGGACGCGCTCATGCGGGCCGTGGAGCAGCACCAGGTCACGGACATCCTATGTGTGCCGCCGGTCATGATCGCGCTCGCCAAGATGGGTAGTATGGATGGGAAACACGACTTCAGCTCCGTCAGGACCATCGCCTCCGGCGCGGCGCCGCTCAGCAAGGACGTCATGGAGGTCGTCGCCAGGAACTTCCCCAATGCCGATATTGTTCAGGTAATTCAGGACTTGTTTTGGAGTAGTACAATCTGAAAACGGCTAGTTTGTGCTGCCAAACTTGATTTGCCGTCGATTTGAAGTAGTACAATCTGAAAACAGCTAATCTGTCATGTCCAACTTGATTTGCCGTTGGAAACTGGAGAGTGACATTTGGATGTGAGGTTCATTCCAAGATTCTGTCCTGCTAATACAACTCAACTGATTTAGGGTACAATTAAGATTGCCAAAATGTCTAGGGAGTTACATATTTTTCCATGTATTGTGTTCAATCCATGGACATCAATTTTCACTAATCCAGCGCTGTTCTAACTTTAATGCCAAAGTCAACCATGCATTTTGAAGAAATAAATGTGCTAAAGTCAACTTTTGTCTGTCCACTAACGTTAATTGTTAGCCCTGGCGTCGTTGCAATCACAAAGTTCTAGCACATGCACATATATTATCTATAAAAAAAGCATCAACTTGGGTAGATAAATATGTGCTCCGCATAAAGATAACATGTATAGATCGATGGCATACACGCAAGGCGTTTATCTTCAGATTGCAACGCAAGTCAATCAGTTGAAGTCCATGAGCTTTATAAAACCTCATCCTAGCAAGCTCTCTAGCCAAACTAAATTATATTCTAAAGTTGTACTACATGTTGGGCTCCACTGGCAGGGCTATGGTATGACCGAGACATGTGGGATTATATCGCTTGAATTCCCAGAAAAGAGAAAGGTTCGTCGATTTGGATCAACTGGAGGGCTTGTCAGTGGTTTTGAAGGGAAAATTGTCGATGTAGAGACGGCAAAGCATCTTCCACCGAATCAGCGAGGAGAAATTTGTATCCGCGGACCACACATAATGCAAGGTGAAATCTACTTCTTCTCTGTCTTTTGAGGACAAACAAGAGATATTAAAATGAAAGCATACATCATTTGATTGTTTAACTGCTGCATAATACAAACCTCAGTGGAAATGGAATTCTAGAGATTTATATTATTTCATTATAAAAAGGAAAATACTATTCTTTTCCATGTTTATTGACAAATGCACAGTTTTACCACGGCCTACTAACTTTCTTTAATGTGATTGTCAAGTCGTCATAAATATAGTTCTACTACTTATAGTTATAGGGCCGACACTTTGACTTAGTTTAGTCAATTTCTGTAGGGTATTTCAACAATGTGCAAGCCACTGATTTTACGGTGAAGCAAGGGTGGTTGCATACTGGTGATCTCGGATACTTTGACGAAGAAGGCCAGCTTTATGTTGTTGATAGACTTAAAGAGCTGATTAAGTACAAAGGTTTCCAGGTACCCTTTCCGGTCCTCAGCGACTCTTTGATCCGTGGGCAAAGTAGCGTATGAAAGTTCTAATCATTTCTTAATTACGAAAAGCAACCTGTAAAAAGAAAGAATACATGAGGAATACATTGAGAGTAGTATTTGGCTTTCAGCACCTAAACATGGTTATGAATGCAGTGCATAATCATGTCTGCAAACCCACTTTGCATGTTCTTGAAAAAAAATGGCCTGAAAACCCGTCTAACTAGATGAATGTGGGGCTTTCTACCACTGTTATTTTGTGTATTTATATAGCCAATTATCACTGATAGGTGTTTGTGTAAGCATTATATCTAAAGACTTCCGAGAAAAGCACTGACAGATCGTGCGTGATGAGCTTAAAGTTTCAGTAAAAATACCTCTTTTTTGTTGTCACTATACCAAGGGACGTATTTTTCTGAACTTAAGAATGGGGGTCATGTGTGTTTTCTGAATACTAGCCTTGTTGTGTTATAGGAACCAACCTAACTGTAGTGATAATTAAGAATCCATTTTTTCACACTAGTGTTTCTTGCTCGAACATATATGATATTCTTTCCTCTGAACTTTTGTTGTTAAACTGGTAGATCGCACCTGCTGAGATTGAAGGGTTACTTGTATCTCATCCAGAGATTCTAGATGCTGTCGTTATCCCGTAAGCTGCACCTTCTACAATTTAGTTGTTCCTACCAGCTTTTGAGTAGCAAGTGTTCACGGTTTCTAACCTTGAGCTCAACTGGTTTCCTAGGTTTCCTGATGCCGAAGCCGGTGAAGTTCCTATTGCCTATGTTGTGCGCTCACCTTCTAGTTCATTGACTGAGGTCCAGGTCCAAAAATTTATTGAAAAAGAGGTGAGTCCTCCATCTTTAATTCAAATAGCAGCACACCTCCGTTGCCCTTGAAACATACTACCCTTGAGTCTGCAAATATGTTTTGTCCCTCGCGTCAATTTCCATGCTGATGCACATCCATTTTGGAACTTGTATAATATTTCAGGTCGCGTACTACAAAAGGCTGAAGAGGGTTACCTTTGTGGACAGCGTGCCAAAGAACGCTGCAGGAAAGATTTTGCGGAGAGAGCTCATTGACAAGGTCAGAGCTTCCAAGCTTTAGCGAACCGGCTTCTATTACCTGTTCGACACCAACTCTCGGTGCCAAATTTAAGAAACTTCATAACTTTACATTCATCTCTTTGGTGTAGTCTTTTATGTACTACACAAGGTTGTATTGTGACAAAACACCATCGTTCAGCAAATGTACCGCAATACTAGTGTGTGTTGTTATACATGGAATGCGGAGAAATTTTTTATGAACGGGCAAGTTGGCATTTATGAAATGTGTATACAATGGACGATATCTGAAAAGAACCACCTAAGTGTGTGGTAATCCTCTTAAGGCATACATATGGCCGATATACATATATCACCCTTAGCAAAACATGGCGGATGAGCTTAAGCATCACCATATTAGACTGACAATCTGCATGATTATTTTCTAACATGCAAGCGAAAACAGGGGCATGTGTTAGCACCAATTTTTGACACGTAGTCGACTTAGGCGAGGAAAACCTGCATGTGACTAAGGAGCATGCAGGCGCGTTTGGCATTGGGCCAGTTTCAGGAGGAGCCGGACGGTGGGCCATCTCAAGCGAAATGCTGCAACCTAAAGATTCATCAGCAATGTCAAGCAAAACCCCAATATGGTCTGGCTTAGCCGAAAGGCCATAAAAACATCTGAGAGGCAAAGTTAAGATGGATTACTTCAAAACGGAAGGATAAGGCGGCTTCGAGAGGGGTTGCATGACCGATCGGAGTCCTGGTCTGATACGAAACTGAAATCCTAGTCCTGCGAATGATGGAGGAGGTCGGCGATGCCATTCAGCAGTCTGGTCGATCTGAGGAGGCACGAGGCGGGCGAGGACACTGGGAGATGAGCGAATCGACATCGACGACGACCAAGGAACAGGAGGAGTGGCTCGGGCCGGAGTAGCTCGAGGCCGAGCACACGGTGGCTCACAGGAAGGAGGCCGGGGACGAGCCACGACGGTGAAGGAGAGATGTCTGGGAGGAAATCCGGCGGCCGTCCTAGAATGGCTGCGTTGGAAACCTAGAAGGTGAGGTCGAGGACTCGGCTAGGAACGAGGTCGACCGCTTCGTTTTATGTTTTTCCTTTTACGTGGTGTGAAACGGGCCTCTAGGGTGGCAGTTGCGGGCTACCTCGACATCAACATCATACACACGTCTACAGCAACTCAAGAGCTCCAGTCAACAGCATCCGCGTCATCGCTTGCGTCCATGACACTCCCGCTGTGACTGCGGGAGGGAAGAGAGGGAAGAGAAGGAACCAGAAGGGTACGGCGATGATGACAAGGTGGAGGAGGCGACGGACGCGCATGACTTCTCCAGTCGCAATCGTCCGCTTCACTCCCGCTACGACTGAGGGGGAATGTTAGACTACATGTACGGCTGAGATTAGAGATAGAATTAGGTTAATGACCTTCTTGTATTCCAAGTCTCCACCTACCCCATGTACTTCTATATATAGCCCCCGTGAGGGTCAAATCAATACACAACAGAAATTAGGGATTCAATACTTTTCACACTCGCCACGCTCCAGGCCATCATCTCCGACGCGCCCAGGCTGGCCGACCTCCGCCTCGAGTCCCTTCGCTTCCTGGACCACCAGGACGTGTACAGGCTCAGCTGTGAGGTGGCCACATCCATCGTCATGGCCAATTGCGGTGTGCTCCACCATAACCTCCACTTCGGCGACTGCAAAGTCCAGCTCGACGCGCCGCGCCTCCGCCGCTTCCGCTACGCTCAGGTCATGGCCTTCGAATACAGCACCTCTTTAACCTTCGGGTCCCCCACGCCGCCGCATCTTGAGCACGTCCACGTCGAGGTGCACTCCGCTGTATGGGAGACGGCGGACCCGCGCCGCTCCATTCTCGCCGACTTTGTGGATGTGAGGTCTCTGAAGCTCACGGTCTATTCTATCGCCGACCTCGACATTGGGCTGCAGATGGTACCGGCCTTGCACAACCTCGAGCGGCTCGAGATCGAGGAGCTCTGCGGGTGGTCTAGCGTGAGCCACCGCGCCTCGGGTGAGGCCGTGGAGAACCTGCTCTGCATGTGCCCGTCACTGGTCGAGCTCCGGGTCAAGTTCAGCTGGCGGAAGTACCTCCGAGAAATCGATCCAGACCCGGCGGTTGAGATGGCCGCCATCGCTGAGTTCTGTCTGTGTAGATCTGTCGACAATGTTGCCGATGCAACTGATTGTTGCGATGCCTTGGTGGTAGGCCTTCACGGACGATTGTACGGGAGCATTGTAAGTGGCTTGAGGAGGGTGGTGGTGGAGTTCGACACCGACGAGCTGACCTGCTTCCAAGTCCGATTGATCAAGTATCTAGCCAATAGCGTGGTGGATCTGCAAGAGTTCTTCGTCGACGGGGGGAAGGGATATGACTCCAGCCGCATCGACAAGAACGTGGCGAGATAGATGGAACGATGGCGACCATCATCCCCTCCCCTCTAGCCACAGATTTCGATTGAGATTACCCTATAGGCTGTACATAGCGGTACAGATTGGAAATGGTGATGGATATCGGTATTCTCCATTCAAAGGTGGAAGTTTTTGTAGGCAATTGATGAATTTCGTTAGCCTGGTCATGCCCATATCCTCCTGCTGCAGTTGACACTTGACAATGAGTTTCCAATGCAGAGGATTCTCTGGACTCCCGTTTTACGATCTGTAGGTGTACCTAGCTGCATAACTTTCGTTATGCTCTTTTTATTTCAGTTCCTCGCTCTACATGTTAAGTGCGATTGTTGCCACGGTCACTATAGAATTCACTTTCAGTGTCGATGATTCTTCATTGTCGATGGAGTCTTTGGATGTAGTAGGACAGAAGGTAGAGGCTTTAGGGTTATATACGGTGGTTTTTTTTTACCAGATCTGACCCTTTTACAAAACTAATCTCACATCTGGTGCCTTATAAAAACTATTTTCAAATCTGGCATCTAACTTCGACGCCATTGATCATGGAGCCTCGCCGGCACAGTTTGGCGCTGACAAATTCTGCTGGGACCGACACGAATCCGACGTGACACAGGTCGCATATGACCTTTTTGTGAAATGGTCAACGAAGGTTATGACGAAATTAAAAGGTCATCAAATTTTATGACCAATTTTCTGGTCACCGGCAATCTGGGCCGGACCACGTAAGATCCAACGCGGCAAGACTGAAGTGGCAAATTAGTGACCAAATGAAATGGTCGTTAATCAGAATCAGCCCGGTCCAACTCAGCTGTGTATATGGGCAGCGAAAGATTTCAGAAAGAACGGACACCTAGGCATCTACGTTGTTTGGAACCTTTGGAAGGAAATGAACTCGACGATTTTTCAACATAAACGAAGATACGCAATGGGGGTGGCGACTCTGGTCACGCTTGTTCAAAATAAACGAAGATAAACGTAGAGCTTGGTTTACTTGGAGATGCACGCTTGTTTTCCCGAGTTAGAGTAGCCGTTTGTATCTTCCTTTTTCGTTTTTCCCAGCCGCTTGACTTTTGTACAGTTGTTCACATGCCAGGTTCGTCAAAAAATACCAGGGCCAACTCCCTGTAACTCGTAAAAGTTACTAGCAACCCAGCTTGCAAAAAAAAAAAGGTTTGAGTGTTAGGGCTTACCAATAATGTGGCCCGAAGACCAATCTTTGTAGAAGTGTTACGGCTTACCAATGATGTGGCCCCAAGACCTTTGTACAATCCTTTGCTAGTCTCTTCTTTGTACAAGCCTTTGATTTCCTATGTATAGCATATTTTCTTTTAGGCTTAGCCAAATACAAATGGTTTGACTTAGGTCAAAAGGTAGAACGACTTCAAATAATCTTGCATACTTGATTCTTTCTCTATTTATCCCTATATATGCACTATTTAGCAGTTAACAGGAGCAGTTAAGCAAAAATGCGAAATACATCATATTTTCATTCCCTAAGCGCTTCTAGGTTCTCCAACTCTCGCACCTTACTAGTTCGTTACTCCAGACCAAGGCTTACTTGACAAATGGGGTGAAGGGCTAGCATGAGAGATGCAACCAGAGCCAAGTGCTACGCGTGCTAGGGCGAGTTCGTGGCGGTGTGCTTCCCAATGCCTCATTTTCCTATGTGTATACCTACAAAGGGCATACATGTGTACAAGGCGATTTCATGGTGGTTTATGCCATGAGGCATGCATGAGTAAGGAAAAGCTAGGATGTGGAAGTAGAAGTTGTTTGCGACTCCATATGTAGAAGAGCGAGGTAGTTTATAGGTTGAGTATCAATCCTTCTAATTATTGACCCACCACCACGTCTTATTGCCCTCACAATAATATGCGGCATAAGAAAAACGAACACACACAACAACCAATAATTTATGGTCAAGTAGTACACCAAAACTCTCACAAAGTCACATTACTCCTCTGGCACTTGGTGCAGGGGCTTCTTCAAGCAATGTGTAAATTAACACTAGGACTTTACTTCATCATAATAGATGGTAAAGACAAGATGGTCACAAATGTGACGCACCAACCGTTGTCTCGTGTTATTTTATTGCATGTACATATTTTCGATCTCTACAAGAGCGAATAATACGCAACTAGTTGCACCCGCAACACATTATTCAAAATCGTATTTCTGAGTTTTCAAAATATCTGTAATAAATCTCACACACTGGTTATGTTGTATCTTACGCAAATACAAATTTTCGTTCCAAAATATGACTCGATGTGACCTGGGTCCAAAAAAAAAGAGCTAGGTGAATAGTATCATGTCCTTGTAATTTCTCTTTTTGTACATGTCAAATATTTTCATTTTCGGGATGAAACTTTGTAGATGTAAAAGAAACAACATAATCGATCTATCTCCATGATTTATCTCCCAGTTTTTTGATAATTTGAAAGTGCGAAATTAATGCGGAATGGGTTGCGCCCGCGCTAAGTTATAAATTTGAGTTTTCCCTTTCCTCTACGGATTGTTTTCCCAAATCCGATTACCGCACCAAGTCGGCTTCTCCAACCGGTCCCGCCTTTAAAACAGCAGCCTTTGCGCCGACCTCGACCTACAGATCCGTCAATGGCCTCCACGTATCCGGACTGGGCGTTGCTCAATAACACGGCGCGACTGTCGGAGCTTCGGAACGAGACCACCGCCGAGTGCCGCACGCCGGAGGGCCACACCATCGCGGTGTCCTTCTGGCTCGCCGACCCTCCGGCCGTCTCCCAGTTCACCGTCCACTGCCCGGGCCTCGACGCGTCCAACAACACCCAGCCTCCCTACGTCGTCTGCGCCGACGGCGCCTTCGTGCTCTTCTGCGTCACCCTCGTCGACAGGTCCATCCTCTACTTCGTCTACTGCGCCGCCGGCGAGAACCCCTCGCTGCACCTCCTCCCAAACCCGGAACCCAACGTCGCATCCTTCCGGGGCGAGAACGAATTCGGCCTCCTGCCCTGCGGCAACGACGAGCACTACGCCGTCGCCTTCCTCGACTGGGAGTGGCAGCGGGACTCCCACGGCGAGACTCGACAGTACTACGCCTGCGTCTTCTCCTCTGCTACAAACACATGGAGGCGAAGCAAGGCGGCGCCGCTGCGACTTTCGGACTCGGACCAGGCGCTCTTCGACGACTACGCCCATCCTAGCTACAAGCGGATCACGGTGGGCGAGAGCGCGGTGGGCTGGGTCGACCTCATGTCCGGCATCCTCCTCGCGTGCAACCTGTTCGACGAGCGTCCCGTCATGAAGTTCATCCCGTTCCCCGCGGCGAGTGTTTGCATCACCTACGACGACGGCGACCCATACTACGCCCCGGAGTACTTCCGCGACGTGGTCTGCTCCGGCGACCTGATCAAGTTCGTGGAGCTGGACTTCGACTATCCCGTCCATAGGGCCAATGGCAGTGTCTGGACAGCCAACACGTGGAGCATGAAGCTCGACTGGGACGACTGGCGTAGGCGGTGCACCGTCGATGTCCGGGACGTCTCGATGGACATGAGTTACTCTGCTTTGTTGCCCGGGCTGCTGGATGAGGTGACCGGACGGATGAGGCTGAAGAATTTGTACTTCTTGACGCCCACCCTCAGCGTTCATAGCGACAATCTTCTCTACATGTTGGCCAAGGTAGACCAAAGGGATGCCACGGCCTGGGTCGTCGTCGTCGACATGAAACGTGCGGTGGCGGATGCGATCGTCCCGGTTTCTACCAAGCCGTCCGATGGCACTACCTTGTATTGTTCATGTGCCTTGCCCAGCTACTACCCAGTCCCAGATGATGATGCTCTTCAGACAGATGATGATAGTGAAGATGGTGACAGTATGCAAGGTATAAGTTGTTCTGTCATTGATGTCAAAAAACTTGTTCTGTCAGCATTAGTGCTTTTGCGAAGATGAATACAGAGTCATTTGATTTTGATTTTTATCTACCTTTGCCAAGTAGGGAGTTTCTTTTAAATTTTGTTGTATTTGTTGGAATTAGGAGATGATTACTGGTGCGACGAGTCCCTTGCATGGTTTGACGAAGAAGAGGAAGAGGATCCGATCATAGAAGAAGATGAAGATCCGATCAAAGAAAATAACTATCCCAACTGGGCGTTGCTCAACAAGACGGCGCGACTGTCCGAGCTCCGTAACCAGACCACCGCCGAGTGCAGCACGCCGGACGGCCAGCCCATTGCGGTGTCATTCTGGCTCGCCAACCCGCCGGCCGTCTCCCAGTTCACCGTTCACTGCCCCGGCCTCGACGCCTCCGGCCAGGCTCCCTACGTCGTCTGCGCGGAGGGCGCCTTCGTGCTCTTCTGCGTCACCCTAGTCGACAGGTCGGTCCACCACTTCGTCTACTCCGCCGCCGGCAAGAACCCCTCGCTGCACATCCTCCCAGAGCCGGACCCGGAATCCAACGTCCCATGCTTCCGGACCCACGAGGAGTTCGGCCTCCTGCCCCGCGGCGGCGAGCACTACGCCGTCGCCTTCCTCCACTGGAAGTGGCCGCGAGACTCCCATTCCCACGGCAACACACAGTATTATGCCTGCGTCTTCTCGTCGGAGACGAACGCGTGGAAACGGAGCAAGGCGGCGCCGTTGCAACTATCACACTCCGATCAGGCACTCTTTGATGACTACGACCGTGGAAGCTACAAGCAGATCACGGTGGGCGAGAGCTCCGTGGGCTGGGTCGACCTCATGTGCGGCATCCTCGTCGCCTGCAACTTGTTCGGCGAAACTCCCATCATGAGATTCATCCCTTTCCCTGCGGCGATGGCTCGTATCACCTACGACGACGGTGACCCGTACTATGCCCCGGAGTACTTCCGCGACGTGGTCTGCTCCGGCGACCTGATCAGGTTCGTCGAGCTCGACTTCGATGACCCTGACTGTAGGACCAATGGCAATGGCTGGAGAGCTACCACGTGGAACATGAAGCTCGATTGGGATGGCTGGCGCAGGCGATGCACTGTAAATGTCGACGACGTCTTGGTTGACAGGAGTTACTCTGCTTTCTTGCCTGTGCTGCTAGATGGGGAGACAGGACAGATGGTGTTGAAGAAGCTGGACTTCTTCACCCCCACCCTCAGCGTGCACAACGACAATCTTCTCTACATGTTGGCCAAGGTGGACCAAAGGGAAGCCACGGCCTGGGTCGTCGTCGTTGACATGAAACGTGCGGTGGCAGATGCGATCGTCCCGGTTTATACCAAGTCTTCCGATGCCATTACCTTCTATTGTTCATGTGCCTTGCCGAGCTACTACCCAGCTCGTGATGATGATGTCGAGAGAGATGATCTTAGCAAAGAAGGAGATGGGTACTGGAGAAGAAATTGGTGCGAGGAATCTCTTGCAGGTTGGTACTTCTCGGACAAAGATGAAGAAGAATATCCGGACATGAGAATGCGAAGAAGAAATTGGCGCGAGGAGTCCCTTGCAGGTTGGGACTTCTCGGACAAAGAAGAATATGAAGAAGAAGGTCAAGCGGTGAAATGTCACAAAACTAATGTCAGAACAGATATGGGCAATCGAGTGAACACTGATTACATGTGTCATGAGATACCGCAAGGGGGTTCCAACCCTGATGACAACGCTCTAGACAGCGAGCATCAGCATAAGAAGAAAAAGAAGAGGAAGACGAGGAGTAGTCGGAGGAAGAAGAAGCAGGCACAGGCGCAGGTGCAGGATCGCGAGACGAAATTGCTGTATCTGGTCCGTTTTGTTAGCTGCATACTGATGGTGATCATCATAAGAGCGTGTGTTGCGGCCTTCCCGGTGTACTAGCTATGTGCTGAACTTTGTATGGGTTGGGAAGGTTTTTCGTGTTACATCTGCTTGCTTATGCCGTCTCGTCTGGTTGCCGTTCAGTATGATCACAGTTTGTTCTAGTTCTGCAGCAACTTAGGAGAATATCGTTTTTGTAGTCGTGCTTATCAGATTTGATCAACATGTGTATTCCCATTTGGTATCTTGTTGCTATATTTGCATCTTTGAAAAAACAAATGCAGGAGAACATCTGCTGGAAGTTGTCTGTTAAATGTTGACATTTTGTAGTACTACTGCCGTAGCCACACACATTTATGTGGAAACATAGAACTGGCAGTATAAAATTACTATTACACCTTGGGAGGTTTCTCCTTGTGAAGGGCATTACATTTCGCGTCGAATCAGAGCATAATATGCTCAGAGGAAAACAGATTGCTCTATATATCCTATGGTACAACATGATAATCTCAGGTAAAAGCTTTTACCCTAACGACACCTACAAAACTGCCTCTGGCAAAGGCATATTGTAATCACTCTCATACCCTGTCTGTAGTGTTCTTACAGTAACCTAAGGCGGCGCGGCAAAAATGTGAGCTAGCTTGAGTTTAACCAGTTTCACAAACCTAGTTCTCGTCATCCTCGTCGATGCTAGAGAGCAGGCCCTTCAGTACCTCATAGGTCATGAAGGCGATTCCGACGCTTGGAACAACCTTGAGGTACTCGGGGACTATGCCACGGTAGAAGCCACGAGGACCTTCCTTCTGAAGGATTTGACGTATGGTTCCAGCTATGCTAGACTTGTCAATAGATGCTGCTGCCCCAGCAGCACCATGTAGTTGCATCCGTCGCTTTACAAGATCAAGAGGAAATGTAGCTGCAATATTCAATATAGGATTTGTCATTGGAGACGAATCTAGTAACAATGCGGATGAGTCATGTAAGACAAATAACAGTTAAGGTAATTAAGTATAAAGAACACTTACCTGTCGATGCTGCAATACCAGATAGACTTCCAGAAAACAAGCTCACAATGGCGTTGGAATCATTTGGCCTGCACATATGTCCACAGCCATCAGATGGAATCAGACGTAACGGAAATATATTCAACATACACCAAAATAATGATGCTCACCTTTCCATTTGCCAATGAGACCTCAGGGATTCGTATACATAAAAGCTGATTGCTATACCAGGTCCAACTCCCTGCAACTCGTAAAAGTTACTGGCAACTCAACTTAGAAAAAAATCTCAGTAGAAATGTACGGCTTACCAATAATGTGGCCCCGAGACCTTTATACAAGCCTTTGGCAGTTTCTTCTTTACAAATGGTAGACAATGTGTGAAATATGCCCTTGTAATACGCAGTGGTTTTCTGTAGAGATTTACACAGGAAAAAAAATGTAAATTAGCTTCAATATCATGTTCCTTTGGTCTGTACAGTTGCATTGTGTGAAAGTTGAAACTAAGGAAGTTCTTAGTTTCTTCTAAATGACAGTCAATTTGATTGATTGGTTGAGTATTATTCACGAAAAGAAAAAAAACATTACCTGTGTTGCCAAGCGAGTTCGGACGACGTCCAACGGGTAAGTTACAGATGCAGCTGTCACTCCCGCCAACCCGCCACCAAGCAAATTCACGACACCAGCATAATTTGGGTCGTCTAGGCCAGGCACCATTCTGAGAAACTGCAACATTTGTTTGAAATCATCAGTACAATGCAGAAATTCACAGCCAGTCTCACATGCCAAGATACTGAAACTTAGTGCTGCAGACCTTCTTGTATCGCTCGTATGAATAAAGCTGATGGCAGAATAAGGTAACCGATGTACAATCGTCACAAGGTTGCCTTTCCAAAACGCCCCGAAGCCTTCTTCTCGAACGATACGTGAAGCCTCGTGCCATATGCTACACTTCCTTAGAGCCGCAGCGTCTGAGTGCATACCTGCCACCTGTCGGATCAGTATGTCACAACTTGTATAACAAATCGGCACATATTTAGCACTGTTCGGTTCGTATAAAAATCAATTTCATGCGATTGTGACTTTATAAATACAAACAGAGTATTGTACAAGCAATTTGCAGCAAAGGTTTATTTAACTTGACACAGTCATACAACGCCCTGTAAAGAAAACTCAACGAAGGGAGTAACTGGAGACCATATTTGCATAGTATTCTAAATGACCAATCAATAATGTTCATTACTGTCAACCAGGGATACACAGTTTCGACGGGACAACCAGTTAAAAGCGAGGCAAGAATCTACACATCCTATCCAGGGAACTATGTTGAGTGTAAATCAGCGTGCAGATTACAAATGTGAATCTATTACTGTATGATATAAGCAGCATCCAATTCTTTTCAAGAGCCTTCAGGTTGACGACTGAAAGCTACCCAACAACCCGAGAATGAAGTTCTTCCTTCGCGGTCACACAACCAGATTAATTTTCTACAGGCCAAGGTTTATCCCATCCTTCTTCAGCTCCCAATTCCTCACTAGAGTAAATGTCAGGGCACACAGAACCCAACACATTTAACAGGGGGATTCCTTTCTCCCTAGTCAATTCATCCCCTGAGCACCGAGAATCACGCATAATCAACTGATACATCTAGTTCCCCTCCCCTCTGAGCTCTGCGCCAATCCGTACATGCAAGAGCGATGGTGAGGAAGAAACGGGGGGTGGAGAGCCTCTGTTGTTTACCTGGAAGAGGATGGTGAGGCGGGCGAGGGGCGCGGTGCAGGTCTTGCTGAAGGCCCCCGCGAGCCCGCCGGCCGCGAGGTGCGCCGCCGTGCCGATGTGGCGCTGCTGCTGCTCCGGGCGGCGCGCCGCCACGGAAGCGCGGCCGCCGTCGACGACCACGCCGCCCACCCGCGCCTCCGTCTGCATCGCTGTGGGACGGGGTGTGAAGGGATTGCGGCTAGGGTTCGGTCGCGTCGGAGTTGGAAGCGGCGACGCACGGGGGCGCGTAGTCTGCTCTGCTCTGCTCCGCCTCCGCACGTTTATCTTAGCTGTATTATTTTACTGATGATGGACGGAATTGTTTTTAGATGCTTTGGCATCTCCATTGTTTGTTTCTTGGGGCCGGGGTTATATGTGGTCGTCTTTGTTCCATCCATATGTGGAAGGGGGAAGGAAGATGGAAATTCTAGGGAAAATTCGGCAGTTCTAATTTTGTTTTGTTTATTACACATTTGGTTCATCCTTTTTTTTCTTCTTTGATTTTGACTCGCGTGTGGAGTCCAATCCAATCGTCCATATAGAAGGGCGAGAAAACAACACGAGAATCTCCATCGATGCCCCCGATTGGTCTTGTTGTCGGTTCAATATGGTTAGGACAAGAATATCGCCCCCGCCAGCATCCGATTAGTCTGGATGATCTGCATATGTGTCCCACAACCCATTGTCCGTCCACAACTTTTGAAACTTAACTCATTTGGCTAGGTCACTAGATACACAACCCAGTCACCAACAAATCCCCCGGAATTTTTTTTGGGTTTCTGTTTATTTGTAAAAATGAAATCGTTCTGGGGCTTCCCATCAGTCCGGACGACCTGAAAATGTGTCCCACAACCCCTTATCCGTCCACAACTTTCCAAACTTCATTCATTTGAATAGGGCCGTAGATATATAACTGAGACACGCAACAAATCCCCACAGACATGAATTTGGGTTCTTGTTATTAAAAAATAGCTCGTTGTGGGGGCTTCCCCCACCGCTTTCCTTTTAAAAAAACCTTTCGAGACCGGCGCGAGGTGTCGCACAGACCCGCCACTTAGGACTCTGATAGGTGGGTACCACTTGCCAGCGACACGGCAATGAGATATACTCCCTATGTTCCTAAATATAAGATGTTTTAGCTAAGATGTGGGACACTAACAGGTTGAATTACATGCACTATGACAGAGAGAGTGAAAAGGTAGGGGGCCAATTCGGTCAGCCTGAGAACGGTGCAGTTGAAAATGGGCCAACTCCTGCGGGTTTTCCTTTGGTCTCAGTTTGGTTGGGCTCAATTGGGTGCTACAGAAAAACGGGGTGGACTGGGCGGGTTGACTGCATAGCGGAGTGGTGCGGAGCGGTGCGGTTTGGCCTTAAACACCAAAATAAGAAACAGGGCGTAACCTACGGGTTCGACCCGCACAAGCAGAATGGGGTGAAGCGAATCCCCTTCCTCCAGTATTTTGCCATGGCCGCCGAGGCGCCCATCTAGCCTAGGTTCCCCATCCTCCTCCGCCGGCCGCCGCTTCCCTGCACTCTCTCTTGCCCGGCACCGCCCACATCATCGCCCAGCGCAGGCACCCTGCTCGGTTTGTGAGGCAAGGAGGTGAGGAGACGCAGAAACTTGACGGCGGTGTCTTCTTTGTCGCCGCCCTGCCGGCCGCCCCGGTTGAATCCGTCGTCGCCTCGTATTTGCCTTCCGCCCCGATTGAAATACGGGCGCCGGCTCGGTCCGTTTGCTCCAATGGTGTTCCCCGGCCTCCACGCGTGCTCGTTGTCCATCTCCGAACCCGGGGCGGCGCCGCGCGGCTCCTACCTCCTCGACGACGGCGACGTGTCCGGGCGCGTCCACGCTTTAACTCCCATCGCCATTACTCCTTCCACGGCCACACCGCCGGTGTCGTCTCGTGCCGGCTTCCGTCGGCCGCGACTGCTCCACCACGAACAAGTCAACCGTCAGAGGGAGTAAGAAGTACTTCGGGTGGTCGTGTGGGTTGTACGTGGGGGTATTAAACGGTTTCAACACGCGAATTAAGGATGGATTGGTGCGGTTTGGGGCAAAGGCGAGTGCGGGGCGGTGCAGGTTGGTTTCCACTGATTAATTAGTGAGGTGGTTTGGTGTGGCGGTGAATTAATTTTCATACTGGGTTGGGGTGGGTTTGGTGCAGTTCTCTCCCCATTCCCACGTTGAAGATTCGGTGGTAGTCAATATAGGTACAAGATACACCTACAAATTTGCACATTTTTATACTAAAATGTGAATGGAAAATACCCTTGGACAAATCCGAATCACCAGATGCCATCAAATGGCTGATTCCACACTGGTAGGGTTGGAGCCGTTAGAAATTCAACAAAGATTCAAAACGTAATACAAAGATAGCATCACCATGCACATAGAGTACTGAGATCATACATCTGAGAAAATTCCTTATTTGACACTGGCTTAAAATCCGGTTCCTTATTTGGCCCTGGACAAACTTTTCTTCCCTATTTGGCCTCCAATATTAATTTGTTTCCTTAGATGACACTGCCATTGATTCCGTTACACTGTTCCGTTAAAAAAAAAATCCTGGGCAGACCAAAATACCTCAGTTGACTGAAGCGAAGAAACAAGTCGCGACTTCGACCGGACCATTTCCTCTCGTGTCTTCCTCCTTCCCAACCCGACCCGACCTAAACCTAGCTACAGCGGCGGCGGCGTGCTGGCCCACTGACAGCCCAGCAATGGGCACAAGAAGCAAGAAATTTAACCCTGCAAGTCCTGCAATGAGCACAAGAAGTAAAGAAGGCTCAGCATTTGATTCTCATGTGTTTTTCTTTGAATGTCATGGATCATTTTGGTGTGTGGATTTGACCTCCTGTGTGAGCCGTATGATGTATGTGAACTACTACTGATGTAAGTTGCGAATCTGAACATGTATGTGATGTTTGTGAACTAGTACTGACGTTTTGTTGCAAATCTGAACATTTATGTGATTTTTCTGGTAGTTATACATGTTCTGATGCATTTTGAAACATATATATGAATTGTTTGAAATCTGGGATCAAAAAGCAGGGGATGTTCTGCCCAAATTTTTGGTTTTTCGAATACAAATTAGAGGACCAAATTTTGAACTGAAATATGTTTCTTTGCCCAAATTATGGGGTCCCAATTGGTCGTTTAAGCATGCCCAAATATATATGTCACATTAGTGCAGCCCATTATCCTGTACATTGTTTTTTCAAATTATGCACCAGGGGTACAAAGGTCTTTTCAGGCTCTCTTTAACACCGTTGGTGAACAAAATACACTAGAGTGTCAAATAGGGAAACAAATTAAGAGTGGAGGTCAAATAGGGAAGAAACACTGGTCCAGGGCCAAATAAGGAACCACATTTTAAGCCAGTGGCATATAAGGAATTTTCTCCGTTCATATAGGTACCAGCCAAGGACGCAACGCTCTTATGACGATCACAAGCTACCACTATGGAACCAACAAAATATGGAGCAGATATAGCAATCTCATCTCAAAACCAATTCAGTATATGTAGGTGCCTATCCTGTTTATTTCTAATGAGCATTGACAATCTCCAACTCCAATAGATATTTAACGGACTAGAGATCACTAGTAGAAAACAGGCCTTCCATTTTCACCTTTTGTCCCGGACAAAATACGAACCGCGACTAAAGGGTCCATTGGTCCCGGTTCGAACGGGCGGGGCGCCCGTGGGCATTGGTCCCGGGTCGGTTGGGACCTTTGGTCCCGGTTCGTGTTACGAACCGGGACCAAAGGGTCTTCACATGCGGCACATGCGCCGCAGCGCTGGGCCCCGCTGGCAGGGGACCTTTGGTCCCGGTTCGTGTTACGAACCGGGACCAAAGGGTCTCCCTGCTATATATCATCTTCTTCCACCCCGAGCTCATTTTGAGCTCGAGTTCATCACCATTTCTCCTCCATTTCCTCTCTCTCACTCAATTAATCCCCATTTTTTTGCACCATTTGTGAGGATTGAAGGCACCCCATCTATTCAAAGGTTAGCAACATCATTCTTTCCTCCGGCGTTGCAACTTTAGCTCATTTCGTTGCTAGTTTAGCTCATTTCATTTTTGTAGTGCTAGCAAGGTGTTTGATGAAATGCCCAACTAGAGAGTTCATTTTTTATGTGCATTTTGAGCTCAAATTAATTTATTATTTGTGGATTTTAGTGTCGTCCCGTCCTCACCGCCGTCGATAGCCCGCGTCGTCCCGTCACCGGCACCACTTCGGTGAGCCTCTTTTTTATCTTTTATTTTTAAAACATATATATACTTGTATGATTTAAATGCATATTTATTTCTTGTATAATTTTCTTATGTTTTTTTATATGTATAGTGTCATGGTTTTGATATCCGTCCCCGTCGGCCCTCGTCCGGTCTATGATTCGATGTGGTATATTTTTATAACTATTTGTTTCGTTTCGTGTTTATGACAATCATGCCGACCAACTTGACATAGATATATTTTATTTAGGAGGTAGTTGAACCGGAAATTCCAGCCGACCCTATTGTCGAGTTTTTAGAAAAAGAAAACAACGATTTAAAAGCAAAATTGAAGATAAGTGAAGATCTTCGTCTCCAATGCCTAGAAGAGAAGATGGTATTGGACTTGAAGATTGCCGACATCGTTGATGCTCACGGGTCGAGCTTGCCGAGTCGTCGCTGCTACGAGAGGAAGATGGATGCAATGCGCGAAGCTTAAAAAGATTAGAAAATATGCCATTAGTCAGAGGCTTGGTATCATTATGCTGTTGGTTCAATAGTTACCTTAGTTGCGATTTTGATCGCATTTGTTGTTGGATTTAAATTCTTTAGATAGTTGTATGTTAGTTTCAATTAATGTATGTTTCATTAGAACAATGTATTACATTTGGGCACTACTCTACTTTGGTTTTAATGTGATGAAGTTGTATTAATTAATTTGGTCAGTATTATATATTCATGATGTAGTGTAATGGTTTTTGATATATTTATATAATGCAGATGAGCCGGCAATGGATGTACAGTGACCGACGCAGTCTCGAGTTTATCAATGGCATGCATAGTTTTCTCCGTGTGGCTAATGAAAACAAGCCGTCGAGTGGTTATATTCTTGTCCATGTAGAGTGCAAGAATAGCGGAACTCTACGTCAAGAACCATTCACGTCCACCTGTTGAGCATGGTTTCATGTCTGGTTATAATTGTTGGACCAAGCACGGAGAAAGAGGGGTTATGATGGAAGAAAATGAAGAAGAAGAGGATAATGACACCTATCCTACGTTCACTGCAGACGGTGATACTACAATGGGGGAAGACGAAGCTGAAGAAGAGCCCATTGTTGATGAGCCCGATGATGATTTTGGTCGGGCCATTCTTGATGCACAAATAAACAGCGGAAGTGAAAACGAGAGGTTGAAGTTGGAGAGCATGTTAAGGATCACAAAAAATTGTTGTACCCAACTTGCGAAGATGGCCATAAAAAGCTTGGTACCACCTGGAATTGCTACAATGGAAGGCAGAGAGTGGTACTACTGACAAGTCATTTGAAAATTTGCTGAAAATATTTAAGAAGATGCTTCCAAGGGATAACGAATTGCCCTCCAGCACGTATGAAGCAAGAAGGTTGTCTGTCCTCTAGGATTAGAGGTGCAGAAGATACATGCATGCATAAATGACTGCATCCTCTATCGCGGTGAGTACGAGAATTTGAATGCATGCCCGATATGCGGTGCCTTGCGGTATAAGATCAGGCGAGATGACCCTGGTGAGGTTGAGGGCGAGCCGTGCCCCAGGAAGAGGATTCCTGCCAAGGTGATGTGGTATGCTCCGATAATACCACGGTTGAAACGTCTGTTCCAAAATAAAGAGCACGCAAAGTTGTTACGATGGCACAAAGAAGACCGAAAGAAAGACCTGATGCTGAGACACCCCGCTGATGGGTCGCAGTGGCGAAAAATCGACAGGGTGTTCCCGACGTTTGCAGATGACGCTAGGAACTTAAGATTTGGTCTAAGTACAGATGGCTTTAATCCTTTCGGGGAACAAAGCTCCAGTCATAGCACCTGGCCTGTGACTCTATGTATTATAACCTTCCTCCTTGGTTGTGCATGAAGCGGAAGTTCATTATGATGCCAGTGCTCATCCAAGGTCCGAAGCAACCCGGCAACGACATTGATGTGTACCTGAGGCCATTGGTTGAAGAACTTTTAGAGTTGTGGCGTGATGAAGGGGTACGTGTGTGGGATGAGCACAAACAGAGTCATTTGACCTACGAGCGTTGTTGTTTGTAACCATCAATGATTGGCCTGCTCTTAGTAACATTTCAGGACAGTCAAACAAGGGATACAATGCATGCACGCACTGTTTAGATAAGACTGAAAGTATATATGTAGGTAACAAGAATGTGTACCCGGGTCATCGTCGATTTCTTCCACGTCAGCATCCCGTAAGAAAGGAAGGCAAGCATTTCAAAGGTGAGGCAGATGACCGGCCGAAGCCTACCTGTCCTGATGGTGATGTTTATATGACATGGTGAAGGATTTAGAAGTAATCTTTGGAAAAGGTCCTGGCAGTCTATCTGTTCCGAATGACGCTGACGGACACGTACCCATGTGGAAGAAGTGCTCTATTTTGGGAGTTACCCTATTGGAAAATCCTAGAGGTTCGCTCTGCAATCGACGTGATGCACGTGACGAAAAATCTTTGCGTGAACCTGCTAAGCTTCTTGGGGTGTATGGGAAGAAGAAAGATACACCGGTGCAAGACTGAACCATCAACATATGCACGAGAAGACGAAAGACGACCACCTTAATCCAGAGAAGTATCAAGGTCCTGCCAGCTACGCTCTTACCAGAGAAGAGAAGGAGATCTTTTTTGAAGTCCTGAGCAGTATCAAGGTCCCGTCCGGCTTCTCGTCGAATATAAAGGGAATAATAAACATGGCAGAGAAAAAGTTCCAAAACCTAAAGTCTCATGACTGCCACGTGATTATGACACAATTACTGCCGGTTGCATTGAGGGGGCTTCTACCGGAAAATGTTCGAGTACCCATTGTGAAGCTATGTTCATTCCTCAATGCAATTTCTCAGAAGGTGATCAATCCATTAACTCTAGAACTTTACAGAAAGATGTTGTCCAATGTCTTGTCAGCTTCGAGTTGGTGTTCCCACCATCCTTCTTCAATATTATGACGCACCTCATAGTTCACCTAGTCGAAGAGATTCAAGTTCTCGGTCCTGTATTTCTACACAACATGTTCCCCTTTGAGAGGTTCATGGGAGTCTTAAAGAAATACGTTCATAACCGTGCTAGGCCTGAAGGAAGCATCTCCAAGGGTTATGGAACAGAGGAGGTCATTGAGTTTTGTGTTGACTTTATTCCTGACCTTAACCCGATCGGTGTCCTCAATCGCGCCATGAGGGGAGACTGAGTGGAAAAGGAACGCTAGGAAAGAAAGCGTTCTGGTGTACCGACTGGGATTCTTTCAATCAAGCACACTACACAGTTCTACATAATTCGAGCTTGGTGGCTCCGTATATCGAGGAACACAAGAATACTTTACGCTCATTAATGGCTGATGAAGAATGCATTGAAAAAGAACACGTGAAGTCTTTCTGCGGGTGGTTGCACACGTCTCATTAATGACAACACTGTTGAAGAACAGCTATACTTGTTGGCCAGAGCACCATCTTCGACTATATTGAGTTATCAAGGGTACGAGATCAATGGGAATACATTTTACACGGCCGACCAAGATAAAAAGAGCACCAACCAAAACAGTGGTGTCCGCTTTGATGCAGCAAACAACAATGGGAAAAAGGACACATATTATGGTTACATAGAGCAGATATGGGAACTTGACTATGGACCTTCTTTCAAGGTACCTTTGTTCCGGTGCAAATGGTTCAACCTGCAAGGCGGGGTAAACGTAGACCCGCAGTACGGAATGACTACAGTGGATCTCAAGAATCTTGGGTACGAAACCGAACCATTTGTCCTAGCCAAAGACGTGGCTCAGGTTTTCTATGTCAAGGACATGTCTTCCAGACCGAAAAAAAGAAAAGATAAGCAAGCTGATACATCATACGATCAGCCAAAGCGCCACATAGTTCTTTCAGGGAAAAGAAACATCGTGGGAGTGGAGGACAAGACAGACATGTCAGAAGATTACGATAAGTTTCATGAAATTCCGCCCTTCAAAGTGAAAATTGACCCAAGCATCAAGTTAAATGACGAAGATTGTCCTTGGTTACGCAATAAGAAGAAAGGGACACGCACGAAAAAACGTGAAGACTAGATAGGGATGTTGTTGGGTGATGTGTAATAATGTATTCAACTTTTATGTAACTGTGTTCTAAAAAATCAGAAGAGAACTGTAAACTCAGAAGTATCACGCATACATCTTTATTTAATCCAGTTACATAGCCCGGGTCCATTTTTATTTAACCATAATACATCGACGGAGCCCAGTCCCGGACATCGCCCCTCGCATCCAACAGGCCGGACATTGTCGCCGAGATCTGAAAAAATGAGGGGAAATTTGATCAAACACCTAGGTAGGGGAGGGAGAGGGCAGCACCCTGGGTAGGGGACGGAGGGCGGTGTGGAGCCTCCTTATATATAAGCAAAACTGACCAAAACACAAGGTTTCCCCGTCATACAGCCCTACAGTGCCTCGTGAGTGACTGCATATCAAATGCACCGTAGGGCTGCATGACGGGAATCCGAATGCTTTGCCACCTCCTCGGCAATTCATCATTGTGTCACCCTAATCCAGTGGTTGGATTCAACCTACCTGAGGGCTTGTGTTTCCAACAGCGTCGTTGTGTTGTCATTGTTCACCGACCTATAGGAGGTGGCTCCAATGGCTGGCCGGTGAACAATGACGAACACAATAATGCCAGGGAACATGCCATCAGGTAGGCTAAATCCAACCATTGGATTCAGTGGCAAGGGTAGACGCTAGTTGTGTGCCGTTCGGCAAGACGTCTCTGAGTGAGTAACCTGTCTGAGGAGGTGGGCTATATATAGGGTCGCATGGCTTACGAAGTGGTCGTGATAGTGCTGATCCGACGGCTCAGAAGCGCTCGAAAGAAACACACCGCTGATCCAACGGCTCACAAGCGCTGGAAGGAAGCACACGATCCGTGTGCTTCTTTAGTCCCGGCTGGTAACACCAACCGGGACTAAAGGCGTGCCCGGGAGGGGGGCTATATATTACTTTACACATAAAAGGGGATTGCAGAATAATTCAAAGCAGGGAACATTATTTTCCTCACTGTCCCAGCCCCCACCAACCCCACCTTATCCACTCGCAAAAGTAGTGCTATGTCTTTTAATTAAACAATACATAGCACTACTTAAACAAAAAGAGATGATTATTACAAATTCAAACACTAGTAGTTAATGCATTTTTAATTGATTATTTAAATTTGCTATGTATTTGTTGTTTTTTAGTGTTAGTAATTTAGGGTTAGAAATGTAGGGTAAATTTGCTATGTATAGATTTAAATTTAAATTTAGGGTTAGAAATTTAGGTTTAGAGATTTAAATTTGCTAAGTGTAAATTTAAATTTGCTAAGTGTAGATTTAAATTTGCTATGTATTAGTGATACTTTTTGCAAATTTCTAAGAATGTTTTAAAAATAAAGAGATAATTATTACATTTTTTACATAATTAAATAGATTGATATAAAATGAATAAGAAAATGTTTGATTTTCATAAATATTGGAACATTTAAATTAAACATAAAAGAAAAAAGAACAGGAAACATTTAAACTAAAAAAACAATTCAAAGTAGAAAAACAAACTTAAAAAACAGGAAAAGAAAACAGAAAAAGAAACTACAAAAGAAACCAAGGAAAAAAAAGTAGAAAAGGCCTTTGGTCGCGGTTGGTAACACCAACCGGGACCAAAGGCCTGCTGGGCTTCGCGCGCAATTTTTCGCGGCCCAGACAGACCTTTGGTCCCGGTTGGTGTTACCAACCGGGATGAAAGAGTCTTTGGTCCCGGTTCGTGTCTGGAACCGGGACCAAAGGTCCGTTTCGCGAGGATTTGAGCGGTTTCCTCCAAATTTTTCCCCAAGTCCTCGATTTCGACCTCCTCTGCCCCGAAGTGCTGCTCCGCCCTCCCGTGGCGCCGCCGCTTCCCCGAGGTGCTGCTCGCCCGCCGCCGTCGATCCGTGCTACTTCATCGTCGCCGCCGTCGCGTGTCGTCCCATCCCCTGGCGCGGGCTGCCTCTGGCCGTGCTGCATCGGCCCGTCGTCTCCCCTCCCGACGCCGCGCGTGTCCCCTGTCGTCGCCGCCCTTCGTCGTCGCCCGCTGCCACCGCGGCCGTGCCCTCGTCGACGCTGCGTCGCCGCCACCTCCCCTTCCTTGCCCCACCACCTCCGTGCCCCTCCCCGACGCCGTGTCCCCTGCGGTCGCCGTCCGTCGTCGTCGCCCGCCGCCACCGCCGCTTCGAAGTGCTCTGCCCCGACGACGTGCGCCTCCCCTGCCTCGCCTGCTGCCGTCGCCCTGCCCTCACCTGCCCTGGGCTGCCCTGCCGCCTCCTCCCCTGCGTCGCTCTCCACCGCCACGCCATCGGCCGTAGCCTCGAGGTGAGCTTTTTTGTATTTTTGTTGATTTTGGTATTGTTTTAGCTAGTGTATTATTGTTAGATTTTGCAACGAATATAGCAAATATAGCAACGAATTTTTCTATGAATTTGCTATCAATTTTGCTTTGGTAAAATTTGCTATGAATTTTGTTATGATGAATTTTGGATCCAAATCATTGATCTAAGTGTTATATATGAATTTTGGATCCAATTTTGGTAAAATAGACGATTTTGTGTTAGACATGCAAAATGAGATGATTGTTTTTGTATGTGAGATTTGCAAAATGTATGATGTCGGTGGAGAATTGTATGCAAATTGTTGCGCTAGATATGCAAAATTAGATGATTGTTTTTGTATGTGAGATTTGCAAAATAGATAATGCCGGTGGAGAATTGTATAAAAAACCGAGATTTGTGTTAGTTTTGGAAATGTGTATGAAAATTTGTTAGTGTTAGCAAATGCATGTGTTAGTGTTGGCAAATTATAGTTCCTGAATTGTAATTGCTATGAATTTTAAATTATACTTCCTGAATTGTAAATTTGTTAGAGCAAATAGAAGTAAAATCAAATAGTTTTAGTACAACTTTGTACTAAAATTGCGTCAATTAATTTGGAACGGAGGGAGTAGTTGCTATAAATTTGTATTCACATTTTGCTAAGATGCAAATTTTGATATTCATATTCTTTTTACAAAATTGATTGCAGGGACATTAGGCTATGGATCTAAATTGTCCGGACGCCGCCGGCAGAGACGAGGAGCGTGAAGAGCAAATGGATGCAGGAAGTCCGGAAGTCGCCGTTAGGGACATGGAGAAAGAAATAAGAATGCTTCAGATTATAGCAGGACGAGCAAGGGCGCCTGTCGGGCAAGAACATCTTGTAACTGAAGAAAATCTTTTAAGTGAAGATGATTTCGCCTCCCAATTTCTGAACGAGTCCGGTCAGGGAGTTGAGGAAGAAGAAATTTGTAGAGAGGAGGAAGTTCCCTTAACAAACTCCGGCGAGGTATATTATGCCTCTGTTGACCGATGACAGTACATGTATTATTTGAGTTGTATTGCAGTTATTAACGAATCATTTTTTTTCTTTTAGCCCTCCGGATCGAGCAAATCATCCGCATCTAAAGGGTCGAAAGGGTCAAAACTGCCGAAACGAGGCCCGTCGAAGCCGATGAAGGAGGGTCAGAAGATAATAATCGACATAGTTTCTGCTGGTGGCGAACCGTTGGAACCCTTAGAGTGCCGCCGTAAATTTATAAATCAATGCGGAGTTCTCGTTAGGGACATGGTACCGATCACATTTCAAGAATGGCATAAGCCGAAGGACGAGACCAAGGCAACTACTTATGTCGACGACAAAACAAAAGAGTTGCTTTGGGAGAAGATCTTGACAAAGGTCACCCTACCGCCAGATGTTGTAGAAAACGAGCCGTGGAAGAAGAAATTCAAGCAGTGGACTCTTAGCAAGATGGCCGATCAATTCCGGACCGCTAAGAAAAATTTGTGGAAAACTTATCTAAAGAAAAAGGAAGAAGATCCAGAATTCACTCCAGAATTCACTGGAGCACAAGTGAAGTTAAAAGACCAGTGGCCGACATTTGTGAAGCAAAGAGAATCAGAGGCCGCTGTGGCCCGATCGGAACAAAATAAGTTAAATGCTGCGAAGAAGATATATCACCACACTTTGGGGGCAGGTGGCTACAAGGCTGCCGTGCCTAAGTGGGAAGCCTTTGAAGCAAAACTGCTTGATAACGGGGTCATTCCACAGACAGCGGACTGGCCCGAAAGGTCCAAGTTTTGGTTGTTTGCGCATGGGGCAGGGTTGGACCCGGTGACAGGGCTGATTGTTCCTCAGGGAAAATGGAAGGAGAAAATTGAGTATATAACCAAAGAACTTGTGAAGGCCATTGATCTAGTTCGAAGAGGACTGTACGTGGTCGACAGAGAGAAAGACGAGCTGTCACTCGCACTCGGGAATCCTGAAAAAGTTGGACGAGTACGAGGCTATGGACCCGGAGTTAATTGGGGACAAGGTTTTCCGGCAGACGCTCATAATTATAGAAGCCGTGAGAGAAAGAAGAAGGAGGACAGAGACCGGTTATCGGCATTGGAACGCAAGGTGCAGCAGCTAGAAAGGTCATCTCAGCGGCAGCTAGAAAGTCCTGAAATCGAAGCCGCCCCATCTAATCAGCGGAAAAGCAGCGTGGGTTCCACGCATGTAGAACATTCTGAACTTGAAGCGCCGGCGGCTCACTACCCCGTGGATGGTATCACGGAGAAGACACCATGTGTGCTACATATGTCGTGGAAGAACATGTCCTTCAAGGTGGCGGACGGCTATGCTTTACCAAATCAGCCTGGAGAAAGTTACCATCTCGGCGGGATTCCAGCTGGCTATGCTCGTGTCGGGGTGGATGACGTTGTGCCGTTATATGCTGATCTGAATCTTGACATTCCTGGAGGTGACGACGAGAGGACAGTGGGAGAAGCCAAGCGGCATATCGTTCTCTGGAAGAAGGAAGACATCATGTTTCCAAACTTGCCGCCAAGGCCACCGACTCCTCCGAGTAGGAGTCCCCCACCTCAAGATCCGCCCTCCCCACCTCAAGATCCGCCCTCCCCACCTCAAGATCCACCCTCCCCACCTCTTGACGACGCTGGGGAGGCCAGCGCGAGTCCATCGCCCGCGCGGTCGCAGCACGAGACTGTGCGCACTGTTTCGCGGAAAGTGAAGGCCCCGTCGACATATACACAGAGGTGCGCTTTAAACTACCCGCCAGAAACTCGAGAGGAACGCGAGTTGCTAAAGCCTCTTCCAAAGAGGTCTTACGACTTGACTCGAGAGGAACTCGACGAGTCGGTGCGTGCCGATGTGAAAAAACAGTTGGGACCAAAACAGCGCCCGCAGAAGGAGGTAGTACCACAGGAAAAAGTTGACAAATTGATAAAAAATATATCGCGTGGACCGCCACCGCCACCGTCACCGCCACCGCATGACTATGACCGTGTTCTTTTGAAGACAATTAGTGAAGATAAGGAGGAGAAGACGGCGGCATATCGCCGAAAGAGAAAGCAGATGCTGGAGAGGCAGGAGATGGAGAAGCAGGAGAAGGAGACGGCATTTCGCCTAAAGAGGCAGCAGCTGAAATCTGGGAAACAAGTGGCCCAGCTCGGAGAACATGCAAATCAGTCGGTCCCCGCGCTCAAGGTGATGCCGGAAAAGGTAGTAGACCAAGAGGCTTTTCGCATAGACGATCCGGCCCCCACAGAGTATCAGTATGCATGGACATGGGTCTACGGGAGCACCCTGGTCAGACCTGAGCACGTCAACTCTCTGACAACACAAATGCGCCGCTTGCATACGTGGTACGAGAAAGCCGTAGAGGCCAAGCATGACGCTATCTGGCTTCATGTCAGGAAAGAGCATTTCTTCAGGGAATATGCTATGTATGTTCAGTTTTCGGAAATTTTTCAATTATTCAACCAAGACGCCCTCGACAAATCCCTCGTCAGTTGCTATTGTTTGTAAGTGATTTAGTTTTGCGATTTAATTAAGTCTCTAGCTCAGCTCGTTCGTTGCCAATTATCTAAATATATTATTTTGTACGCTATTATGCAGAATGAAGATCAACGAATGCAAAGATGCCCGAAACTATGCTATTGGGTTCATTGACCCATATTTGGTTCATTCAGTTGTTGTGCAGTACAATCCCGAAGTCACAGAGAAAGCCTTGCTCCGGTATTTAGTGAAACAAAATACCTGCGCAGAAATACTTTTTCCCTACAACTTCAAGTGAGTGTTACTGTACCTTCTACACATTCTATTTTTCTTTCATCCCGGTTTAGTGTAATCGATGAGTCATGGACATATAAACGCGTGCAGATTCCACTGGATTTTGCTAATCATTAGAGTTGACCAAGGAGTCGTTCAAGTCATGGACTCGTTAAGGAAAGATATGGAAGAGTGGGACGACCTGAGACAAATGCTTGACAGGTAATTTCAGTCATTATTGCTCTATATCGACCTATTTCGTTCATTTTGTGATATCAAAGTAATTAATAACTCCTTTCAATATTTTCTTTTGCCGGGCAGGGTTTGGGAACGGTTTAAGGTGAAGTGTCCAGGGAAGTGGAAAAAGCAACTGTATTTTTATGAAACCAAGGTAAGTAGTAGTACATATATATGTCTACGCAACTCTTTAATTATAGTTTCAATACCATTATCGTGCTTGATTGTTATTTTGATGATATTCTTTTTTTGTAAAGTGGTGTCTGAGGCAGCCAGTCGGGACTAATTTATGCGCATATTACGTTTTCGAGTACATTCGATATTTTGTCAATGAGCGGGATAGAAAAATCAGAACAGAAAACGTACGTATACACTATTCGCATATTGTGTTGAGTTCCATTCATAATTTATTTTAGGATGATTTCAAACAGCTCACACATATATATTCTTATATTGATCTAGATGGAACGAGAGCGGGACCGACTCATACCATCGAAGCGCCTAAAAGCAATTCAAGAGGAATTGGCGGGATTTTTTAACAAGGAGGTCCTGAGGAAAGACGGAGAATTTTATCACCATGATACTTATTTGCCCGCCGTGTGAGAAACGTGATGTCGGTGTAGTCAAAACTTGTGGGCTATGTATGTATGAATCAAACGTGACCCGGTGTATTGTATATATATGCTTTATTATGTGTATGACTTTATGTGTATGACTACTTGTTTTGTCTGCGCAACGTGATCTTCGTAAAAAATAATTAATTGGAAAACAAAAATGGAAACCCTAAACCCTAAAAAATAAATTACCAGGAAAATAAAAAGCAGAAACTCTTTGGTCCCGGTTGGTATTTCCAACCGGGACCAAAGGGGTGCCCGCCATGCGCGCCCAGCGCAGCCCACGTGGAGGCCCTTCCATCCCGGGTCGTGGACACCCGGGACGAAAGGCCAACCCCCCTCTAGTCCCGACCCTTTAGTCGCGGGTTCAGAACCGGGACGAAAGCCCCTCTGGACCCGCGACTAAAGGCCATTTTTCTACTAGTGGATCCATGTATGGTAAATGCATCTGTTGCAAATTAATACGAGGGGCATGTATAATGATCGAGAAGACCATCTAGTGGGAGTTGCAGAAAACATTTGGCAGTGTGTACCATCATGGCACGCTGCCAGTATGGTGATAGTGGCAACGATGCGCAACGCATTGCGTGGTTGCATGTTACCACTACAGACTACTGGCAACGCGTGCTACGCTGCATGTTGCCAGTATGCCTATAGTTGCAACTGGCCGGCTTGGCACATGTTGCCACTAGTTAGTGGCAACGTGTTTTTCCAAATGCACATTGTGAAGACTCGATTGTCACTAAGCTATTTCTTACTAATGTTATGTTAATCCCCCCACATAATTAAGGTAAAACAATAAATATGATGTACAATGAGTTATTTCTTAATATTATCTCTAATAAAAAAACATGCCTAAAGATGTGGTGAGAGAGATTGTTGCTAAGACCATCTCTTAATTAAGAGAAGGCAACCCCTTTTTTCAACACTCTCTTTCCTCCACCTTAGCTCTTATCATACGTGGCACTTCTAAAATATCACCATTGTACATGTGCTTATATTAGTCGAGGATGTTTTTTGCACAAAACTGAATGTTCAGTATCCTCTTGAAATGGTAAAGGAAATGCTACACATCACGTGCAATAATATAACAAGACTTACCAAAAAAGACTACAAAAATAACAAGCAGCAGAGTAAATATGTATGTGCAATAGAAGAATGTGACACCAACGCCCACGAGTAAATATGAATTGCTAGGCTAAACTATGAAAGATAGTCGTTGGTACTAGAGGATGAACCGGTTATGCTGCTTAGACATGTGCCAATAAACAGTGAACATCATCTCAATGAAGAAAGGATAACCAAAACATCGCCGCAATATTGATGTTGAGAGATGAGCCCGTTTGTGACCACTTTGTTAGAAAATGGCTCTATATTAAATAGGATAATACATCGAATAATTTTTTTCAACTAGATAAAACAGAAAAATAATAGTAAGGTAAAGTACGAGAACAAGACCGACCAATATTTTATTCCTATTAAGAACATAATATTGGCTGTTTGTTTATTCTTGGTTAAATTTATAGTAGGTATTAGCTAATGATGAAACTTTTTCTAGGATAGTTTTCTTAGAAAAGATCGAATTTGAACTAAAATGCCACATTTGTTGACTTATAATATATATTGTGATAACCAAATTGAAGGACCCTTATTCTTGCCTTACCAAATTGAGATCACATATGGAAACCATATGGGGTAGCATCAATATACAAATGAAATTTTCAGTCATAGATATGAGTCGACTAATAAAAGCAAGTTAGTAGTGGTACAATTTTTAATATGTGCATATTGTAGTATTTGGCTGTATGTTTCGTACGGAACAAAGCTCAAACCAAAAATCAAACGAGCTCATAATTAATTCTGATTCACGGTAGTCACACGACAATTATACCAAATTTGACTAATCCAATTATCTTACAAACAACTGTTGATAGAAACTACAATTTGTGATCATGGGTGTCTATTTTTTTCATGTAAGTCATGATAAAAGTACTCGGAGGAGTCATGTGCGTGTAGTATTGGTGTATCGTAGTACTTGACCATAAATTATTGGATGTTGGGTAGTTCACTTACCCACACGCCGTATATTATTTGTAAGCCGAGATGACATTGTGACATGACAATACTGACACTGGTTGACCGAGATTCACCATATATACCACTATGCTCTTTTGCATATGAACTCGTAGACAACTTCCATTTCCACGTCCTAGCCTTTTCTTTGCTCGCTCATTCCTCACTGATGGCAACAACGACAACATGAAATCACGAGAAGTGCACACATGAACACCATATGTTGATATATGTAGGAAAAGGAGGCATCTGGAAGTACAGCACCACAGAGGAGGAACCAGAAGCGTAAGCCTCAGTTATGGGTGCATCCCGCATGCTAGATATGTGCCCCATTTGCCGAGTAAGGTTCAGTCCTGTGAGAAAGAGTGGTAGCGTAGAACCGTGGTAGCACCACTTGAGACCAGAATGTTGACTATCATAAAGATAATGATGTTCCGCGAGGATGGACAGATGTGCCAAATATATTCATGTAACAGACGAATAATTAAAGCTGATGTGAACATGGAATACTTCAACATTTTTGTAATTACGGTGACCGATCGAGCTTGGCGGAATCAAAATAGGGTGATCTTTCGAAGGAGCCAACTATATATCGGCGCCGAACATATTTCTTACGGTGTGGCGGCAGGCCACTAGCATTATCCCGCGCAGGACATAGTAAGAAAGCTCAAATTCATATACACACCTAGGCCCACATGCGTGTAGCTACAATGCCAAAGATGCGCTTACACATAAGGACAATGATTGGATCCTAAACATATGGCCGAAAATAGCAAACAGTAAGTAAGTTTGGGTTTGAAGTGTGATAGGGCCGTTGTCATTGTCATGAGAGTCTTGTCGTTCCCCTCCCCTCGTTCGATCTCTTAGCACTATGAGGTGCGACTAGAGGAACCTCATGTGCTTCTACTCGTGTCCAAAAGTATTAAGTACAATGATTTTTGTGATATTTGATGACTCACCGGTGTTCATAACATATGATTAGAGGAATATTCATTTTAATGAGCTTTATGATTAAGACATATGTCAAATCTACCAAGGGAACAGAGGCTAAGTATTCATTTTACGCATTCTCTTATGACTTATTAAGTCGTATGAAAATCCGCACGAGTAAGCTTGTTGAATTCGTTGGGATGACATACTTGACCTACACTTCAAGGCGTAGGAGTTGGAACTGATGAGACATATGTCTAGGCGGAGCTATGTCAAGTCTTGGGCCCGGAGTTGGCACTGAATATGATGAATTTTCAGTCTTGGGCCGAGGCCCATCAACTGTCTTGGGCTGGGAGCATCTACGGGATTCTTTGGTGCTGTCCCAATTTTGCATTTGGAGGGCACTAGTATGAATTAACTAGTCACACTTTTACCACTAGTATTAGTTGTTAACTTCTTCTAAGAAAAAGTTTTATTGTTAATAGACTAAGGGCGTGTTTAATCCTGATTACAAGTACCGAGTCACACAACAAGTATACCAAATTTGGTTACTCCAGTTATCTCTACAAACAACAGTATGATAGAAACAACAGTTTTTTTTTATCATGGGTGTCTAGAATTTGTTTGATGTAAGTCATGATAAAAGTATCAGGAGGAGTCATGTGCGCATATTGGTGTATCATAGTAATTGACCATAAATTACTAGAGGTTGGGTAGTTCGCTCCCCCACACAACATACGTAAGTTATTTGTAGGGCAAGATGGCGTGTGACAGGACAATAATGACAACGATTGACCGAGATTTCATCATATATACCACTATGCTCTCCTGCATATGAACTCGTAGACAACTTCCATTTCCACGCCCAAGCCTTTTCTTGCTCGCGCGTGCATTCCTCATTCATCGCAACAACGACAAGATGAAATCACGAGAATTGCACACATGAACAACATATACCGATATATGTAGGAAAAGGAGGCATCCGGAAGTACACCACCACGGAGTGAGATTCAGATTCGTAGGACTCGGCTATGGGTGCACCCTACATGCTAGATATTCACCCCATTTGCCGAGGAAGGCTCTGTCCGGGGAGGCAGATGAGTAGCGTAGAATGGTGGTGGCACCACTTAGGACCAGATCAATGTTGACTATCATATAGATAATGAGGTTCCACGACGATGGATTGACGTGCCAAATATATAATCCCTCCGTATCAAAATTTGCATGCATACATGTATGTAGATATGTTTTAGTGCAAGATTCATGTCCGGTGCGTCACAAAGCCCAAAATCTTCTACGCCTAGGCCCACCCGCGTAGCTACAAAGCTAAAATGCGCTCACGCATAAGGCCAATTATTGGAGCCTAAAAGAAATGGCCGAAATTAGCAACCAGTAAGTAAAATTGGGGTTTGAAGTGTGATAGAGCAGTCGTCATTGTCACGACTCACGAGAGTCTTGTCGTTCCCCTCCCGTCGGTCGTTCTCTTAGCACCATGAGGTGAGAGGAACCTCATGTGCTTCTAGTCGTGTCCAAGTGTATTACGTAGAATAATTTTTGTGAAATTTGACGACACCACTCTGCTGGTGGGTGCGATGCCTTCGGGAAGGCACTCCGGTTCTTCCCGTTTGTGGCGGTACCTTTCCGGGTGGTGCCAGACTTACCAAGTTTTTCTATCTGTATATTTTATTTCCGATCTTGTGGATTTAGGATATGTAAAAGGACATCTCTATCGCTAAGTTGGTTTTGGTGTTCATAACGTTTGATTAGAGGAATAATCATTTTAATGAGCTTTATGACTAAGACATATGTCAAGTGGAGAGAGCTCTATGATGGATTGGGACCACCATAATCTACAAAGGGAAAAAAGGCTAAGTATTCATTTAACGCATTCTATTTTGACTTATTAAGTCGTATGAAAATCCGCACGAGGCAAGCTTGTTGAATTTGTTGGGATGACATACTTGACCTAAACTTCAAGTCATAGGAGTTGGCACTGATGAGACATATGGCAAGGCGGAGCTATTTCAAGTCTTGGGCCAGGATCGAGTTGGCACTGATTATACGTGATGAATTTTCAGTCTTGGGCCGAGTCCCATCAACGGTCTTGGGCCGGGAGCATCTACGCGATTCTTTGGTGCTGTCCCATTTTGCATTTGGAGGCCACTAGTATGAATTTAACTAGTCACATTTTACCACTAATATTAAAATTTTAACTTCTTCTAAGAACAAATTTAATTGTTAATAGACTAAGGGCGTGTTTGCTTGGCTTTTTATGTGCTTTCCACACAAAAAACCTAGGCAAACGAAACAAACATATGGGCTACGCGTTAGGCTTTAACCGAAGCACGTCGTTTCATTCAGACTCGAAAAAGCATCTCCGATGGTGCTTCCCGAGCTTCTTGAGCGAACTGCCGAACCGCTACACAACATTGCCCAATTCCTTCGTCAGAATTACAGGAGAACTGCCACCGAAGGCCTTCCGCAACTGCCACCCTAGAGGCCCGTTTCACACCACGTAAAAGGAAAAACATAAAACGAAGCGGTCGACCTCGTTCCTAGCCGAGTCCTCGACCTCACCTTCTAGGTTTCCAACGCAGCCATTCTAGGACGGCCGCCGGATTTCCCCTCAGTCGTAGCGGGAGTGAAGCGGACGATTGCGACTGGAGAAGTCATGCGCGTCCGTCGCCTCCTCCACCTTGTCATCATCGCCGTACCCTTCTGGTTCCTTCTCTTCCCTCTCTTCCCTCCCGCAGTCACAGCGGGAGTGTCATGGACGCAAGCGATGACGCGGATGCTGTTGACTGGAGCTCTTGAGTTGCTGTAGACGTGTGTATGATGTTGATGTCGAGGTATCCGACCATGATGTAGCCGTGGTTGATGTTGTCGCGGTCGATGTAGCCGATATAGCCGAAGGCGCAAAAAATTTTGCGTGGTTTTGTGTCGTAGGGTTTTGGGTTTTGTGCGGCGGCGGCAGGGATCTGCGGCGGCGACAGGTTCTGTGTCGTAGCGCGGCGGCGGCAGGGATTCTGCGGCGGCGGCGGGGGAAGAGAAGGAACCAGAAGGGTACCGCGGCGACTTGTGTGTGAGTGGCGGCGGCAGGCGGCGGGGTTTTGTTTTTGGCGGCATGCGGCTCGACTCGCGTGATGTAGATCTTGGCGTTGATTTGTGTTGTCGGTGTAGAGCTCGACGAAAATCTTGGTGTAGTCGTACAGCTTGACGTAGTTGTTCGGGTCGATGCAGATCGATCGGCGATGTAGTTGTTCAGCTTCCCTTCTGCTGCTTGTACGTGTTGGCGTCCACCCACGCGGACAGTGAACCAGGCGGGCGAGACGATCGGGCGTTTAGCGTGATTTTCAGCGCTGCAACGATCGCCCTAGCAGAGCGCCTGTCCGCGGCCTGAGGTAGATGACGCCGGCGTGTTGATGTAGTCCTGCAGATCTTGGTGTTGGTGTAGTCACGTCTCGGAGTAGTGCAGATCTTGATGTCGGGTGTCGAAGAAGTGCAGATCTTGGCGTCGGCGTTGTCGCACGTGTTGCTTGAATCGATGACGTGTTCGTTGACTCGTTGAAGGAATTGGTCATGCGTCTGCGTGCCCTTGGATCCTTGGTGCAGGACACGAGCATGCATACCTGTCCCGTACCTGTCCTGCTAGTTGAGCGGCGCTGCTGGGGCGCTTCGGCCAGGCGCGCGTGGATCCTGCGCACGTAGCTACGATGCCGGCTCCGCACAGACCTTGCCGTGCGCCGTCGTGCGCCGATCTTCGACTGATTTTCACCGGACCATCGGGTTGTGGATTTAGGGATTTTATTTGGCTAATTGGATCTAGGAGAATTGCGAACTGAAATTGATCTATGATCTGATCTAATCTAAGGAAAATTGTGGAATTTCGAAAATCGATCTAATCTAGTCTAAGGAACCGATCTGATCTTTGATCGAGACCGGGTGCCGCACCCCCGAGGTGATTGATCTCCCCGGGGGCGGCGCGCGTTGCGGAATTGGTGGAAGATCTAGGATCGGCGCCGTGAGGCTAACCGCTCTGATACTATGTGAAAAGTATTGAATCCCTAATTTCTGTTGTGTATTGATTTGACCCTCACGGGGGCTATATATAGAAGTACATGGGGTAGGTGGAGACTTGGAATACAAGAAGGTCATTAACCTAATTCTATCTCTAATCTCAGCCGTATGTAGTCTAACAGCGAGCTCCGTGCGGCACCCAGAGAGGTGCATCGCCTCGAGGCGTGGGAACGCGGGCTGCTGCCGTGGGTCCGAGAAGGGCTTCAGGTCGTAGCCGGTGAGCTGGAGGAGTCGGATGGCGGCGAACGGCGGTGCGCACCGCGGCAGGCAGCTGTCGTTTATGCACCCATCCTCGACAGCCTCAATGCCGGCCAGGTCCTCAGCGTACTGCTCGTCGTTCGTGGCACCAGCGTCGCACTCGCACAGGATGGCGTCATTGGGCATGACGATGGACAATTTCTTGGGCATGCGTCCGAGACAGGAATACGCGTGTTCCGCGTCGTCCATCAGGCGCCGCCGGTCGGGAAATCCGCCGCCCGCTGTGCTGTAGGAGCGGTAATCGATGTGGACGGCGCCGGTGTGGAGCCAGAGCGGGTTGCGCCACCAGCGGGAAAGCGCGGTGGTGCGGACGGCCTCACGGGCGGACAGGAAGGAGATGATGTGAGTTAGGACGTCGTCGGATAGGTCGGAGAGCCAGTCCGCCGACGGCGCGGCAGCCATGGATGCTACGCATCCATCAAAATCGATTGATGCGTGAGGCTTGGTCAACATATAGACTGAGGCGACGTGGAGGACGAGTCGGTATCGGATGAGCCCAATGGGCCTCATTTAATTAGTCAAGTTCTGGGCCAGCAATTTATTTATTGGCGCGCAGTACAAATTTATCGATCGGCCACGGCCCTGGGTTGCTTTGCGGCCAGAAGACGATTTTTATCTTGCCGATAAGAAAATGGAACCATGGCAAAAAAAAAAAAAAGAGGAAGATAATGGAACAAGCCAAGCTGGTGAGCAGAGACGTCCTGCGTCATGTACCTTTTACCGCTAAAGACCAGATCATTTGTACATAACCATAGTGACCATATGACCGCAAACTGTCCCACCCTGAGGAGGATTCAGAACTTCAATGGTAAAAATAAATCGCTTGCCAACAGTATTCAGTTACATCGAAAGCACCTACTGGGTGTTTTTTTAAAACTGTATGCCAGAATGAAAAGGCTAAAAGTTAGTACCTCATGGCTACAATTCAATGCTGGCGCTTATATGTTGCCATGTCATCGGAAACCTGAAACGGAGGCCGAGCTACATGTAGCTCGGTTGTCCAAAAAAAATTGAATCTGCATTTAAAAAAAAAGCAAAAGCAAACTACTACTACTCAGCAAATGTCTTCAAAGAGAATATATAATTGTTTCTTCAGAAATAGCATTAGTACTACGCAACAAAGCATTCTGTATGAACCGCTCTAAACTCTAATAACATCGCGCTACGATAAATCGATGATGAGCGCACATCGCTGCAATAGATACTCTACACGAACATATAAGTTCGGAGGCTCATAGTAGGTCTTGGAACACGATGTGCAGAGCACATTCATCGTCTTGCCTTATGCTTACAGCTTGTTGATTATGTGCTCTTGCAGGAACTTGGGTACCTGGCGCAGCGTCAGGTACCTCCGCAGGTTCTCTATGTCCTTTTTGTCATCCTGATCCTGTTAAACATGTAAGTAATTAGGTTCCGAACAACAAGTTGACACTCGAACCATAGACAGGAAATTTGCTCAAAGTAATATTGAAAGTAAGAAAGAGCGTTCACTGCAAAACAAATAGGACAGGCAACTCAATTTTCGTCCAACTCTCATGTTTCTCTCTCACAATGCATGCATCGTTTTACACAGCGGCACATAGTTTGGTACATCAAGCGTGCAACCTGTCAACTGATAAGAAAAAAGTTGTTTTTAACTGTGAAAAAAAACCACAGCCAAGAATATCTCACCTTTTTTTCGAAAATATAACCTCAAGCAGCAGCACAATAAGTAAGAGCAACTCAAACATAATCCCATTAACAGAGCCATACTACAGGAGCAAAGCACACAAAAGTACAGAGTTCTCATGGTTGAGAAGGCACATCAAATATTTTGCAAGAGTGAATCGCAAAAGGTAATGACCCACCTCCCACCACAACACAAGTTTATAGAAACTGCACAATCATGGACACTAAAGGTGAATTCTATCGTGACCATGGTTACAATTGCAGTCAACATGTACAGCGAGGAACTGAAATAAAAGTAACATAACCTAAGTTAGCTAGGTCAACCTACAGATCGTCCTACCAGAGACTACTCTGCACTTGGAATTTCACTGTCAACTGCGACATGAAGATATGGGCTTGACCAGGCTAACGAAATTCATCAGCTAGCTACAAAATCTCCTCTTTTGAATAGAGAATATCAATATCTATCACCATTTCCAATTTGTACCGCTAGGCGGTAATCCCAATCGAAACCTCCGCTACCTCACGGCGACGGGTCACTCAATTAGCTCCATCGAACATCACGAAGAAATCGGGCTGCAAGCCAACGACAGATCGACAAAAGCAACAGTAGTGAGGATTCAGAGGGGGAAAGGCTCGGCGGGATGCACCCGGTTGCGGTCACCGCAGTTCGCGGCGAATTTGAGTGCAGAACTGGCCATGCGGAGGACCTCGTCGCGGGACTTCACTTCCAGCCCCTTGTCGGTGATTTTGAAAGGGGAGAACGTTGGGGGCTTAACCTGTTCCTGTTTAGCATGGAAATAATTAGGTTCTGAAAAACAAGTCGACACTCAAAAAATGAACAGCAAACTTGTTGACAGTAATATTGAAAGTAAAAAGTAGTGTTCACTGCAAAACAAATAGGACAGGAAAGTCATTTTGTTCCCAACTCTCATCTTTCTCTCCAATTGCGTTCATCATTTTACACAAAATGATGCCAATTGACAGAAGAAATTGCTTGAATTCGTAAACCTTTGAGAAGGCCTTAAGGGTTACATTACTGAATCTCAATAACACGGTGTGACTAGAAAAAAACAATAGCACTTCAAACATAGTCGGACCCTATACCTTCTGTCCTAGTACATCTAAAGATCTCAGCTTAGTTTCTCGAGCAGGATTTAAGCATGAATAAATCCTTGCTTGAAGTGCTACATCTTTGAGAAAACCTTGAAGATTACATTACTGAACTGCAATACTCTGCGTGACTAGAAAAAACAATTGCATTTCACAAACCGTAAAACCCTAAAGCATCTCCCTTCTGTCCTACTACATCTAAAGATTCCAGCTCAGTTTCGCTAGCAGGATTTAAGGAATATGATAGCACTAAGTAGGGCAAAACTTGAAGGCAATATGATATAACATGTGCATGTACAAACAGAAGTATCATCAGCGCTTGGTCAAAACAGATTTGTTGGCCCATAAACTCTACTTGGTGCATGACTCGAGCAGTTCAGAAAAATAACCAGTGCCCTTGTCATGGCAGAAAAAGGTATAAGAACATGCAGAGAATTTAACAGTACATCATTTTACACAACGCCACATAGATAGTTTGGTACATCAAGTGTGCAAGCTGTCAACTGAAATCGATAAGATAAAAGATGTTTTTAACTGTGAAAATATCAGTCCAGAAAAGAATATCACACAAATTTTACTGAAATAGAATATCAAGCAGAAGAAAAATAAGTAAGAGCAACACAAACATAATTTCATAAACAGAGCCATACAACACGAACAAAAGACACACGAGTACAGAGTTCTCATGGTAACGATTGCAGTTCACATGTACAGCGAGCAAACTGGAATAAAAAGAAAATAACCAAAGTTAGCTAGGTGAACCTACAGATCGTACTACCAGAGAATACTCTGCACTTCGAATTACACTGTCAACTGCAGCAGGAAGATATAGGCATGACCAGAGTGACACATTTCCTAAATGGCCTAAAAGGTCCCCACTTATTAATGGATAATATCATATCCATCACCCTTTCTACCGCTACAGGGTAATCTCAATTGAAAGCTCAGCTACCTCACACCGACGGATCACTAAATTAGCTCCCTTTGAGAACATCATGATGGCGGCACACCCTGTTTAAGATGGGGAAAATGGGGTTCTGAAGAAAAAAGCGACAGTCCTAACATGAACAGGAAACTTGCTACCAGTAAATGTAGATGATGTCATGGACAACCCAACACTACCAAAAATAATAGGAAACTTGCTCACAGTAAATTTGAAATTACGAAAGTGTGACAAATAGGCCAGGCAACCCAATTATTTTTCAACCGTCGTGTTTTTCCTCTCACAGCACTAAACCATGCCAATTCATGAATTAGATACCTAGCCAGAACAATTTGCGAAGTTGGCCCCAGAAATATAACTTTCAACACTTAGTTGGCTAAAACCTAAAAGCAATAGATTGTACTACCTGTTTTACACAATTTAAGACGTTTTGGTAGGCTAATACATAGGTAATAAAGAAGTACCACCGGTTCATATTTGTTGAGGAAATCCCACAGCTTGGTCTCCCAGAAGAGAAGCCGAGGCCGGTCCTTGCTCATGATGTTCTCCTGGAACAGCTCCGTGATCTCGGGAGTATAATAACGCATCGGCTCTACAAGCTTGTACAACGCATGCTGCAGTTTCACATCCAGCTTCCTGCACAAGAGAAACAAAGAGCCATTAATCCGTGGTTTATCCAAGCTTCCTGACATTGAATTTAAAGGAACTAAAGTTTGCCAAATACCCTTACTAGGTAGCAAGGTTCAATATGATGCATCTTAAGTCTTACCTGAATTCAACAACCTCTTCGGATTCAGTAAAACAACCATCAACGGTTTCTATAATATCATCATCTTCGTCTGAATCCTCGTAAAATGATGGCGGCGGCCTCAGTGCTAAGGCGTTGATGACGATCTTTCTCTCAGTTGGATATACGGTGCAGGAGAATTTCACGCTCGAGTCATCATTCATCTGGGAGATACACGTTTGTTGTCTGCCGTGTTCTTTGGGGTGGTTCTCGCCTTGGTCTCCTTGAATCCTAACTGAGGAAGAATCGTCCGCAGATGGCGAGGACTCGTCTGAAGATGACAAGGACCAATCTGAATCGACATCCTCGTCAACCTGGTCAAGAACCCAGCTCGGGTTGTCAAGTAATATTTGAAGGAATATATAGAAACTACTCCAGCTTTTCAGGTTTCATTCTCCCTCTGACCAGCAAGAAAAATCCTCAAGCAGTATGATTGCATGATTTGTGTGTGTGCGTACAAAGAAGTGTCAGTGTATGGTCAAAACAGATTGTTTGTCCCATGAACTCAACTCAGTAAGTCGGCAAAATTAAAGCAGTATGATCGTCATACCACATCACATTTCCAAATCAAGCGGTGCAGGTTAATCCCAATCGAAGCCTCGACTACCTCGTGCTCGTAAAGACAGATCACTAGTACTACACATGCGAGCGGATTGTCTCTATCTCCCTCTGAGAAGATAGCAACAGTAGAGAGGATTCGGGGGCAGTCCGCCTCGGCGGAACGCACCAGGTTGTCGTCGTCGTATTGCACGGCGAGTTTGGACTCGGACTTGATGACGCGGGGGAGCTCGTCGTCGGAGCTCGGCTTCATCCCAGCCACCGACGAGAAGGGCATCGGCCGCGCCGCGGCGGCGGCCAGGGGCCGGAGCAGGGCGAGGCCGCCGCGTGAGACGGAGGCGCGGAGCATGGGGAGGGAGGAAGTGGCGGCGCGGCGGGCGGCGGCGACGAAGAGCGCCATGGCGAGCGGCGGCGAGGGTTTCGGAAGGAAATCGCGGTGCGGGCGACCGATGGGTTTAAAGGCCACTTGCGTGACTATTAAGGGGAAAAATAATCGCACATAATTTAATTATTCTCGATAACTAAGACACGTTTAAATAATCTCGAAAATTTCTAGTTATAACAACCCGTGGAGTCTGCCCGACATAGTTTGATGAATAAAACTTTGAGTTTTGAACAAATGGTTACAAAGATTTGCATCAAACTTTAGCCTTCGGTAATAGTTTTAGCTAGAGCATTTCAAACCCTTATTCCACCTGAACTTGTTGAGTACTCCGTATGTTTTTACTCATCCCTAATATTTCCAAATCCCTTGCTTAGGTTCTGGAGCATCCTAGGAGATAATCGATATCTTTGAAGAAGCGGAGGAGGTCTACTACGAAGAAATGGATATATCTGATGGAGTTGAAGGAGTGAACTACTACAACACCTTCGGTGTGAACAACTAGACAGCGACTCCTCGTACGATACCCCTTCGTGCTGCAGCTCCCAGGAGAGGCGATCGAGGGTTTCTCTGCCTCCTTCCGGCGCCGCCGTCCATCAACCTCGTCTCTGTGGCCTTAGTGCCATGGTGGCGCGGCGGATCCGGTAATTGCCGGCGGGAGGGTTTTTCTTGTGTTTGGTTAGGGTTTGTGTCCTAGTCAAGGAGATGACGCGGCGGCAACTCCTTAAAGATGGAATAAGGTCCTCCCGCCTAGCCTCCGTTCTGACGATGCTTTTGGCATAGTCGGAGGGCGTGTGCAGGTGTGTCTCCGGCGGATTTTGCAAGATTCGGTCGGTGGTTGTGTTCCATGGATCCGTTTGGACCCGATCTTTGTTCGTCTTCGTTCATGTGTCTACAAATTGGATCCTTCTGATCTATACTTCTCTTCATCGGCGACGGTTGCTGTTCTGGTGCGCTGGTCCTGTGGGACCTTAGCACGACGACTTCCCGACTGTCTACTACAACAAGGTTTGCTCGGCTCTGGTAATGGAGGGGTGATGACAGCGGCGCGCCTTCGGCTCGCTCTAGTGCTTGTAGTCGTCGCTAGGTGGTCTATGGATCTGTATGTAATTTTTGTTGCTTGTAGATTTCTTTGTACTGTCTTGACAGTTGATGAATAGATTGGAAGTTCCTCGCCAAAAAAAAACACCTATGGTGTGGACAACAACGAGAAGAAAGAATGCCAACCACTAGATAATTGGCAATGGGGCGGGTTCGGGCGGATATACCAAAACCAGATCCAAATCCAAATTCATCTGCATCACTATGGCCTGCCCACGAAAGTATCCATGGGCATGGATGTCGCCCATATCCAAACCCGTCGGATATCCGAATATCCATGGATATCCACGAGTAATGCATCGGAGTATTAAATTAACAATATTTCAACTACAAAGTACTTAAAAAATATGTAGAATCTCAAACAATTACACCACAAAATACATTATCTCATCTCAACCTCACGAAACATGGCCAATACTTCTTATTACAAGTTTCCAACACAACAATTCATGCATTCAAAAGATATATTAAAAGATAGTAGAAATTTGTGGATGCGTTAATTACGCGTGGGAGTAGTTTAGTGTTAGCAATAATTAGTAACTACGTTAGTTTGGGTCATTGGGTGAGTTGGGCCTCAAGAATATTAAAAGATGGGCCTGGAAAAAAAAATACATGTCTCGTTGACATGTGGGTCCCACTTGTCAGTCGGGTATCCATTGGATATCCGTGGAGCAAAATCTTTGCCCGTGCCCACCCATGAGTTAGCGGATATCCGTCCCATGAAATCCATGGACAAAAACTACCCTCCAAACCCTTATCCACCGGGTCGGATATCCATGGATACCCGGCTCTATGGATAAAATTGCCATACTTAGATAATGGAAAGTTAGTATCAAATAGAGTATCACTATAGCAGCAATAGTAGATGAATAAACCTTAGAGGTAGAGCTGATACATGAGGTGATGTTGTGGAACAATAGTTTATAATGTTATATCAATGAATGGCACACTACACCATGCAATGGTGCACAAAAATTTGAATCCAAGAGCATGAAAGTCATATTTTACCATCATATAACCAATAAACATGATTTGAGGTGATAACCACCATAGATATTTTGTATAGTCTAGATTGTTTCGGTTTAGCACATTTATAAGCATGCCTTTATATTTACTTACACCTAGATAGCAACCATGCATTCAAAAAATATCTTCTCTCTTCCTTGATTTCGAAGGACAAAAAACAGGCACAAACACATACGTATATCTCAAATATATCTAAATGGCAGAAACACATACGTATTTCGAAGACAAAGTCATATTTTTATGTTTCACTACCCCTGAAGAATTCAGCTCAAATCTAGGATTTTTAAGAGTATTTCTGAAAAGACAAACACTTCATTGCCTTGCAATATATGCCTTAAATGTAGCGCAAGTGTATTTTTCATAGTCAATTTTAGATTAAAAAATATATATAATTGTATCTTAATATTAGATGCATTATTCTGTGGTTAATTTTGTTACATACACCAAAAGAATAAAGTGGTTAAAATTATATGTGGATATAATGATGTAACTATAATAGAGTGGAAAAATATAACTACTTACCCTCCCGAGCCGCCCCCACCCGGGCGACTCCGGAGGCGCTCCGAGCCGCCGCCAGACCTTCCCCTTCTAGATCGATCATGGCCGGCGCCGTCGCCGGCGGCCCCCCTCTCGGCAGTTATGGAGGGGAGGAGAGGGTGTCGAGGCTGCGTCTCGAGGGTGGCGGCGGGGCGTAGCAGACGACACTTGGAGGCGCGGCCGTTCGGCCGGGGCCTTGATGCCAGAGCGGCGTGGAGGGCGGAGGTCGGCGTGGTGCTCCGGCGCATCTCCGGCGGCGGCGATGGTCGCCAATCCGGCCGGCGGCTGGTGGCAGATCACGTCCGGCGAGCTGGGACCTGGGCGTGCATGGGTCAGATCGATTGCATCTAGTGCCGTTGTGCCATCTGCAACGATCCCCACGCCTCTGATCTAATCTGGCCGGCGGCCGTGAGCAGATCTTGTGCGTGCACACGCCCAGCGGCCCGAGTGCATGCGTCTTGCTTGCTGCTCGAGGCATGTTGTTCCTAGACGCCGGCGACACAGGACAGCGGCGACTTGACGTCTGGTCTGCGTGACGCCATGTCCTGCCATGGAGTGTGGTTGGATGCGCTGCTGCGGTGACCTCCCCCTTGGCTGCTCCGTCCGGCGGCGTGGGGGCCTGCTGGTGTGCTCGAATAAGGATGCGGTCCTAGAGTTTCAATTCGCACAAGGATGAAGATCTGCTTGTCGCCGGTCATCTTTGATCTGGCCAGAGTGTCGGGTTCCGGAAAGCTCCGCTGGCGATCTCGAACTGGCTAATGCCTAGAGACTGCTAGATCGGGTGGTATTCGGTCGTGCCGGATGTAGCGGTGTGAAGCTCTGCTCTAATGCTATCATGGGCAAATCCATGGTGAAGCCAGAGGGAGAATGTCATGGAAGCTGTGATCGAAAGACTGGCAATGGTGTTCGGAGTCTTTGCGTTGATGAGGAACTGGCTCAGAGTTTCAGGAATCGTGGCAGCAGTATGTAAGCGGGGGCGACAACACAGATGAAGTTCAAAGTCCTATCTTTCAGGGTGAAAATCCAAGATCTGGCCTTAATTGGTTGTGTCTGGAAATGATCTTGCTGAAGACATTGTTTTGAGAGCGGGGACTATCTTCATGGTGAAAACCCAAGGTCTGGCCTTAATTGGTTGTGCCTGGCACTGTTCTTCTTGAAGGCGTTGCTTTTGAAGATTTGGACATCAGGGGTTGTCTTGTGGTGGTTGTGCGGCTGCTGCAACGTCTGTAACTCTGTAGCGGGGCTTTTCTTTTTATTTCTTCTTCTTATTGTCTTTCGGCTGTGTGCATCCGTAATAGCTTTGGTTATTGCGTTGTTGCAGAGGCTGGGTGTAATTTGTATCTCCGCGATATTAATATACATTCTTTATCTAAAAAAAACTATAATAGAGTAAAAACGTTTGCTATAAATAAAGCATAGTTGTCTATTTTAACTCTCCCTGGATCCACTGCATTTTTAGCCTCGAAGAAGTGACAATACGAGGAGGCCGTCGGTAATAAAGGCATAGTGGAAAGGACATAAAAGTTAGAGGAGCCGACACCACATAGGAGAGTATTCTGATGAGAATGAGAGAGCACACGAACGAAGCGGAAGAAGATTCCTTATAGCTACATGTTGGTAGAGTTGGCGACATCAGTAGAGAATGGCGCAGGGCTAGAGGTTTGAAGGTGTTGCGATTATATATAGGAAGAGTTGAGCCAACACATGTACAAGATTGCATAAGTTCTGGTTGTGCTAGAAAAGGAATCCCCAAAATCCTTTAGTTGATTCAGCGAGTTGGCCCATGTATTACCTCGGTTAGGTTAAGAAAAAGGTCGTGACAAATGTTTTCTAGCCGAAGTGACGGCCAAACCTATTTAAACGATTCATCATTGGCGTATAGTTTAGCCGGGAAGGCGTTTGTTACATGAATTTGGTCTATCATTAATATTGTGTATGGTTTATTCTACATCACTTTGGTCTACCACTAATATTGTGAGCTTTTTGCTTGGTCATTTTCATGTACAATCATTTTCTTTAGAAACTCCAGTTTAAAGAATACGTTCCTTTGCGGGTAGTTTTATGAATAGGTTATTGCAAAGCCTCTGAACATGTAATTATGAATGCAAAAGCCTTTATATGGTCGTCCACATTGATCTAAGTCTAAATGTGAAAAAATATTTTCTTGAGACGACCACGGAATATGACGGGGTAAAATACTCGATGTAATTCCAGACCAATAGTCCGATATGATATAGGAAAAAAGATAATGTATAGGTATATCCCATATTGAAATAATAAATAACTATTATTTGAAAGAGACAAAAGTTAGGCATAACTAAAGTCAAATTTGAAAATACAAGTAGAATTTCAGATCTAAAATTGCTTTTAAGAACATATGGTTGTGTGCACTAATTGATTTAGAAGCCGGATTTATCCTCACTTTCAAAAACAAATCTAAAAAATATGCAACCACTTATCTCCGCATATTTAAAAAATGTCACATCCATAGAATGTGAAATTACTGAATTAGAATCGGTGGTGAATCCACGATCATGATCATCTAGACTTAGTTATAAGAATTTTCCCTTAGAAACTTGGGTATTCCCCTCTCCAGTTTCTGAGGCTGGAGTTTTCTCCAACTTCTATTGTTCAAAGTAGTAGTTCGTATGAAACTTGAATAAACTAATTCGGCTCCAATTTTCCCATGTGTACTTGAGATTCGAATAACTTATATACTTGCACCTTAAGTATTAAACAAGGAATAAACAAAGCACGTGAATAAATATCTCTAATTAAAATGGTTTCAACTTTACGTAGGTCTAGCCTTACTGAAGACCAAAACATGGTTATAATATCCTAACGAATAGAAAAGCAAGTACCCTTATGTACACTTCTCTACAAGAGGAGCAGTTAATGAAGATTATTGAACTCCCGATCATGGCGCCTCTGGTGTTAGATCATTCTTCCTGACAAAATCCTGCAGGTTGTTCAGCCATAATGTATGCTTGCGTCGGAGCATGCCGCTCAAGTACCCGCGCAACAAGTTCATCATCTTCGGGGTGATCCCACGTAGCTCCAGATATTCGTGGAAAGACTTTTTCAGATTCTCATTGAGGCCACTACACAGATCAAAATAAGAGAAATTAGGTAATGTACCGGTGATCAACTGAATAATCGAAGTGACCATTCAGCTAAGCAAGATATAAAAAAGTGTCAAAGCTAGGTTTAGTCTGAATCCTTACTCGAAACCGTCATATGTAGCCATATCATGATCAACATCTTCGTCCTCCTTGGTTGTCGGCTTCGCCATGTACATGGTATAGATCTCGACCTTGTCAGGAATTGCAAGGCAGGAAAACTTAATGTTCGACTCGTCGCCTTTGGAGACGGTGACCTCTAGGTGCATGGTAGATTGCGAGGGGTCCTTCTCGACTTCTTCATTTGCTTTTACTTCCTCGTTCGAGGATGACAAAGACGGCTTGTTATTCTTCTTCTTCTCATCGTCATCATCATCATCATAGTACTCGTCATCGTCATCATCGTCGTCAAGGGAGGGCATGGAAACCACAACCTTGATCTTCTCTCCCTTTAGAGCTCTTGTAAGAGTGATGGTGTCAGCACGCTTGTTCTCGCTGATTTCGAACGGGAAGTAATTGGTGGTCGCCTTGATGTGTTTTAAGATGAGAAAGAACAATAGTATGAGGGCATGAACCACAACTCGGTTCTACTAAAATCAACAAATGTTGTGAGTAGTAGTTCCTACATGCATGAATGAGGGGTAGAGATCGAGCGCGTAGTGATCGATTGATATGTGGGAAAGTTGTATTTGAGCTGGTGTGTACCTAGTTACCTACACTACACCCCGCTAATTTTGGTTTCTTTCTCTTTTTTTTTAGATAAAAGGGCTCCCCCCGATTTCATTGAAATCACCACCAAAAGAACCGAGTTTTACAGTACCCAGGCAGAAACAGAGTGCAACCACCAGGCAAGAACAACCACAAAGTTCTGGAGAGCTTATTACAGACCGAAAGATCTACAGAAAGAAACCTACTCCTTATCCTACTCAGCATGAATACCAACTTCAGCTCACGTACTTCTTGATCAGCATCTTACAGATTTCCAGTTGACACCCGTCAGGTTCATCTTGTGATGTGCCAGAGTAGCTTCCCTCCACCCTTTGGATTTTGGAGGATTGCCAAGCAATGCGCAGCACCTCCCCACGCTTCTTGTTCAACAAGAGAGCGCATCTTGCCAGGATGTCGGAGACTGCATCTTTGGAGAGTATTTTCCATTGTTCCAGATCCGTCGCCACCCTTCTCCAGATGTCGTTCACCCCTGGCCAAGTTTTTCCCTAGAAACACATATCATTACGCAATTTCCAGAGAGCCCATAAAATAGCAGTGCAAACTACATTTAGGGCAGAGTTTTTGTTATTGCTTATCCACCACCTGCAACCGATTCAAAATCGTTACCAACATGTACACCAAATAACTCGAAAGCCACAGGCCAAACTAATTTAGCAACAAAGCAGTCAAAGAATAGATGGTGGCACGTTTCAGGTTCCGAGCAAATAAGCAAGTGAGGTCAGCTACAGGTCTGCGTTTAGCTAAATTATCCCTAGTCAGAGTTCTATTGTTAGCTAAAAGCCACAAAAAACATGAATACGAGGAGGGATATGTAAACGCCAAACCGCAGGAGTATGCACAGGCACAACCCCCCTGTTGTTAACCACCGCATAGAAAGATCGAACACTGTAAACCCCTGAGGTTTCCAGTTCCCATATAGGCATGTCGTCTTCCTCAGAGAAAGGAACAGTGCTGATTAGTTGGCAGAGCTCAAGCCACCGACTCATCAAGCTAGGAGGCACACATCTCCTAAAAGTAAGTTTCAAATCAACGCCATCCCAAACCTGTTGTATAGTTGAGTCTTGTTCGTTAACAATAACGAACAAGTCCCAGAACAGGACAGCAAGGCTACAGTTACCAATCCAGACATCACTCCAAAACCTAATCTTAGCACCATTCCCTAACTTCCATCTGTAGCCCATTTTAGCTGCTTTAGCAGCCCAGATCACACCTTTCCAAAAAGGGGAACACGACTGAGGGAAAGCACAAAGAATATTGGGGGAGAGATCGTATTTAAAGTCTACTATCTTCCTCCAAATTTTATCACGGTCTAGATGATAACGTTTAATCCAAGAAGCTAAAAGACAGAGATTAAACTCTCTAAGATTTTGGACCCCCAAGCCCCCAAATTCCTGTTTAAGGCAAACAAGATCCCAATTGGCTAAATGGTATTTTTTCTTGTCTTCCTCATCACTCCACAAAAAGTGAGACATTTGAGAGTTAATAGCATCAATAGCCCACTTAGGAAACTTAATAACCGAAAGTAAGTACATCGGGATACTTGCAATGCAGGATTTAAGGAGGATAAGCCTACTCTTATAATTAAGAAGCTTCCCTCTCCAGCCAGCAAACCGTTTGAAAGTTTTATCAATAATAGGTTGGATATCTTCTTTTCTAAGCTTAGAAAAATGTAGGGGCACCCCCAAATATTTGCAGGGGAAAGAAGAAATCTGACAGCAGAAGACTTGGGCAAAAACCCTAGCCTCCTCCGGTTCGACATTAATTGTCATCAGATCAGTCTTATGATAATTAATTCTCAACCCCGACATATATTCAAAGCAAGCCAAAAACCACTTAAGATTCCTAGCATAATCAAGGTTATTATCTAGAAACAGAATGGTATCATCGGCGTACTGAAGGCTAATGATCCCTCCCGGAACAACTTGTGGCAGCAGCCCCCTAATTAGGCCATTAGTGGCAGCTTTAGAGAGGATTTTAGTGAAAACATCAGCCACAAAGTTGAAGAGAATAGGAGATGCAGGGTCTCCTTGTTTTAATCCTTTCCCAGCCTTAAAAAAGGAGCTGTTCATGTCATTTAGCCTAACACAAAAAGAACCACCAACAAGCAGGCTTTTGATCCAGTTCACAAAAACCGGACCAAAACCTCTGGATAGGAGCATTTCCTCAAGGAATTCCCAATCCACACGGTCGTACGCTTTTTCATAATCTAGTTTTAAGACTAGAGCACTCTCACCCCTGGAGTGAGCAGCATGAATCAGCTCTTGAGCCGCTACCACACTTTCCAGATAAACCTCCCCTTAATAAAAGCTGTCTGGTTACTAGCAATTATTCTATTACCAATAGGGAAAGCCTATTAGTAATAGCTTTAGAAATAATTTTTAAGCTACAATTCCCCAAACTAATAGGTCTAAACTTCCTCATTTCCCTGGCATCAGGTTCTTTCGGAATTAAAGTAACTATGGCATAGTTTAGTCTAGCAACATTAAGATTACCAGATTCAAAATCTCTAACAAGAGCCATAAAATCGCCTTTAATCAGGTCCCAAAACCTCTGATAAAAAAGAAATGAAAACCATCAGGCCCGGGAGCCCCACTTGCATAAGATTCAAAAACCGCAGCCTTGATTTCCTCAACAGAAAAAGGTTTCTGCAAATTATCATTTTCCTCTTGTGTAATCAAGTCTTCAGCATCCCAAAACTGAGAACCCAAAGAAATATCTACCTTTTCTTTCTTTGCAAAAAGGTTCTTATAGAAATCAGCAGCAACTTTTAGCATCTCAGGATCAGTTTCAACGGGGCCACAAGGCCCATCGAGAACTGCAATCCTTTTCTTCCTCCTACGATGATTGGCCATAGCGTGAAAATAAGTCGTGTTTCGGTCTCCATCCAAGATGAAGCGATCACGAGAGCGTTGCCAAGCTTTGGTTTCTTCTTGTTTAAGAATTTTATCAATATCCGTTTTAATTTGAGACATCTCAATTTTTCAGAGTCAGATAAAAGGTTTGATTCAGCAAAAGTGTCTAAGATGTCAAATTCCAGCATAAGATCATTCTTAAGTTTCTTACTAGCTGACTCAACATTAATACTCCAACCCCTCGCGTGGCGCCTAAGCAACCTTAATTTGAATTGCCAAATATCGACTGCAGATGTAAATCTACAGGGGGTATTCCACACTTTATTCACAAGATTAACAAACTCAGAGTGATCCAGCCACCATTTCTCAAACCTAAAAATTTTAGGTGGTGGAGACCTATTCGAGCCAGTATCAAGAAGTAAAGGAGTGTGATCACTAACAGGTTTAGGAAGAGTCCGAACAGAGGCAAGAGGAAAAATCTCCCCCCAGTCAGTACTGACTAACACCCTATCCAGGGTAGCCATAATCAGGTTATCCTGATTGTTAGACCACGTAAAACTTCTGTTAGCAATCCTAAGGTCAATCAGAGACCATTTATTAATCCAATCATTAAACAAGTAAGCCCAATTAACATTAATTTGGCCATTACTCTTGTCAGAAGGATCCCTAACCAGGTTAAAGTCGCCCCCCAAAACAACAGGAGCAACCACATTATCCATAATATCATGAAGCTCAGCAATGAACTCCAACTTAAACTCATAATAACAAGTACCATACACCGTGACCAACTGCCATACCACATTTTCTCTTTTATCCATGACAGTTACGACAAGGCAGTACTTATGTTGTTTATGACCCAAAACTTCAAATAAATCATCCCTAAAACCAACCAAAATACCACCAGCGGTTTTGGTTGAGGGCAGTTCCAACCACGTGAAATCACAGCGGCCAGAGATAAAAGACAAAAAATGACTAGTAAACTTCCTACATTTAGTTTCTTGAATCCCAACAAACTCAAGTTTGTTTTTGGAAATCAAGTCAGCCAGATATTGTTTGCGGCCAGGTTTCCCTGTACCTCTAATGTTTAAAATGCTCCTATCATGATTAACCTTTTTGTTTTTTCTACCAACTACAACAGTCCAAGGACTGGCTTTAATACCTGATTCCGGATCATTCAAATGAGGGGAATCAGGATAGCCAACCAACTGTTCATGACTGAGTTTTTCAGAATTATTATTACATTGAAAACTGGGCGAACACAAGTCCTCTCCCACAGGTAGAACACTTTCAGGATTAGATTTAGCAAACTTGTGATTCAAAAGTAGTTCCTTATCACATAACAACGTGGTATTATTAACTTTACCTTCAAGATCACATCCTAAAGACAGATCAACAACTTCTGCTAAGTTAACTAAGGCATCAGTACCAAGAATAGCAAAGGAATTACCTTTGAAATATGGAGGAATCTCCAAATTTCGCTTCTTCTGATATTCCTTAGCTTTGTCCATCACACTAACATGACCATGATTCCTTGAGCTTCTTCTAGTAGCAACCACAGGACCCCACTTAGACTTCTGAGGTGGTGCAGGGGGAGCCACAGATTGACCAGAGGCATCGTCAAGGAAAGGAAGGAGAGACTTTTTAACACTACCCAGCTTGTCACAGAGATCCTTGTCCAGCAAAACCATCTGATCATCATCATCCACAATCTTCTCTTGTTCTTCATCAGAGACATCTTGGAAGTCCTGCAAAGTCTGAGTGCAATACTCAAACCCAGCAGATTTCTCACACATCTAGATAGAGCATAATCCTCCATATCATCCACATCAATGTGAAAAGGAGCGTCGAGACCATCCCACACTTTGTCATCCAATTGATCGTAGATCAGCTTCTCAGGAAGAGACTTTGTAGGGGATAGCACAAAGGGTTCATTGTTTCCTCCATGCCAGCTCAAAGCACCACCAGCAGCAGAGGAACTGTTCGATGCTGTCCAACATTTCCAGCGTTAGGACCAACAGGGCTCTGACGTGGAGTAGCAGTTGGTCCACCATTCGAAGCATCTGTGTCCATGTTCTGAGAAGATTCAGGGGCATCCACACCACCACTGCCCCCTCCAGCACCAGGGCCAGGTCAGAACCATTGGACCCTCCCCAGCGGCTTGCTCCACCCGGATATAAGTCATATACAATTCTTGATTCATCTCCACAATCCTCTGGGCAGGAATTTTGGTCTGATCTTTACAGGCTATCAATAACCTCACTTCAGCATAGAAACTCTTGAAAAAACAAGACCAATCGACATCCATAAGAATGCCAAACAGTGAAGCGAACTCCAAAAGTTTTCCAGGCACACCATTTCGGAGGTAAACCTCGAACAGCAATCCAGACATCATCCAGCGCGCTCAACGGCTTCACCTCACCAAACCAAGCAGTGATCTTAATTGTGACACCTTCTTTCTCCAAATCAAAGGCAGGAAACTCGCTCAATTCTTTCACACTTTTCCATGGGGGAAATCTGACAAGAAATGATCCAGGATCCAATTCTCTCATCTGCCACGGCCATTTCTTATTCTTACAGAAGATTGCAGAGAGATCCTTTTCCAATTCAGTTAGAGAGATATCCCCTTTCTTCACAGTAACCACCCCACAGTTGTCGAAATTGAGCCACTTAGTGTTTTCTTCACCAGGAACATCCAAATGATAGAACCCCATCCCGGAGTTAGAACTACCAAAGTAGGCTGCAGAAGGATGCTCCTTATACCAATCAGGACAGTTATGAACTGTGTGACCAGGCAAATTACAGATAAAACAAAGCTTGGGTTGATACAATTGCCAACGAAGTACCCGGTACACCACAGTTGAAACAGATCAACTTGCTATACCTAGGATCAAGCACTTGCTCAACAATCAGAGAAGCAGAAGATTCAGCACTACCCGAATGAGAAGAACCAGCTCCAGACGACTGCTGTTGTGGCTGCGGTGAGGTTGAGGTTGCAGTTGAGAAACCTGCTGCTGAGAAATCTGCTGCTGCTGAGGATCTGCTGTTGAAGTATCTGTTGCTGGGAGACCTGTGGAGGTACGAACACCTGCACCTGAGGAGGAGGCAGCTGCGACTGCATATGAACGCCCTGATAGTTGTATCCGGTAGGCAGAACCGGATTGGCAACATACTGAGGAAATCCACCCTGTTGATTAGGAGCTTGCGGAGGATACCTCTGGTTCTGATAGCGTTGATTCGCAGGCCTAGGACCCCGAGCTTGATTAGGACCCGAGCAGCCGGTTGCGCTGGGACCTGCTGCGGCGGAGAGGCCTGCCGCGGCGGCGGAGGCCCACCGCCAAGAGGCGGCGGACCACCCCTGCCCCGTCCACGCCCATGCGCAGGACCGGCGTTCACCACCATCTCGGCGTAGGTAGGGGCCCCGAGGGGGACGGCCACCAACCGCCGGGGACGATGATGAACCAGAGCAGATCGGTGGGCTGGGATACAATCGGAGATTGAGATTTCTGAATCTGGGATCCCCTTTCGAACCCAGCAGAGAAGATCACGACCACCACGGGGCCTCCGCTGCTCCGGAAAAGACGGAACTACCCATAACTGACCGAAGAAATTCTCCACAGACTCCACCTCATCCAGATCCACCCGCCCTCCATGAGCAGCGGGGCCAAGCTCCGGTGAGGTGGCTTTGACAGGTGGGCCAGTGGATTTTGAATTTCTGGATCCCCCGCCATCACCAGCGCCGATCATGGGGAACGCCTGAGAATCTCCAGGCCATGGCGGCGGATCCGAGGTCGAGCGGGAGAGCCATGCCGCAATCCGACCACCCGCGAACTCACGCGCCCCACCACTCCAGATGGATCGATCGCGTGAAGGGGATCTCCCCGGCGAAGCACCCACCGAGGAAGCGGTCGAAGCACACGACCTCGCCGACTCCTCATCATCCGGGATGCGCAGCGGCTCCGCCGCCCCTCCGAACTGCAGCTCCCTGATAACCCTAGCAGGTCCCGGAGAGCTCCGACGAGGAGGCGTGGAGGCGGTGGGCGGTTTCTTTCTCTTTACATCGCTACAATTTCTCGAGAGAAAATTGCAACAGCTAGCAAGATAATTAAGCAAGGACCGGACGCATAAATTGGCAACGTCCAATGAAGCACAAAACGAGCACACAACTCCATCCATGTCTTAATTGGACAACGATCGATCTTCCGGCCCAAACATGGAACTAGTTGCGGTGTGCAGAACTGAGAAGGCAGTACATCAGCAAGAGGAGATCGACCGATCTGTCGTCTGCGTGAGTGCGTACGTACCTGGGCGAGGAGACCTGGGAGATCGGCCACGGGCGCGACGCGGGACTGGACGGCGGAGAGCCGAGGGCATGGCGGAGACGGACCTCCTGCATTTGGGCGCCTGCGGTGTCGATTTTTTCGCGGATGGATTGCCAGGTGCGGAACGCCGTGGCCATATGGTCTTCATTGTCCTCCTCCTCGGAGGAGGAAGAAGAAGAGCTCCAGAAGCTCATCGCTCGCGCCGACGATAGCGTGGGGCGCTGCCGGAGCAGCGCGGTGGCTCGGCGTAGAGGAAGGGCGGATGCGCGGCGGGCTGCGGCGAGGAGGAGGGCCATGGCGCGAACTCGACGCACGCGGCAGCGGTAAGGAAGGTTTGGAGTCTCTTTTTCTTTCTTGCGGGAGGTTGCGAGGAGGGGTCTGGATTATCTGAGGAAAGGAGGACGCGCGGCCCACGTGAAGGGAAGAAAGGAATTTGAGATCGTTTGGAAATTAAAACGGTTTCGTGAGAAATTTGTCAAAATAAAAAATGTTTCGTGAGAATTGTATTTACCATACTATCATGAAGATCTTGCGCCAAATAGGATAAAATCCCATGCAAACAAAAAGGACAAAATTCCGTTGGTATTTGAAACAGAGATGTGCTAAGCCTCACCTTTTTTCTCTGTTTGAAATGAATTGCTATATTGCGTGGAAGGTGCATGATGTAAATCTAGTCCTTGTGTGTGTATACGAAGAAACACGACAATGAGGCGGAATATTTTCATGACGAGTTACAAGGTGAGGGCACACGTGACACACATAATTAACAAAATGATAACTAAAACCAGGTAAAAGGAGGAGAAGGCTTGCGTCTGAAGTCAACCGAACCCTCCAAATAGCCGAACACCTTGATTGATGACCACCATAATCTAGCAAGGTAATCCAAAGGCGACTAGGAAGGACATACAAAGCTGAGACCACACGGCAAACATTGTTGTATTGCCGACAACATCGAAGCACAACTGATAGTCGAACTAAGCCACATGCATAATCCAAACGTCGGATATGAAGTAGAACAAAGGAGAATTTATTGGTCATGAGATATGCCATATCGAAAATTGTATAAAAAATGCCATGTTAGGGGAATAAAACAGAAATATCATTAAAGTCAAAATTGAAAACAGTGTAATTCCAGATCTAAAATGCTTTTAAAAATTGTGGTTATGTGCATCTTTCCATGTAGTGGCAAGGTTATCCTTCTTTCAAAAAGATCTAGCAGTGTAACTACTCATCTGCACATGTTTACAAAATTCACAATCATAAAATGTGCAATTACAAAATTAGCACAAATTGTGAATTGATGATCATGATCACCGAGACAAAGTAATAGGAATTTCCCATTGACGTAGAAAGTTGGGTATTTCCCTCTCCCATTTCTAGGGCTGGAGGTTTCTGCAACTTCTACTATTCAAAGTGGTCATATGAAACTTTCAATAAACCAATTTCTGCTCCACTTTTTGTTGAAATCTAGCAGTGTAATCGTTGGTCTACATGACTGAAACTAAAACATCGTCTACTATTGTAATTTGAATAGTAAACTAGGAATTACCGTAGCACGTGACATAGTGAATAAAGTGCCCTAGCGAAAATGGTTTCAACTTTCCACTAGTTCTAGCGGCCGCCAAAAATTATAGTCCCAAATCCTAAAGAACAAAAGGCAAGCAATCACGTACACTTCTAAACCACATGAGCAGTTAATTAAGAGTCTTGGCCTTCCGATCATGCTGCCTATGTTTTTAATCCGTTTTGTTGACAAATGCCCGCAGGTTGGCCTGCCACAGCGTATGCTTGTGTTGGACCTTACTCTTCAAGTACCCGCGCAACAAGTTCATCGTCTTTGGCGTGATCCCGCGCAGCTTCAAATATTCGTGGAATGACTTCTGTAGATTCTCATCAATGCCGCTGCATAAGATCCAAGAACAACAGTTAACTAATGTACTGGTCATTTAATTAAGCAAGATATGAAAGTATCATGTTAATTAAGCTAGGTTCAGTCAATATCCTTACTCGAAACCGTCATACGTAGCTATAGAGACGTCTTACGGTACATCTAAGCAACCTGGACCGTTCGTGGGCCTTGATCCGACGGTCCACGGCTGATATACTACACACTTTTTCGTGTAGTATTAGGGGGTTGTTTAGTCAAAACACTTGTTTAAATCAGAAACTTTTTCCCGCTCGATTAAATTGTAGGGTAATCCAGTAAAAACACTTATTCAAAAATTCAAACGCGGGGTCATATAGACATTACACTTAATCATTTCATTCGTCCATGTTAGGGTTAGAACACCAGCAGAGACGGCGGCGACGGCGGCGCTAGGGTGCGCCCCCTTCCTCTCCCTCTCGCCGGTGCCTCCGTCGCCGTCCGCCCACCGCACCCTCTCGCTCCCGGCTCCCCACCGCCCCCTCTCGCTCCCGGATAGCCGTCGACGGAGGCGCTCTCGAACGCTCCCATTCCCCACCACCTCTCCTGGTCGCCGCCTTCTCCCCGTCGCTCGCGCTCACGTTCCTCGCCACCCTCTCCCCATGGCTCCGAGTCGCCGCCCTCTCCCCGTCGCCGGCTATCCCTCTGGCTCTACTCCGCCGCTCTCTACCGTTCCCCACCTTCACCGCCCAGTTTCCTCACTGAAATGTGGAGGTCAAAGATCCGTCGGCGACGAGGTTCTGGGCGACGGAGGCGCTGGATCTGCGTGCCGCGGGGCTGGATCTGCGTGCGCTGGAGAATGGAGAGGCCTAGGCCGGCGAGGATGGCGAGGAGGTCAGATCTTCTTTTGCCGCCGGCCACCACTCCACTACAACCTGCCCCTTCTGCAGCAGCTGGAGATGGAAGACCTCCACGCCGACCGCCACTGTAAGCTCCCATCCCATCTCCTCCCCACCTCCAGACACTCGATTCCGTTCGCATCGTTCTCATGCCCCTGCCATTCCCGTGCAGATAAGGAGGACGAGGACACCAAGCCCGGCCTCCCTCCAGATCCGGCAACCGACAATGGATGCGAGGAGCTCGTCCAACAATAAGGTTCTCTCTTTCCTTCCATGTGTGTGCTCTCGATGATGGCTCGTTTCTTGTGCTAGCCATTCTTGCTCAGGACAACGACATGTTTGTGAACTTATGCTCCTTGTGTCTCTGTGTATGTTGTGTCGGAGTATGGAGAGGCCTAGGCTGGCGAGGATTCGTGTGAAGACGGCGTCGTGCGTCGGGTACGTCCCCTCTTCTTGATCGTAGTAGGAGTATAGCGGTTGATCTTGTTGTAGCAATAGTAAGAGTAGCAGTAGCTGAACTTGGTACTGAAAAAATGCTTGCAATCTTGCTTAATTTTACAAGCTTGCTTAATTTCTTTAAATATGAATTGTGTATCCTGGAGTAGCACTGCCTTAGCAAACTGAACCTTGTTGTGGTGCGGTAGCCATACAACGTTTGACTAATTGTTTGACAGCCCCCAGGTTTGGTTCAGACCTTGTGGTACTGCTATTGTTTGCTTGGTTTGCAGTAGCTTAAGTTTGGTGTAGGTCAGTAGCTTTGAATGAAATACTCCATCTTGGAGCACGGCTAAAATTTCCATTTGCAGTGTCTTTATTGCAGAGTAATGCATGTTTCTTGATGGAGTAGCAGGAGTTTTTTTGATCTTGTGTTCTGAACTTGCAGTATTATGGCTTGCAATATTTTTTATGTAGTGTGGGATGTCTCTTCTGTTTGTTAACAAGTGCTAGCAGCAGTAACTTGTGTATTACATACAACGGAAAGAGCACCACATGGAGCTGATATAAATACACTATGCCTTCAAAACTGCATTCTGTTTTTAGCTGAATCTTGCAACTTGACATAAAATAAGCTTTAGATAACAGGGAGATTAAGCTCTACTAAATCCTTAACGTAGTGAGAAATAGCTGATATTTATTTTGTTACATGTGTAATCATTTTTGTATCACAGGTATGGCAGCCCAATTCTGAATATCAAATGGCACCAGTCACTTACACTAGTACAGAACGACACATCCGATACCCCTCTATGGAAATGACACGAGTTAGGCGACGGAGAATCGCGCTTTCCGCGTGAGAAAACCCGCCCCGCCAGGCAAGCTGGCCCGCGTCCCGCCTTCATAAGCAACGGTCGCGAATTATTAACCGTTGCCGATATGTTGGTAACGGAGTTTCTTTCGACTCCGTGTGCGATATGTTCTTCAATGGCATCGGACATTTGTATACAACCTTGGCGAGGTTGCGTATATAAAATTCCTTTTTTAGCACTATCTGGATATTATAAAAGACTGTCGATTCGCCCTTGTTCCTCCGCTCCAGCTTGTTTTTACTCCGCACTCGTGTCCTCCATGGCCAAGAGCATGAGCTCGTCAGGGAGATCGAATGCGTCCTCCACCTGCGCCGCCGGGGCCGGGTCAGATCTGCCGCTTGTGAAGTGCGTTTGCTGCCGCTGTCGGAACGCGATTCGTCGAGTGTCGCGTTCGGATCTGAACCCAGGCCGGATCTACTTCAAGTGTCCAAATCACAGGGTTAGTTCGACGCTTCGACCAGTTTTGATTGATTCTATTCTATGTGTGATGTTGATTTGACTCTGGATTCGATTTACCATTTGGCAGGGGAGGGGCGAAGAGTATTCTGGTAGCTGTGATTATTTTTTTTGGATTGAAGATTATGTTGAGATGCTGCTTGCTAATGGTGTCGAAGTGGAAGCTGCAGAGCTGGAAAATGTAGCCTTGATAGTCAAGAAGGAGAACATGGAGATGAAGCCGCACACTGCAGCAGCTCTAGCTGGTTTGGCATGGAGCCCAACAAACACTTCGACTAAATCTGACCATGTTGTTGCTGTGCGCAAGGAGCGGCATAAAGGAACAGAAATAGCTCAGTTAAATGTTCTTGTGAGCATTGCTAGAATAATTTTGTGTGTTTGTGTGCTGCTGTTAGGTGTGAACTTGTATGCAGCAATGAAAATCAGTAGAATGTATTAGGTTCGTATGCAGCTATGCAAATCAGTACAATGTATTAGGTTCGTATGCACTTTGAAAATCAGTAGAATGTATTATGTTCGTATGCAGCTATGGAAATTATTAGCACATAGTAGTTGTGAACTTGTATCCAATGGAAATGGTTATATAAAATGTCCGTTGCGAATTGAGTGCTTATAAATGTACTGGCGAAGCAAGCCCCATCAGTCTCATTCTCAATCCCTCACTGTCCATCTTTCAACCCTAGCCACCGCACATTGTAGCTTTTTACTCTCCTCACTCTCTCATGGCTTCCTCTGCCGGCGCTTCTAGATCTCGCCATCGCAGCCGCGGCTCTAGCGGCCGCACCGATCTAGCTGCATCTGTTCGTGATAGGGCAGATCTGGAGGCGGCTGTGATGCGGCAGGTGTGGGAGAGCGTCAGGATGATCACCTCCGGTGATGCCCCGCGTCCTCTGGGCCACGCGGAGCTAGATCAGATCATTCATCGGGTGGTGATGCAGCAGTTGTGACGGATCCGCCGTCAACGGAGGCCGATCTAGAGGCTGCCGTCGATGGAGGAGGAGGTGGCCGATCTGGAGGCGACGTCCCCGGTGGAGGAGGTGGCGTCCACGGTGGAGGAGGTGGCCGATGTGGAGGCGTCGTCCACGGAGGAGGAGGTGGCCGATCTGGAGGCGCCGTCCACGGTGGAGGAGGTGGCCGATCTGGAGGCGCCGTCCACGGAGGAGGAGGTGGCCGATCTCGAGGCGCCGTCCAGGGTGGAGGAGGTGGCCGATCTCGAGGCGCCGTCCACGGAGGAGGAGGTGGCCGATCTCGAGGCGCCGTCCACGGAGAAGAAAATACGAGGTCTAAATCGCTCAGCTCATGAACTAGTTCATCAATTGGTTTTATATAGAACTTGTCTAGTATATAGAACTTGTCTAGTATATAGAAAACTCGTCTAGTATGTTGCACTTTATTGTTTCTGTCTAGTTTTCTAGTCTAGCATAGAAAACTTGTCTAGTATATAGAAAACTTGTCTAGTATCTTGCACTATTTTAAAGTCTAGTAGGGTGAATTAATTTCAACTCTTTGTAGTACTACCGATGATGAATAGATCCAGTCACAACTTTTTGTCAATGTGCTAATCCTCGTTATTGTTTTGTGTAGCTAGTGTATGAAGTAATAGTATTTCGGCGACACTGTATAAAAAATGGTGAGGCTCTTGAAGGAAACATCACCTTCAAGTTATGCCTCCAAATTGTTTGATCGGACTGCAAGCACACGGATATAGGCGCTTAAAGGTGTGAACTGTTTTCACATTAAATTATATCTATGTCATGTAGCATCATATTTTGGCTCTTCTCTAACTATCAATCCATGTATTTTTATCCAGAAGCACCAAGCTGATCCGAACAAACTTTAAATGTGCTACTTATAAAGTGGGATCATATCCGTGAACCATCGCTGTTGTGACGTTATTATATTTCGGCGACACCGTCCAAGATGGAGCAAGTCTCAGTACGAAGAATTTGGCAATTTGGCTTGGTGTAGTTTCTGTTTTTTCAGTTTCTCCGGCTATTTTGTGGATGTGTGTTTAGGGAGCAAGCCTTAGCTGCAGTTTAGGGAGGCATGAGAATGATAGGATTAGCGAAGCGTGTGTAACTCATCTTTTGATGCTATGTAATGGTGACAATTGTTATATAAGTTATGAACGGTTTTGCTAGCAACTTTGTGCTTCTGCTGTGATATTTTGAATGTCAATTGGCAACTGCATTGCTGCTGTAGGCTTATGAAAAAACCTCAATGCAAACGAGCAAAACAGAATCTCCGTTTCTGATGTCCAGATACATCGGCAACGGAGACTGGATGGCAACCGTAGCCAAAATCAAGCCTCATCGGTGACGGTTTTTCGTGTCCGTTGCCGATGAGAGCCTTCACATCAGTGACAGGGTCGTGGACACGGACCCTTTCTCCGTTGCCGAAGTGGTTTTTGGCCCGTTTCCGATGTGTCGTTCTGTACTAGTGTTAATTCTACCAAACCTAAACTGATAACTGCTGATAAGCATATAGTAAGAGTTTGGGATCCGAATACGGTGAGTTTCTCATCATTCTCTGGTAATTGGTGACCTCATTTCTAGTATGGATGGCGTTGACTTCTTTGTTCGATGACAACCTTGTGTTACTTTTACTTTAATAGGGAAATAACATGACTAGCTTTGATCCTGATGGTGGTTCTATCAATGATGTTTGCATCTTCCCGGATAGTGGTTTAATGTTATTAGCCCTGGACAACAGCCAGATACCTGCCTACTTTATTCCTGCACTTGGCCCTGCTCCAAAGTGGTGCTCACATCTTGATAACTTAACAGTGAGTGAATTTCCTCGCATTGGTTTTGTAGCTAGTTTAGTAAAATTTTACCTGAACAATTCCTTCTATTGATGATTCCTCAAACAGGAGGAGCAGGAAGAGAAACAAGAAACCACATTATATGATGATTACAAGTTTTGACCGAAGAAGAGATGGAGCGATTGGGTTTCTCTGAGTACAAAAACAGTGATGCAGTCAGAGCACATTTACATGGATATCTCATACGCTACGATCTACATAAGAAGGTATTTTTTTCTATTCATCTATTCCTGTGCTGCAGTTTACTTGAGAAGTTCAGTTAGGGTTGTTGTCGGCTACCCATCTGAATTTCCAACATGTAGACCCGTGCTGTCGGCTACCCGTTTGTTAACAAGTGCTAGCAGCAGTAACTTGTGCATGAAATAATCATTTGGTTGCTCAAAAAAATCCGAGTAGCATGCTTGTGCTTGTGCTTCTTGTTGTGTGCTCTGTAGTAAAAATATTTTCAACATAAATTCATGGAGTACTAAAATTCAGTAAACACTTGAATAAGTGAATAACCAATGCAGTAGTGTTTGCTTGCAACAATTGAATAACTACAGCGGTAGCAACACATGCAACCATTTCCACACATAACACACAAGTATTGCTTGCACTGCCTGAAGCACACAACACATACACACAAATACAGTAACAAGTTTTGAACTGCGTTGCTTGGAGATGAAGTCACTGCACATCTAAGCCTAGCACTTGTACGGCATGAGCATAAACTTCTACGGGACATTGTAGCCTTCGCGGTAGCCGTCCAAGTTTTTCCAGCTTGTCTTTAGAAATATGAGGGGGACTGTAACCATTTCCTCCACCATTGTTGTCATTCACTGAATCGACATGAACTGGTGAAAGTGTGTATGTCTCGTATTGGAGCTGTGTTAGCTTATGTATCGTCGGAGTGGTGCTTATGTTTAGTGACTTGCCAATGATGTGTTTGATATTTCATTGCGTTGATGCCTTGTAATTTATGAATATGTCTTGTTGCCATTGCTCATACGATGTTTCTTTTTTAGGCTGCATCTGGTACTAAAGGTGGCTCAAGTGGTTCCCCAGTTGTTGATTGTCAAGGAAGAGCTGTTGCCCTGAATGCTGGAAGCAAATCTTCCAGCGCTTCTGCCTTTTTTCTTCCATTAGAACGTGTACGTAACATTGGTACCTCCGCATACTATATGAGATGCTCCTGAAGTATCAGATAACATGAGAGTAATAAGAAATGGATACTGCTAGTGCTAGTGCTAGACTAGGCATTGAAAAATTACTCAAATGTGATTGGACTAATACTAACACTAGATTAGTCGGTTTACAGATAATTTTGTTTCAGGCAAAAGCTTATTAATGTAGTATTCTCCTTAATAATTTCTTATTGTATGTTGTGTCATGTGATCTATGGACTTTATTTCAACAAGAACACAAGCAGAAAGAACAAATACGAGTTTGACAGTGTCTAATTAAATAGAAACATGAACATCATTGTTATTTAAGATTGATTGATTGTTTGTTTGTTGTATGCTTATTTTTGTTAACATTAATTATGCAAACTCTTTCCAGGTTGTTAGGGGACTCAATTTGATACGTGACTGTTGGGATGCATTGAGAGCTACCTAAGACGTATTGAACTCTAAAAAAATCTGCTTTCTTGCTTGCTTGTTGTAGAGTTGATGTACATTTGCTTGCTTGCTGTAGAGTTGCAGAAATGAAATTGTACTCTAGTTTAGGATTATTTGTGCTTGCATAGTGCCAGGAAACGTTACTTGCATTTTAGGAGTAGCAGCAAGTTGCTTTCTTGCTGTAGAGTACTGCAGTTTCATGCTTGAGTACATTGACATGTCTGCCACTGCTTGTGGATGCAACAAAAAATGCAAGCTTGAATAAACTTCAATAAAATTGCTTGAATAAAATGCACGACAAGAAACGTAGCTTGAATAAACTCGAGTCATCCGCAAACAGACATGAAGGCAATGTGGAAACCTTCTACGGGACTAAAACCCCCACTACACTCAAGTCCATTTACTTCAAATCCGAGTAGAATACGTAGCTAATTGCTCGCATCTTCTTCTCCACCTCCATTCGCTTCTGCATCTTCTGCCTTGGCAGACTCCTCCTTGGCCGACTCCGAGAGTCTCTTGATCCTTTTCATAGATTTGCACGTATTGTGCGGACTTTGCAGAAGAACAACAGGAAGCTGTTTTCTGTACTGCTTGATGCAGTCCTGCATAGGAGTAGATTTTAGTATATTTCTATTTTAGAAAATTGACATTAACAAAGGTAAGGGTATGTACTTGGTCATAATCTGATGACAGCTCTGTTCCTGTCCAAAACTGGATGTTCTTCAACATGAAGAGTGCACACGAATGTCTGAAAAGAAAAATCGTTATCATCAATTCAGTTGTTAACAAAATAAAAGCAAACGTACGTGTTTTCTTACTCGTCCAATTGTCTTGGCACATCATAAATCTTCTTAGGCCATTGGGTCACGTTAACGTCAGGCCAGGTACTATTGAGCGCTCCGTTGATGCGCAGCGCAGCCCTCAGATGTGCTTCCATCCCATTAAGCTGCATGATAGTTTGACTAGTTTGTTAGTTAAGTGTAACGTGATAAATTCTATGATTATTTAAATAAATAGGAAATATTTCTCACAGTGTCGTCTATTTGACGTCGCTCTATGTTCCTGAAGAGAGAATCCAGAATTTGAATCTCCCTTCTTCTGGGGTTCACAACCAACAGGAACCAGTGGATGTTGTACATGTTGGTAGGCAAATGAACCTGGATGAATAATTAGTTAGAACGGTGTACAAATAAAAGAATTTGATTTACGCCTTTATGGCTGTGTTATATTTTACCATGTCATGTTGTAGGTAGTTGTCGCCTTTCGTTGTTCCATGCTTGCCAGCTAAAACTTCGTCGTGGATCTCACGAATCCTTCCATCTCTTGCAAGAATACTGACATTGGCCGCCCTCTCAACGAACACCAATTGGCCCTCCCTTATGTCTCGAGGGTTATTACGCCGTAGGATCTCAATAGCAGCATCAATGACCTTCAGATACAAAACACTGGTTAATTGTATCGTACTAAATGAAAGTTGAATATGCGTGAAAAAACACAGCTAATTTGCAATTTGGCTTACGTCGTCCTCCAACCATTTATCGTATGGTGTTGCACCTTCCTGAGTGAGGCATCGCAGGTTCTTCTGTTTCAGCACAATGTCATCAACTATCACCATCTTTGTGTCCTTGTCTTCTGTGTTGATACGTTGCTACGATTTCCTGATTAAACTGCTCCATACCCTTCAACATATCTTTACAATCCTTTGTCATGTCTTTTAGAGACTTGAATGGGGTTTTCCTCTTTTTCAGAGAAGAGGAGGTACTGGAATCATCAGAAATAGCCGTCGTGTCATTGATTTTCTTGCTGGGTTTGGGTAATGAGGAGACGTTTTTGGCACGACTGGTAACACGCTTCTGTTGCTGTCAGATTCACTTTCTGGCTCCAACTTTACCATCGCCTTAAATTTGGAAGCTTCAACCTTGGACTGCCGTACATCATCGCCATCAATTGTGATGACATTGATGAATTTGGATTTCATTGGCAAAATTTTGGCGTCAGAACTGCTTGGCTTTTCTCGAATCTACATAAAGTAAAAAAAATGCATGTGTCAGGTATGAGTAAATTAAAATTAAAAACCGATATCATCAACCAATCATACCAATAATATGTCGGTGTCCATGGAGTCAGGGACCATGGAGTCAATGGGGCAATGTGCATCAACTGGTAACATAATATCTTCATCTTTTGGAGGCTGTTTCAGGTCATCCTCTTCATTGATCTCGGACCATCAGCCTTCTCATTGGTATAGTCTATGTCGTCCTGTATGTTAAAAGCATCAGGTGTTACTTGCAAAACTTAAAATGAAAATTCACAAGATGAGTCGGATGTGTACGTAAAAACAATCAACAAGTTTCTTCGGCCGGATCTTCATGTCATCAACAGGTGTTCCGTTTTCTTTGGAGACCTCAGTGTCATCCTTTTGTTGTCCCAGATCAGGAATATGGATGTCCTCAACGGTTGAGCGTCGGGCATCAAATACACCGTATCGGTGGTTCTTCAACAAAAATATAGTTGTGTTAGTGCGATCGGCTATGTGAAACAAGTTGGGCTTTTTCTAAAGTATTTCGAAACATAATATGCGAATAAAATCTCCGATTTACTTAATAATAGTGACTTACATTAAATTCTGCAACAAGATCATCCAATTTATTGCTAAGCATAATCTGATGACGGAGCATCTCGTCCACCTTTTTTTCTAGTGAATCATCCCGTGGAAATCGTTGGGCCGCTGTCTCCTGAATTTGCGATCCAATGGCTTTGATTTCGTTGAGGACTTGCACCAACAATACCTTAATCTACAAGGAAGAAATGATCAGAACCATGCAAAAAATTGACTGCTTGTATGAAAGATTGTTTTTACTAGGTTTTAAGTCATGTACCTGATCATCCTCCTGTTGCTGTACAGGTGTAGGCTTTGGTATATGTTTCACAGGCCGCAGCAGGTCCTCAACGAACTGAAGTGGGCTATGTCTTAGAAAAATATTATAGAGATAAGGCAGTCCAAATAAAATAAATGGTAAAGAAATTACCTCTCCAGCTCCTAGATAATTATTGTTTATTATAGTCTTGCCATACTGAATCAACTGCATGATGAAAGAATTGTGATTAGTGGTCTAGATATTTTAATACACGTGTACAAAGAAATACTAAAACTCTTTATTCAGAAAGTGTACGAATAATTTGAAATAGAATTATCTAATTGGCAACTTAAAAATATATAAATCTTGCCAACGGTTCCAAGCCAAAACAAAATCAGAATTTCTTCTAGATAAATTAATCTAATTTGCTAGTGTAAATATAAGTTAACTATATATGTTTGTGGTGCAATCTGTGCGAGCACTGTCATGAGAGCGTGTAGCCAAAAATACAAAGTATTATTGAGTTTTGTCATATATAGAGAGAAATTTAAGATAAACTGTACTGTAAAAAAAAGTTACTCCTATGTATTTCTGGTTTGGACCTTTGTCGATTTGCAAACAAACAAATTACAGAAAAGTTAGGTCCTTTGTCGATTTGCCATCTAGGATATGAGTTACTCCTATTTTGCTAGTGTAAAGATAAGCTGCTAGTGTAAAGATAAGCTACTCCTGTGCAATACAGTGCGATCTAGAGCACTGTACAAATAAGTGCCAACAAAAATACTCATCAGCAGTAGCTACGGCAACTAAAGAATAGAAGACCTACTAGCATAAAACAGAGTATACAAAGTTTGGACCTTTGACGATTTAGCATAGACCCTAAACTTACGGGATTGTTTTCGCGATGCTTCCGAAGTGCCATGGCAACTGCCATGTCAACTGTGCGTTCCTTCGTCATTGCTGATGATTTAGAAGGGTTAGACGACAGATTGCAGGGAGTCATGGCGATCTCTAGAGAGGGCTAGGGCGATCTCTAGAGGAGGGCTATGGATTGTTGACGATCGTGTGCTGACGGCCTAGTTTATATAGGGTTGGGAAAGGGTTAGATGGGATCGTGTTCTGAACAGGTACGATCTACTCCTTCCATATTTTCATTTTAGATTCCATCGCCATCTTGCACGGCACGTTTGAAACTGTATCTATCAAGGGCCGTAGGGTTGGAGCAGTTAGCCCAGCCCGTTAGAGCAGCCCATCAGCAGCCTGCGCGCCCCTCTATTTTTCTTTTCAATTTCCCTTTCGCTAGCCCGTTAGAGCAGCCCATCAGCAGCCTGCGCGCCCCTCTATTTTTCTTTTCAATTTCCCTTTCGTTCGATGACGCGTGGGACCACCATGTGACGCTTTCAGATGTCGAGTCTTTCCACGTCGACGGTTTAAAATAAGGTAGGATTATATTAGTGTCAGCATAATACGATTTTAATGAGAAAAAAAAAGGTTTGAAACTTTTTTAATTTCACTAACATGAAGAATTGTGGGGTTTCGTGAAACAAATAATCTTATGTTTCTTTAAAACAGATTTTACGCCATATTGTTATTGAACCGCTTTAGTAAGAAATATGATATACTCCGTATAATATAAATTGACAAATAAAAGATTATCTCATTGAGCATGATCATAACAAAATACATAAAAACAAACTGAGAAATCCCATTACGATCCTAACAAAATACATAAAACAGACTGATGTGTCTATCTATTCATAAAACGCCGACTCGGAATCTTCATTCTCCAAACGTGTTATCACAAACTCTTCTTCCACTCCATCGCTCCTAAATCCAGCCAGAAACCAAGCGAGGGGGCACCGGCGTCCCATCATTCCTTCCCTGACCAAGCGCCCAGAGAACTTATTGTATACCTCGTTGAAGTGGTTAACCCTACAGAGAGTCTCAGCAGGTTGAAAGGATGAAGACATGCGAACCAGCCCGCGGCCACCATCATGAAGGGTCCCCCAGCGGAACCCCCATGGAGCCCATGAGAGATCGTCGCCCCTAATCAGCGAGCGAAGCCAAGCCGACCGGCGAGGAGCAGATGCCGCCGCGTTGTGCATGGGGTCGGAGGAATGAAGGAGCCCGCCAGTACCGCAACGACCCCTCGAGCCGTGACGAGACGTAGAGCCAAGAAGACCATCACCTCCTCTCGTCACATATTGGCTGAGCAAGGCGTGGCGGTGACGCAGATCAGAGGACCGATTAGTACGCCGGAGAGAAGCGTGCAGGTATTCCCTACGTCGCATATCCATCTACTCTGCCTAGGAGGATCGAGCTAGGAGAAGAGGAGAAGACAGGCGGTTTTCAAGATGTGGATGAAGTGGAATAGCAGGGGCGGCTCACGGTAAAATTATAGAAAGTTTGGATCGCGGATTTAACCTAATTTGGTCTAACTCGGCCATGCCGAACGTGACCAAATCTAGCGCGTTAGCGCGGCCCAGCAGCAGCCCGCGCTCACTCTTATTTTCTTTTTATTTTTACTCGCTGGCACGTAGGGCCCACCACATACCTTAAACGGGTGCTGAGAAAGAATTGGAAAAAAGAAAGAGCAGCAGAGCAGGCCCAGTTGCTCGCGTACAGCTACGTGCTGCATAGTGCGCCTCAGCCAATAACTGGGCTGCCCGGCTACTTATGCTTTGGGCCATTTTGCGCCCAGTAACTTGTATATAAACCCTCAACGCCTGGTGCAACCAAGAACCGCCGCACCATCTACTCACGCCGTCGTCGCCAGCGAGCAGTCGCCGATGGACAAGGATAGCGGATGTGGAAAGGTAGGCTTTGCCTTTTCTAAGAGGGTCGATGGCGATGGCAGCGCCACCGCGACCGTCAAGGTGGCGGAGATAGAAGTATCCAGTGCTACACCGAGTGAGAAAGACCCTTGGACCTGAACGACCTGATCTCCCCCTACGACTTCATCTTTGACGAAGATGAGGATGATTCGGTATGAATTTAGGGTTGTGTAATCTTTTAACCTGGTTGGATCCGCCACTCAGTTAGACTAACCCTAGATGCCACTGTCGATATACATGTTCGGTACGAATTATATGTCGTATATTTGCATTGTAATGATGCGTTATTTTCCACTTCAGGATGGATATGATACCACGCTCAACAGTGATGACGATACCCAGTACATCGAAAAGAAATTCTTAGAGCTGAAGAATGGAACCCACGAGGTTTTTGTCAACGGAACATTTAAATGCCCTTTTGATGATAACCTGCAGAACCTCGTGGGTTCCATTCTTCCGTTCTAAGAATTTCTTTTCGATGTACTGGGTATCGTCATCACTGTTGAGCGTGGTATCAGATCCATCCTGAAGTGGAAAATAACGCATCATTACAATGCAAATATACGACATATAATTCATATAGAACATGTATATCGACGAACATGTATATCGACAGTGGCATCTAGGGTTAGTCTAACTGAGTGGCGGATCCAACCAGGTTAAAAGATTACACAACCCTAAAGTCATACCGACTCAACCTCCTCTTCGACAAAGATGAAGTCGTAGGGGGAGATCAGGTCGTTCAGGTCCAAGGGTCTTTTCTCTCTCGGTGCAGCACTAGATACTTCTATCTCCGCCACCTTGACGGCCGCGGCGGCGCTGCCGTCGCCATCGACCCTCTTAGAAAAGGCAAAGCCTACCTTTCCACATCCGCTATCCTTGTCCATCGGCGACTGCTCGCTGGCGACGACGGCGTGAGTAGATGGTGCGGCGGTTCTTGGATGCACCAGGCGTTGAGGGTTTATATACAAGTTACTGGGCGCAAAATGGCCCAAAGCATAAGTAGCCGGCCAGCCCAGTTATTGGCTGAGGCGCACTATGCAGCACGTGGCTGTACGCGAGCAACTGGGCCTGCTGTGCTGCTCTTTCTTTTTTCCAGTTCTTTCTCAGCACCCGTTTAAGGTATGTGGTGGGCCCTACGTGCCAGCGAGTAAAAATAAAAAGAAAATAAGAGTGAACGCGGGCTGCTGCTGGGCCGCGCTAACGCGCTAGATTTGGTCACGTTCGGCATGGCCGAGTTAGACCAAATTAGGTTAAATCCGCGATCCAAACTTTCTATAATTTCACCGTGAACCGCCCCGGCTATTCCACTTCATCCACATCTCGAAAACCGCCTGTCTTCTCCTCTTCTCCTAGCTCGATCCTCCTAGGCAGAGTAGATGGATAGGCGACGTAGGGAATACCTGCACGCTTCTCTCCGGCGTACTAATCGGTCCTCTGATCTGCGTCGCCGCCACGCCTTGCTCAGCCAATATGTGACGAGAAGAGGTGCTGGTCTTCTTGGCTCTACGTCTCGTCACGGCTCGAGGGGTCGTTGCGGTACTTGCGGGCTCCTTCATTCCTCCGACCGCATGCACAACGTGGCGGCATCTGTTCCTCGCCGGGCGGCTTGGCTTCGCTCGCTGATTAGGGGCGACGATCTCTCATGTGCTCCATGGGGGTTCTGCTGGGGACCCTTCATGATGGTGGGCGCGGGCTGGTTCGCATGTCTTCATCCTTTCAACCTGCTGAGACTCTCCATAGGGTTAACCGCTTCAACGAGCTATACAATCAGTTCTCTGGGCGCTGGGTCAGGGAAGGAATGATGGGACGCCGGTGCCCCCTCGCTTGGTTTCTGGCTGGATTTAGGAGCGATGGAGTGGAAGAAGAGTTTGTGATAACACGTTTGGAGAATGAAGATTCCGAGTCGGCGTTTTATGAATAGACAGACACATCAGTCTGTTTTATGTATTTTGTTAGGATCGTAATGGGATTTCTCAGTTTGTTTTTATGTATTTTGTTATGATCATGCTCAATGAGATAATCTTTTATTTGTCAATTTATATTATACGGAGTATATCATATTTCTTACTAAAGCGGTTCAATAACAATATGGCATAAAATCTGTTTTAAAGAAACATAAGATTCTTTGTTTCACGAACCCCACAATTCTTCATGTTAGTGAAATTAAAAAAGATTCAAACCTTTTTTTCTCATTAAAATCGTATTATGCTGACACTAATATAATCCTACCTTATTTTAAACCGTCGACGTGGAAAGACTCGACATCTCAAAGCGTCACATGGTGGTCCCACGCGTCATTGAGCGACAGGGAAATTGAAAAGAAAAATAGAGGGGCGCGCAGGCTGCTGATGGGCTGCTCTAACGGGCTGGGCTAACTGCTCCAACCCTACGACCCTTGATAGATACAGTTTTAAACGTGCCGTGCAAGATGGCGATGGAATCTAAACTGAAAATACGGAAGGAGTAGATCGTACCTGTTCAGAACACGATCCATCTAACCCTTTCCCAACCTATATAAACTAGGCCGTCAGCACACGATCGTCAACAATCCATAGCCCTCCTCTAGAGCTCGCCCTAGCCCTCTAGAGATCGCCATGACTCCCTGCAATCCGTCGTCTAACCCTTCTAAACCATCAGCAAGGACGAAGGAATGCGCAGTTGACATGGCAGTTGCCATGGCACTTCGGAAGCATCGCGAAAACAATCCCGTAAGTTTAGGGTCTATGCTAAATCGTCAAAGGTCGAAACTTTGTATACTCTGTTTTATGCTAGTAGGTCTTCTGTTCTTTAGTTGCCGTAGCTACTGCTGATGAGACTTTTTGTTGGCACTTATTTGTACAGTGCTCTAGATCGCACTGTATTGCACAGGAGTAGCTTATCTTTACACTAGCAGCTTATCTTTACACTAGCAAAATAGGAGTAACTCATATCCTAGATGGCAAATCGACAAAGGACCTAACTTTTCTGTAATTTGTTTGTTTGCAAATCGACAAAGGTCCAAACCAGAAATACATAGGAGTAACTTTTTTTTACAGTACCAGTTTATCTTAAATTTCTCTCTATATATGACAAAACTCAATAATACTTTGTATTTTTGGCTACACGCTCTCATGACAGTGCTCGCACAGATTGCACCACAAACATATATAGTTAACTTATATTTACACTAGCAAATTAGATTAATTTATCTAGAAGAAATTCTGATTTTGTTTTGGCTTGGAACCGTTGGCAAGATTTATATATTTTTTAAGTTGCCAATTAGATAATTCTATTTCAAATTATTCGTACACTTTCTGAATAAAGAGTTTTAGTATTTCTTTGTACACGTGTATTAAAATATCTAGACCACTAATCACAATTCTTTCATCATGCAGTTGATTCAGTATGGCAAGACTATAATAAACAATAATTATCTAGGAGCTGGAGAGGTAATTTCTTTACCATTTATTTTATTTGGACTGCCTTATCTCTATAATATTTTTCTAAGACATAGCCCACTTCAGTTCGTTGAGGACCTGCTGCGGCCTGTGAAACATATACCAAAGCCTACACCTGTACAGCAACAGGAGGATGATCAGGTACATGACTTAAAACCTAGTAAAAACAATCTTTCATACAAGCAGTCAATTTTTTGCATGGTTCTGATCATTTCTTCCTTGTAGATTAAGGTATTGTTGGTGCAAGTCCTCAACGAAATCAAAGCCATTGGATCGCAAATTCAGGAGACAGCGGCCCAACGATTTCCACGGGATGATTCACTAGAAAAAAAGGTGGACGAGATGCTCCGTCATCAGATTATGCTTAGCAATAAATTGGATGATCTTGTTGCAGAATTTAATGTAAGTCACTATTATTAAGTAAATCGGAGATTTTATTCGCATATTATGTTTCGAAATATTTAGAAAAAGCCCAACTTGTTTCACATAGTCGATCGCACTAACACAACTATATTTTTGTTGAAGAACCACCGTTACGGTGTATTTGATGCCGACGCTCAACCGTTGAGGACATCCATATTCCTGATCTGGGACAACAAAAGGATGACACTGAGGTCTCCAAAGAAAACGGAACACCTGTTGATGACATGAAGATCCGGCCGAAGAAACTTGTGATTGTTTTTACGTACACATCCGACTCATCTGTGAATTTTCATTTTAAGTTTTGCAAGTAACACCTGATGCTTTTAACATACAGGACGACATAGACTATACAATGAGAAGGCTGATGGTCCGAGATCAATGAAGAGGATGACCTGAAACAGCCTCCAAAAGATGAAGATATTATGTTACCAGTTGATGCACATTGCCCCATTGACTCCATGGTCCCTGACTCCATGGACACCGACATATTATTGGTATGATTGGTTGATGATATCGGTTTTTAATTTTAATTTACTCACATACCTGACACATGCATTTTTTTTACTTTATGTAGATTCGAGAAAAGCCAAGCAGTTCTGACGCCAAATTTTGCCAATGAAATCCAAATTCATCAATGTCATCACAATTGATGGCGATGATGTACGGCAGTCCAAGGTTGAAGCTTCCAAATTTAAGGCGATGGTAAAGTTGGAGCCAGAAAGTGAATCTGACAGCAACCAGAAGCGTGTTACCAGTCGTGCCAAAAACGTCTCCTCATTACCCAAACCCAGCAAGAAAATCAATGACACACGGCTATTTCTGATGATTCCAGTACCTCCTCTTCTCTGAAAAAGAGGAAAACCCCATTCAAGTCTCTAAAAGACATGACAAAGGATTGTAAAGATATGTTGAAGGGTATGGAGCAGTTTAATCAGGAAATCGTAGCACAACGTATCAACACAGAAGACAAGGACACAAAGATGGTGATAGTTGATGACATTGTGCTGAAACAGAAGAACCTGCGATGCCTCACTCAGGAAGGTGCAACACCATACGATAAATGGTTGGAGGACGACGTAAGCCAAATTGCAAATTAGCTGTGTTTTTTTCACGCATATTCAACTTTCATTTAGTACGATACAATTAACCAGTTTTTTGTATCTGAAGGTCATTGATGCTGCTATTGAGATCCTACGGCGTAATAACCCTCGAGACATAAGGGAGGGCCAATTGGTGTTCGTTGAGAGGGCGGCCAATGTCAGTATTCTTGCAAGAGATGGAAGGATTCGTGAGATCCACGACGAAGTTTTAGCTGGCAAGCATGGAACAACGAAAGGCGACAACTACCTACAACATGACATGGTAAAATATAACACAGCCATAAAGGCGTAAATCAAATTCTTTTATTTGTACACCGTTCTAACTAATTATTCATCCAGGTTCATTTGCCTACCAACATGTACAACATCCACTGGTTCCTGTTGGTTGTGAACCCCAGAAGAAGGGAGATTCAAATTCTGGATTCTCTCTTCAGGAACATAGAGCGACGTCAAATAGACGACACTGTGAGAAATATTTCCTATTTATTTAAATAATCATAGAATTTATCACGTTACACTTAACTAACAAACTAGTCAAACTATCATGCAGCTTAATGGGATGGAAGCACATCTGAGGGCTGCGCTGCGCATCAACGGAGCGCTCTTAATAGTACCTGGCCTGACGTTAACGTGACCCAATGGCCTAAGAAGATTTATGATGTGCCAAGACAATTGGACGAGTAAGAAAACACGTACGTTTGCTTTTATTTTGTTAACAACTGAATTGATGATAACGATTTTTCTTTTCAGACATTCGTGTGCACTCTTCATGTTGAAGAACATCCAGTTTTGGACAGGAACAGAGCTGTCATCAGATTATGACCAAGTACATACCCTTACCTTTGTTAATGTCAATTTTCTAAAATAGAAATATACTAAAATCTACTCCTATGCAGGACTGCATCAAGCAGTACAGAAAACAGCTTCCTGTTGTTCTTCTGCAAAGTCCGCACAATACGTGCAAATCTATGAAAAGGATCAAGAGACTCTCGGAGTCGGCCAAGGAGGAGTCTGCCAAGGCAGAAGATGCAGAAGCGAATGGAGGTGGAGAAGAAGATGCGAGCAATTAGCTACGTATTCTACTCGGATTTGAAGTAAATGGACTTGAGTGTAGTGGGGGTTTTAGTCCCGTAGAAGGTTTCCACATTGCCTTCATGTCTGTTTGCGGATGACTCGAGTTTATTCAAGCTACGTTTCTTGTCGTGCATTTTATTCAAGCAATTTTATTGAAGTTTATTCAAGCTTGCATTTTTTGTTGCATCCACAAGCAGTGGCAGACATGTCAATGTACTCAAGCATGAAACTGCAGTACTCTATAGCAAGAAAGCAACTTGCTGCTACTCCAAAAATGCAAGTAACGTTTCCTGGCACTATGCAAGCACAAATAATCCTAAACTAGAGTACAATTTCATTTCTGCTACTCTACAGCAAGCAAGCAAATGTACAGCAACTCTACAACAAGCAAGCAAGAAAGCAGATTATTTTAGAGTTCAATACGTCTTAGGTAGCTCTCAATTTAAACAAGAACAACATTTAATTAAACCATGGGATCATCAGATAATATGCACACCTGAAGAGTACCACGAGGGATATAAACGGATTCTGGCTTGGTACCAAATGCATCCCAACAGTCACGTATCAAATTGAGTCCCCTAACAACCTGGAAAGAGTTTGCATAATTAATGTTAACAAAAATAAGCATACAACAAACAAACAATCAATCAATCTTAAATAGCAATGATGTTCATGTTTCTATTTAATTAGACACTGTCAAACTCGTATTTGTTCTTTCTGCTTGTGTTCTTGTTGAAATAAAGTCCATAGGTCACATGACACAACATACAATAAGAAATTATTAAGGAGAATACTACATTAATAAGCTTTTGCCTGAAACAAAATTATCTGTAAACCGACTAATCTAGTGTTAGTATTAGTCCAATCACATTTGAGTAATTTTTCAATGCCTAGTCTAGCACTAGCACTAGCAGTATCCATTTCTTATTACTCTCATGTTATCTGATACTTCAGGAGCATCTCATATAGTATGGGGAGGTACCAATGTTACGTACACGTTCTAATGGAAGAAAAAAGGCAGAAGCGCTGGAAGATTTGCTTCCAGCATTCAGGGCAACAGCTCTTCCTTGACAATCAACAACTGGGGAACCACTTGAGCCACCTTTAGTACCAGATGCAGCCTAAAGAAAGAAACATCGTATGAGCAATGGCAACAAGACATATTCATAAATTACAAGGCATCAACGCAATGAAAGATCAAACACATCATCGGCAAGTCACTAAACATAAGCTCCACTCCGACGATACATAAGCTAACACAGCTCCAATACGAGACATACACACTTTCACCAGTTCAAGTTGATTCAGTGAATGACAACAATGGTGGAGGAAATGGTTACAGTCCCCCTCATATTTCTAAAGACAAGCTGGAAAAACTTGGACGGCTACCGCGAAGGCTACAATGTCCCGCAGAAGTTTATGCTCATGCCGTACAGGTGCTAGGCTTAGATGTGCAGTGACTTCATCTCCAAGCAACGCAGTTCAAAACTTGTTACTGTATTTGTGTGTATGTGTTGTGTGCTTCAGGCAGTACAAGCAATACTTGTGTGTTATGTGTGGAAATGGTTGCATGTGTTGCTACCGCTGTAGTTATTCAGTTGTTGCAAGCAAACACTACTGCATTGGTTATTCACTTATTCAAGTGTTTACTGAATTTTAGTACTCCATGAATTTATGTTGAAAATATTTTTACTACAGAGCACAAAACAAGAAGCACAAGCACAAGCATGCTACTCGAATTTTTTTGAGCAACCAAATGATTATTTTCATGCACAAGTTACTGCTGCTAGCACTTGTTAACAAATGGGTAGCCGACAGCACGGGTCTACATGTTGGAAATTCAGATGGGTAGTCGGCAACAACCCTAACTGAACTTCTCAAGTAAACTGCAGCACATGAATAGATGAACAGAAAAAATACCTTCTTATGTAGATATCCATGTAAATGTGCTCTGACTGCATCACTGTTTTTGTACTCAGAGAGACCCAATCGCTCCATCTCTTCTTCGGTCAAAAACTTGTAATCATCATATAATGTGTTTTCTTGTTTCTCTTCCTGCTCCTCCTGTTTGAGGAATCATCAATAGAAGGAATTGTTCAGGTAAATTTTTACTAAACTAGCTACAAAACCAATGCGAGGAAATTCACTCACTGTTAAGTTATCAAGATGTGAGCACCACTTTGGAGCAGGCCAAGTGCAGGAATAAAGTAGGCAGGTATCTGGCTGTTGTCCAGGGCTAATAACATTAAACCACTATCCGGGAAGATGCAAACATCATTGATAGAACCACCATCAGGATCAAAGCTAGTCATGTTATTTCCATATTAAAGTAAAAGTAACACAAGGTTATCATCGAACAAAGAAGTCAACGCCATCCATACTAGAAATGAGGTCACCAATTACCAGAGAAGGATGAAAAACTCACCGTATTCGGATCGCAAACTCTTACTATATGCTTATCAGCAGTTATCAGTTTAGGTTCGGTAGAATTAAGTGACTGGTGCCATTTGATATTCAGAATTGGGCTGCCATACCTGTAATACAAAAATGATTACACATGTAACAAAATAAATATCAGCTATTTCTCACTACGTTAAGGATTTAGTAGAGCTTGATCTCCCTGTTATCTAAAGCTTATTTTATGTCAAGTTGCAAGATTCAGCAAAAAACAGAATGCAGTTTTGAAGGCATAGTGTATTTATATCAGCTCCATGTGGTGCTCTTTCTGTTGTATGTAATACACAAGTTACTGCTGCTAGCACTTGTTAACAAACAGAGGAGACAGCCCACACTACATAAAAAATATTCCAAGCCATAATACTGCAAGTTCAGAACACAAGATCAAAAAAACTCCTGCTACTCCATCAAGAAACATGCATTACTCTGCAATAAAGACACTGCAAATGGAAATTTTAGCCGTGCTCCAAGATGGAGTATTTCATTCAAAGCTACTGACCTACACCAAACTTAAGCTACTGCAAACCAAGCAAACAATAGCAGTACCACAAGGTCTGAACCAAACCTGGGGGCTGTCAAACAATTAGTCAAACGTTGTATGGCTACTGCACCACAACAAGGTTCAGTTTGCTAAGGCAGTGCTACTCCAGTATACACAATTCATATTTAAAGAAATTAAGCAAGCTTGTAAAATTAATCAAGATTGCAAGCATTTTTTCAGTACCAAGTTCAGCTACTGCTACTCTTACTATTGCTACAACAAGATCAACCGCTATACTCCTACTACGATCAAGAAGAGGGGACGTACCCGACACACGACGCCGTCTTCACACGAATCCTCGCCAGCCTAGGCCTCTCCATACTCCGACACAACATACACAGAGACACAAGGAGCATAAGTTCATAAACATGTCGTTGTCCTGAGCAAGAATGGCTAGCACAAGAAACGAGCCATCATTGAGAGCACACACATGGAAGGAAAGAGAGAACCTTATTGTTGGACGAGCTCCCCGCATCCATTGTCGGTTGCCGGATCTGGAGGAGGCCGGGCTTGGTGTCCTCGTCCTCCTTATCTGCACGGGAATGGCAGGGGCATGAGAACGATGCGAACGGAATCGAGTGTCTGGAGGTGGGGAGGAGATGGGATGGGAGCTTACAGTGGCGGTCGGCGTGGAGGTCCTCCATCTCCAGCTGCTGCAGAAGGGGCAGGTTGTAGTGGAGTGGTGGCCGGCGGCAGGAGAAGATCTGACCTCCTCGCCATCCTCGCCGGTCTAGGCCTCTCCATTCTCCAGCGCACGCAGATCCAGCCCCGAGGCACGCAGATCCAGCGCCTCCGTCGCCCAGAACCTCGTCGCCGACGGATCTTTGACCTCCACATTTCAGTGAGGAAACTGGGCGGTGAAGGTGGGGAACGGTAGAGAGCGGCGGAGTAGAGCCAGAGGGACAGCCGGCGACGGGGAGAGGGCGGCGACTCGGAGCCATGGGGAGAGGGTGGCGAGGAACGTGAGCGCGAGCGACGGGGAGAGGGCGGCGACCGGGAGAGGTGGTGGGGAACGGGAGCGTTCGAGAGCGCCTCCGTCGACGGCTATCCGGGAGCGAGAGGGTGCGGTGGGGAGCCGGGAGCGAGAGGGTGCGGTGGGCGGACGGCGACGGAGGCACCGGCGAAAGGGAGAGGAAGGAGGCGCACCCTAGCGCCGCCGTCGCCGCCGTCTCTGCTGGTTTTCTAACCCTAACATGGACGAATGAAATGATTAAGTGTAATGTCTATATTGCCCTCGCGTTTGAATTTTTGAATAAGTGTTTTTACTGGATCACCCTACAATTTAATCGAGCGGGAAAAAGTTTATGATTTAAACAAGTGTTTTGACTAAACAACCCCCTAATACAACATGAAAAAGTGTGTAGTATATCAGCCGTGGACCGTCGGATCAAGGCCCACGAACGGTCCAGGTTGCTTAGATGTACCGTAAGACGTCTCAAAAAATACATGAGATCGATCAATCTATTGCCAGGATAATGCATGGGACGTACCAGGCTGCGTTCGTTGGACTGCATCGCCGATTCAATGACACGGATGAGCTCGTCGTCGGGCGAGGAGGCGCGGAGGGCGTCGGCCTTGGCGCGGTAGGAGGCGGCCTCGGCACGGAGGGACGCGGCGTCGGCGCGGAGCTTGCGGATGTAGGCGGAGTCGGGGAGGAGCTCATCTGCCTTATCACCGCAGCGGTGGCCGAAGGACGGATCAGTGCGGAGGCGCGGCGAGCGACGGCGGCAGCAGCGAGGAGAGCCATGGCGTGCACCGCGAAGCAACACAGGGCCAGGAAGAATAGGGTTTAGATGGTGTTTTATCGAGCGATGGGGACTGGGCCCTGCCTGTCGGGTAACATGTTTGATTACACCGTTGTGCTTGTTGAACAAGAAGAAAAGGATCTGACCTTTATACGTGTAAAAAAAAAGGATCTGACATTTTATTCTCTTCTTTTCGTAGTACATTTTTTTACAGAACGGTGGATGTTTTAACTGCTCAAATTATGTGCTTAGAACATCTCTAGCAGAACCCTTAAAAGGGCTAAAACCGTAAAGTTCGGCCGATTTACAGAACTGGGTCCAGAGCCCATAAAAATGGCCAGCCGTAATTTTTTACGGTGTGGCCCATAAATTGCTCCGCACGGCCGCTATATGTACACGGGTCCGCGGTCGGTTTAGTGTTCACTGCCCTCATTTCCCGCCGTGAAACCCTCGCCGCCGCCATACATTTCCTCCACCTCCGGCGAGCAATTGTGGCCGCGCTTCCACTCTGCCTCCCCCCTAGCCCCTCCCAGGCGACATGTGGCCCGTCGACAACACACACGGCCATGCTAGGGCTCGGATGGCCGCGGGGCGTGGCCGTGGTGCGCCGCCGCCCATTTCCGCGGCGGAGGAGGAGAGGCGACGCGTGGCGCGCTCCATCTAGGGCCGCAACCGCGGGAAGCTCTTGAGCCTCCACGAGTTCGTGTGGTGTGGCCTCTTGGTCAGCCACCACGACGCTGAGGCCGGAAGCTCCCGCGGTGTCGCGCGCTCTCGGTCGCCGTCACCCATCCTGGAGGAGGAGGAGAGCAACGTCGACACGGAGGACAGCGGCAACGAGGAACTCGTCGGCGTCCAGGACTACCACGAACTCTTGAGTCTCGTGGAGGCGAAATCCGTCTGTTCGAAGCGCCGCCGTGCGAAGAAGGCCCACCATCAGGAGGCGCAGCTAGAGGCGTAGAACGAGCAACTCCTCCAGCGCGGGCTCCGGCACGAGGAGGAGCACCACACAAGGGAGCGGGAGTGGGACCTGGAGGCGAGGCGACAACTCGACTTCATCAACGTCCCCTCCACCGATGACGATGAAGACGACGAGTGAGCTCGGTGGCGGCGCCGCTGCAATGTTAGGCCATGTGAGCTAGTTCGTCTTAGTTATGTAAATTATGTGTATGGTCTGAACGATGATGGACTGAATGAAATGTTCGACTCAGAATTTTAGAGCGAACAACTTTTGTTCGAATTTACGGGTCGATTTGCAGGATCTGCTGGTGCGACCATGTTTTTGACCCTTAAAATCATTTTACGGTTCCCTTATTCGGTGCTATATCTACTACTCTGTGAGTAGAACGTGCCCAAACTCGAATAAGTTGGTCAAGTTGATCATCATGACCCGAGCCTCCTCCGTGAGTAGAACGTGCCCAAACTCCTTGCCCTTTTCCTTCACTTCAATATCTCTAGAGCGGGCATTTTCCTTATCGTCCTCAAGCTTCCGCTTTTATATTTCGAAAAAGCTCTCTCTCTCTCTCTCTCTCTCTCTCTCTCCCTCTCTCTCTCTCTCCCTCTCTCTCCCGGCACATGCTCTCTTCTCACTCCTTCTCAATTCAAGGTTTCTGGCAAGCAAATTGTCGAAGCATCACCCTTCACCTCTATCTTGGTGTTGGTCCTCCCCCTAGCTTCTTGTCACTTTGGGTGGACCTGTCGACGAGGGTGACGCAGAAGAGCACGAAGGCGCCGTCGGCGCAGACGACGTATGGAGGCGGGGTGTTGTTGGACGCGTCGAGGCCCGGGCAGTGCACGGTGAACTGGGAGACGGCCGGCGGGTCGGCGAGCCAGAAGGACACCGCAACGGGCTGGCCCTCCGGCGTGCGGCACTCGGCGGTGGTCTCGTTTCGGAGCTCCGACAGTCGCGCCGTGTTGTTGAGCAACGCCCAGTCCGGATAGGCGGCGCCACCGGCGGCGTGTGGTCCGATGCCGATCGTCATGCTGGAGAGCTGATGGATCCGTAGAAAAATTGAGATTGATCGTCGCAACAACGGCTGGTATTTGAAGGCCAACCGGTTGGAGAAATCCGACTCGGAAGAGAAACGGAAACTAAACCTCTGATCTACCAGCACGCTGGCTTTGCGCTTCGATCCAGCTCAACCCATCCTCCAAAAACATAGGCCGCTCTACACAATGTTTTTTCTCTTCTTATATTTTTCTTTTATTTCCTGAAATTTTCTGAAAAATATATTTAGAACATTTGTAAGAAATGTTCCTATAATTTTTAAAAGTGTATGAAAAATGTTCATCCAGCGTTTGAAAACATGAAAACTGTTCACATATAACCAAAAATAATAATTGACGCCATATAAAAGTGTTCACATATCTATGAATATAATCCTCGTCGCCGGCCACAAATCGTTCACATTCTCTCCGTGCAGCACCGCCCACAACTCGCTCGCGATGTCGTTGCCTGAGAAGGAGGCCTGGGAGTGGACGGTGATCTGGGAGACGGCTGGCTAAGCCGTGTCCGCCTGCCCCGAGCGCAGTCGGATTCCGCCTAGCCTGGCGCAGCGCAGCCGGGCTGTAGGCCCGTCATCATCACTTTTCTCAGAGACAAACAAATAACGACAAACGGCGCCCGCCTTATGCGACCAAAGTCAACCGTTGCAGCCGGACTCAGGCGGCTGGCAGCCGGAAGACCGCCTGCCATCCGTCTGTTTGGGTGGGTGCCGGAGCCATGCCCGGTTGTCCCTCCGCGACATCCAGGCATGGGCTAAAGTAAGGTCTAGCCCTACACCCCCTACGGTGCGTAGAAGCCCCGACAGGCAGAAGACACGAAGCACCGGCCGGCACGACAGCATGGGACTCTAGGAGCAGCCGGTCAGGCAGGCGGGGGACCGGCCTCTTCGCCGGCTAACTCTCCACGTCGCCAAGTCTAGCTCGGCATCACCTGCATATCTTTTTTTTTTGTCAATAGATCAAGCTGAGCGTGCTTTTGGCTGTGTTTTTTCTTGTGGGAAAGATCGTGCACGCTTAGCTTGTCGCTTTTGCAGCATGATAAACGACTCTGCATTTTCTTCTGCTGCTTAATTTTACCTTTGACTCTACTCCGTTCGTGTTTCTCGAGGAAAGTCCATATTTATCCTTCGTCGGCGGTCGTCGGCAGCATGTTCTGCTCCGACTTTTTTTTTTGACGGGGTTCTGCTCCGACTTGATTGTTTCATCCGGCGTCGACCTCCACGGCGAGCCCTCTCATGCCGACGGCCGCTCCAGGGCAGCAGCAGCACGGATGCATGAGAAGACGCGACAAGCCGCTTTGCAGAGGACGCTTCACGCGTGGCATTCACTTGTCCATGCAGGCCCGTGATGCGTTACTGTAATTAATGCAAGTGAGACAAATTAATCCATCGGGACGTGCGAGTTATTTTACTTTTCCAACATTTTTTGTAAAATTTGATTCAAAGATCCTTTGAAGTGAAAATGTCTTGAAAAAAAGAGTTAATGTGTATTTATTACGGGAGTATGTTCTTTTATCAAGAACGAGTGTATTTTGTTAGCACAAGCGTTGTTACGAAGAACACATTAGGATTTAGCAATGCTCCAATACAGTTAGTTATGCTTAATACGGAGTACTACATAAATGTATTAGCGGGGATTCTGGTTTCATAAAGATAGATTGTAAATAAGTATAAATTTTTGGTGTAAACAATGTTCATTTTAGTTTGTGTCGAGTTCGAAAAGTTGCTTGGATTATCTCAGCTTCAATAACGTGCTTAGTTCATTGACGGCTCCAAACTCTCTCCAAATGCTCCACTCATGTTGTCACGTTGATCACCTTGTCACCCTAACATCCGATTCCATGACCGCCGCCACCTCAATGCTACTCCCTCCATTTTTTAATATAAGATGTTTTAGCTATTGCACATGTTGTCTACATACATGATAAAGTGAGTGAACATGCACACTAAAACATGTCTACATACATTTGCATGCATATGAATGTGGACAAATACTAAAACATCTTATATTAAAAAACGGAGGGAGTAGGTATTTAAGAAATCTTGACACACACCCTCCTTCAACGTGGACGTCTTCTCACTTCTCAGCGCCATGGCGAGCGATGACTTCTCTGTGTCATTGACACCGATAAGGTGTGCTTCACCAGACTTCAATTGTTTGTCTTTTCAATAATCTGTAGCAAATTGTAATCAACAGAAAACAATCTAAATCGTGCGATGTAAAGTATAATTATATAATCTAACTATTAACTTAATCGATCAATCCAGAAAGAGTTATACCAATTCCCGCGTCATCAACCGATAGGGGCCTTGGTTTCCTGCGAGCGTCTACACACATTGCATTATTGCTAGGACCTCAGTGTCTGGAATTCTCGAAGTCATTTATCGCCGGCGAGGGAGGTATGGTGGGGTGATGAATATGTGTTTGGCTGAGGTTTCAACGAGAATTTTGAGCCCTATGCTCTTGGTTGTCTGTTTCTTTTTTAGATATTTTTTACCGCGGGAACTTAGTTACTTTATTTTCAGTTGTTTTTATAAACTAGATTTAATTCTAGAAGAAATGAATTACAGCATGCTCATACTTAATCTCATTTATTAGTGAAACCTCTCATTCTAGAAAGAGAAAGCTTCCACCGTCACTGACCAGCGGGGCCACACCGAACAGCGGCGTTCGCTATTAAACCCAAAACCTCTCATCCTCCTTCACCTTATCCCTTCACTTCACACAGCCATGGCCTCCTTCGTCTCAGCCTCAGCCTCCGCCTACTCGGCCGCCGTCACCCTCCTCCGCTCCGCCCCGTCCGCCTCAATCGTGGGGCCGTGGGCGGCGCAGGTCCGGCGCTCGCTGCTCGCGGCTCCTCTCCGCGCGGCCGCGGCCGCGGCCAACGGGTCCGTGAAGGTGATGGAGAGCAAGGTCAAGAAGAGGAACAAGAAGGGCGCCGGCGCGGGGGGACTCCCCGCCGCCATCGACCTCGAGATCCGGGAGGCCGAGGAGTACCTCGCCACCGACATACAGGTGAGGCACCGACGCTAAAGTCCCCTCTTTTTTGCTTGTAGAGTAGAGGCAGCGGAGGACGGTGGGATTTCGGTGCGCGGTAGTAGAACAAGCCTTGCCTGAATCAGATAGGGGTTTGTCATGGCGAGGACGGCTTTTATTTCACTGAATTTTTGTTGGGAATTATGGTGATGTACCTTGCGTGGATGACTGGATGATAGGCGTTTGCTAGTAATGTTCAGTAGAAATGAACCACGCTTGCTAATTCCACTGCATTGCCGATATGTCTTGGGTTGCCCATCTCTAGGGGTAATTGCGATTACTTGCCATGAACCGTATATTATAATCAAGTAAACATGCTAGTGCTAGAGTGTGTGCAACCATCTGTTTATGTGTCACGGTTTAGCTTGGTTTGGTGCTTCTTCTGATGGCATTGTGCTAAAAGTAAACCAGGTCTGAATATTTGGTCTGCCATTCTGCTGAGCAGCTGTACCATTCAGCTAATTGTCAGCCCGCAAATCATTAACGATTCTGTGAAGTATGGATTTAAATGTGAGGCTGATGGTTTAGTTTTTTAGGGTTTGGTTAACTTCTGAACTACATAGGCTTTGCAAGCCTTGAGAGCAGTATTCAAACTGACATTTAGATTCAGTTGTTAGTGTCTTAAAAAACTAGAACTGACTGAATAAATGTCACTTTCTGCAAAGATGTAGCTGTCAAATTTACATGCTTGGTATGGTCGGGTTTGTAGTATGACATTGTTGTCGCGCTAGATGGATTTGGTGCATGATAGAACAATCTCTGCCTGAATCGAAGTGGGTTTGTCATTGGGGTGGGGGAACACTTTTGTTGTTTTTCTCTTCAAATTATGGTGATACCCTGTGCGGATGACTGTACCATATGTGTTTACTAGTAAACACGTTTTTCATGGCGAGGATGGCTTTTATTTGACTGGATTTTGGTTTGCAGTTATGGTGATGTACCTTGCGTGGATGACTGGATGATAGGCGTTTGCTAGTAATTGTTCAGTAGAAATGAACCACGCTTGCTCATTCCACTGCATTGCCGATATGTCTAGGGTTGCCCATCTCTAGGGGTAAAAGCGATTGCTTACCATGATCCGTATATATAATCAAGTAAACATGCTAGTGCTAGAGTGTGCAACCATCTGTTTATGCGTAACGGTTTAGCTTGGTTTGGTGCTTCTTCTGATGGCATTGTGCTAAAAGTAAACCAGGTCTGAGTATTTGGTCTGCCATTTTTGCTGAGCAGCTGTACCATTCAGCTAAATGTGAGGCTGATGGTCGAGTTTTTGAGGGTTTGGTTAACTTCTGAACTACATAGGCTTTGCAAGCCGTGGGAACAGTATTCAAACTGACATTTAGATTCAGTTGTTATTGTCTGGATAAACTAGAACTGACTGAACAAATGTCACTTTCTGCAAAGACGTAGCTGTCAAATTTACATGCTTGTTATGGTCGGGTTTGTAGGTATGAATAATTGTTGTGGAGCTCGATGGGTTTGGTGCATGGTAGAACAATCTCTGCCTGGATCGAAGTGGGTTTTGTTATTTGGGGGAACACTTTTGCTGTTTTTCTCTACAAATTATGGTGATACCCTGTGTGGATGACTGTACCATATGTGTTTACTAGTAAGCAGGTTTTGTTTGATGGAGATGGGCCATGTTTTGCTAATTTACCACAGCATTCCTAAATATCTAAAGCTGCTGTTTCTTAGGCTATCTATTTTTCATTTTCTATGCACTATAGTTGTGATCAAGTAAGCATGCCAGTGCTTCTGCTGCATGTATGATGCACAACCATTTGTTCATATGTACCGTGTTTTGCTCGGTTTCCTGTTGACTCTCATACATGGTGGAGTAAACATGCCCGCATGGAAGATGTGCAACCATCTGTCTACACATTATTGTTCAGTGTGGTTTCATGTAGCTTCTCGGTTATAGTTTTGGTGCTAAAAACAAGTTTGAATATTTGGACTGCTATGTCTCTAGGCAGCTGCTACCATTCAGCTGATGTCAGTCCCCTAATCATTGTAATGATTTTGTGGAGTTTAACTCTTAGGTTGGTGCCACCGATTTCTGACGGTTTGGTTTAAAATTTCGAACTAGCTAGGCTTCACATTGCGTGAGAGCAGTGTTCAAACTGACATTTAGTCCATTAGTAATCGTGAGATGCCTGAACAGATGTACTTTCTGCATGACGTATACATAGCTTAACACATCAGTTCCTGGTCTTGCAATTTGTAAGCTGTTTAACATGATTCATTTGTCTTTCTTTTGACAGGAACCTACTCCAGATGACTTCCCCTTTGAAATCGTCGACGAAGAAGGGATGAGTGTGGTCGTTCTGAAGAGGGACTACAAGGATGAGAAGATTGAGGTCATTGTCAGCATGCCTAATATGGACGCAGAGCCTGAGTTTGATGAAGATGACGAGGACGATGATGAGGATGCTGTGAAGGACGAAGATGATGAAGACGAGGCCGCGGAGGACAGCAGCCTTTCGATGAAGGTGGTAGTGTCTAAGGGAGCTGGCCCGAAACTCGAGTTCACCTGCACGGCCTTCCGCGAGGAGATCACCATCGACGACATGCTGATATCTGAGAAGGCAGAATCCGACGCAGAGAAGTTCCCCTTTGAGGGCCCTGAGTTCACGTACGCGTACCGGTTCACAATCTCGCCTTCACGTAGTTGGATCAAATGACTGCCCATTTCTGATGATCGATTCGGTCTTTTGTTTTTGTACTGCAGCGAGCTTCCTCCGAACGTGCAGAAGGGCCTGTTCAAGTTCCTGGAGCTACGGGGGGTGACACTGACGACCAGCAACTTCATGCATGACTACATGGTGACCAAGCAGACTAAGGAGTACGTCCGGTGGATGACCAAGCTCAAGGACTTGGTCCGGCAATGAGATCCAAGTAGATGGCCTTGCCTTGCCACGTGGCTCGACGACAATTTTTGGTAGATGTAGTCTTTTAAGCAGGCGTAGCAAGAGCACAGAGAACTATTTGAAACTATTAGTGTATCTGTAGTTCTGTATCAGCAGCAAGATATCCCAGGGTGAGCTCCTCTTGTGTTTCATGGGATTGGCCGGCAAAAATCCTATGGCAAGTGAAATTACCAGTGGTGTAAAAAGACTCTTCCCGAGTGTAGTTCTGCTGACAACTGATGTTATTATGCCTTTGTTGCTTGTGTCCATTATATGCACTATTATCATCTCCCATATCTGAGCTCAGCAATCATCCCCCATATCTGAACTCAGCGATTCCATTGGATGGCTGATACAAAAACTTGTCTCATTATCTGTAGTACCAATTTTATTCCATAAACCACGAACATCAGATTTTTTTTGTCAGTGGTCAAAGAGCTCGAAACAACTACAGATCAGCTAGATTGATCAAGCACCAGATTTTTATGCATTCCTAATCTCTTGCACGACATGTACTTGGTAGCAGCAGCATGTCTAAAATAGAGTTAATATGGTAATTGGCCGACCAATTATCGATGCTCGACCGTTGGTTATTCCAGCTTATGCGGTTGAGCCGAGGCTACCGGCGACGTCGATGACGAAGCGGTAGCGGACGTCGTTCTTCTCGAGCCGCTGGAGGGCCGTGTTGACGTAGTCCATCTTGATCACCTCCACCTCCGCGGTGATGCCGTGCTTCCCGGCGAAGTCCAGCATCTCCTGGCAGTCCCTGATCCCGCCGACGTAGCTCCCGGCGATGCCCTTTCCGCCCGGCACGATGGCAAACGCCGGCAGCTCCAGCGGCTTGGCCGGAAGGCCCAGGAACACCATCTGGCCCATCGGCTTCATCAGCGCCAGCAGCGGCGAGATGGGGTGCCACGCCGACACCGTGTCGAGGATGCCGTCCATGGTGCCGACCGCCGCCCGCATCTGGTCGGGGTCCCGGCTGACGAGGAACTCGTCGGCGCCGAGCCGCTCCAGCGCCTCCTCCCGCTTCCCGGGCGAGGTGCTGATGACGGTAACCCTCATGCCGAAGGCCTTGCCGAACTTGACGGCGACGTGGCCGAGGCCCCCAAGGCCGACGACGCCCAGGTGCTTCCCCGGCGCGTTGAGGCCGAAGCGCACCATGGGGCTGTACACCGTGACGCCCGCGCAGAGCAGCGGCGCCGCCTTGTCCGGCGGCAGCCCGTCCGGGACGCGCAGCACGTAGTCCTCACGCACGACGATGACGTCGGAGAAGCCGCCCTGGGTGACCGCGCCGCCCTCGACGCCGTTGGAGGTGAGCACCATGGCGGAGCAGTGGTTCTCGTACCCGTTCCCGCAGCACTCGCAGGAGCGGCACGACCCGAGGAAGTACCCCACGCCCACCGTCTCGCCGGCCTTGAACTGCTCACGCCGCTGCCGACGCTGGTCACCACGCCCAGGATCTCGTGCCTGCTCGATCCGTACCTTTAATTTGCTTTGTACTACTACGTAATTGATGGGTTGAAAGAAACAAGTGGATTACCCGGGAACAAGGGGTACATGGCGGAGCCCCACTCGCTCCTGATGGTGTGGAGGTCAGTGTGGCAGATCCCGCAGTAGAGCACCTTGATCGTCACATCGTCGTCTTCCTGAGCCCTGAAACCCAGCTGGCTCGAGTCCATAAACTGAAGCAAGCAACTTCTCGCGATCTAGGACACGCACCTTCTCTGGAATTCGAACGGCGAGAGCACACCGGAGGCGTCCCTGGCCGCCCACCCGAGCGCCGCGCTTCCTTCCCGCTCCTCCGCGGTTCTCGCTTTAACCCTGTGCTGCTGCAGCGACGGCGATGCTACAGCGACGGCGGCTCCGCTGCAGCTGCTGCTGCCAAGATTGCACAGGGAGCGAGCGCCGAGTCCGCCGGGGAAGAAGCGCGAGGGGAGAGCCGAGCCCGAGCTGCGCAGCTGAAGATGACGTGACATTGCGATTGGGCAATGCAGGCATGCGCATGAGCTGAGCGAGTAGTAGTACTGTGCTACGTGTGCGGTCGTAAGCTCATTGGTTTACGTCGGATAAGAGAGATCCATGGACGGGGCCATTTTCCCCGTGACGCGCGTCTGTATTCTTATGCTCTCCTCCCCCGCGACCACTCATACCACCTAGCTGCCTCCCCTGGTCATAGCGTTCTGCTGTGCCGTAGGCTACTTGCATTCGACTAGCTACTTGAATGTAGTTTCCCTCAAAAAAAAAAAAAGCTACAGTACTTAAATGTGGTGCATTCGGATTTCGTCAAGAAAGATTAAGATCGGTCCTCCCTTAGGAGAATAGCCACAATCTTGTTTTAAAAGCTTCAAGACTCTTCTTCTAGAGAATGTTATACATGCTTGCGTTGCTAGTCTGTTAAGATTATTTTTGGTAATTTTGTATTGGTGCTAAACCTACTGAAATTGATGGCATTCTACTATTTGGGGCGGTATTAAGACTATTCTTGAATTCAGGCATGTAGTTTTTGGTCATGTCAGGTCTCCTCTGATCCAGCGATGAAGGCGCCTCCTCATAGGTTTTTTCCTTGCTATCATCTGTTAGTAGCACTCTACGGATTACTACTGGAGTTCACAGATTACAGTAGCTAGATCAAGTCTGGATCTTGAATTCGGATTACAAGCTCGCTGTGAGCTGAAGCAAGAAAGGGGAACCAGGAAAACAAAGCTAAGGTAGGCCGAAGCCACCAACTATTCGCCCGCCTTTTCCTCGTGTCGACCTTCGGCCTATATCCACCATCGCTCAGGTCCACGTAGACTTTGGGTACCGTGTGCTCTCCTTGCGTTCACGGCGTTCTCGTTGGCCACCGCCAGTGGGCCAGTGTCGTCAGGAATGTCGCTGACAACATCGCGCAGGCTGCGACGAACAGTTAATCAAGTTGGAGCAGAATATGCTGTCGACAATCATCAATGTACGGCGGATAAGTCGAGTCAAATGTAAAATTAAGTCGCAGAAGAAAATGCAGAGTCGTTTATTATGCTGCGAAAGCGACAAGCTAGCATGCACGCTCTCTCCCGCAAGAAAATATATGCCTCATTTTTACTTTTACTATGGAAAAACACAGCCAAAGCACGCTCACTTAGATGGATTAACATATGCCTCATTTTTACTACTCCCTCCGGTCCACAAAAAGTGTCGCAAATACAACTATACATTTGTAGTAGACTAGTTCATTTCCCACGACACTTTTTTTTGGATCGGAGGGAGTAGGAGAACACACAGCCAAAGCACGCTCACCTAGATGGACTAAGAACAAAAAAATGAAACCATAAAGTTACATGCCAAAATATATTGAATATTAGTTTTGTCCTAATTCGCAACTTTGTACTTGTTGTACACCATGCAATCGGGCCATGCATGTAATAAGGCAAAAAAATCTGGATTTTTTCTTTAGAGTGAAAAAAGTAATTATACAATTTAATTTATTATGTGGGGAACTTGTGTCTTTTGAGCCTTATTCTTATTTTATTTTTTTTGTGATGAGAGATGTCCATCAAAATAAAATGCATCAACACATATACAATAATCCATAACTATAATCTTTCAATTTTAACGATATCATGCTTCATCATGTTTCCCGACCGAGAGCCGGCAAATAGGAAAACACATGGTCCTACACCAACATGCCTAATTTTTTACCAAAAAAAGGTAAGACGAAAAACTTGGAGAAATAATCGAGAAAATAATGATCCCCCGATTCGGAGACCCGTGCTAGTGTTGCTAGAGGATGGGGAGGCAGTCGTCAAGGAGAGATGAGAGGCACAACATCGAGGGAGTACATCCAACAGAGCCGACATACGAAATAGAAAGCCGAATGAACAAAGTCCAACGTCACGCAGGGTCTCCGAGGCATGGAGCATTGATGCCGTAATGTTCATATATAGTCAGAGGGGCTAGCATCGATGTTGTCATAGATGGTGCCACATATGCTTCTAGAGGCATGCATGAGAAAGAGGGTCCTGACACAAGTTGAAGTGAACATTATTTATTTTATATTTATTTATACCTTATGTTATGAAACCACACTCTAATATGGTCGATTTTATGTTACTCATCATACATAATTAAGTAAATAAATTATTGTTATATATTAATGTGTTGTTTCTTATACGATGTGAACATTTATGGTTAAAGATACATTTCAGAATAATAAATTGCTAAATTATTTGGAATCTAAGGTTCTTATGTATCATATTTGATTAATCTGGTTTCATGGTTGGTCGTACTTTTTAAGAGTATCATTTCTTGATCGGTTTTCTGACAGAGAGCCTGCAATTTGGTAGGCACATGATCAAAACTCCTACCCAGCATAAAACTAAAATTAATCAAGGAGAAGAAGGGGCCGAAAGAGAAACTCGGAGACATATCTGAGAGGAACTATAGAGAGATCGATCGTCAAAGGAGTTATGTTGCTACTGTTGTTGGAATGTTACGTGGTACTTAGCCATTACTCATAGATTTTGTTCAATCTATCAACTCTTTGTGTTTTTTTGTACTTGTGCATGAGGTACTGAGAGAAAATTCAACAAAAAATATTTGTTTACGTGACACTTGCATGCATATGGGGCTGATCTATGGTGTTCACACCATTATTACTTCAATTCTACATGCTATATGAATGGGTTTCCCAAATAAAGCTACCAAATACTTTGCCGCAAGACCAGTGGGCAAAGGGTGGACATGTCCACATTGCACTTTTTTAAGCATATTTTTTTGCAGACTTCATCGCAGCCCATCTTGCTCATCATGACACGAAAGCGGAGGTGGAGGCAGTGTGCAACGGCGGATGTTGAATCAGTGTGTGTGCGACGTATTTATGCCAGAAATTTTCTCTCGCCTGGACATTATTTATACTAAATATTTATACTTATTTATGAAAACACAATCTTCTCTAATATATTTATTTTACTTAGCACACATAACTAATTAACAATATTAAACTATTTTGAAATAGTAACTTTTTTGTTTTATGCATTACACCGTTTGTAGTTTAAAAATACACATGCGTTTTATATTTAGATCATGTGTTGCAACGCAGATACATTAGTTTCCATTTTTCAAGACACTCAAGAGATCGTACGAAATTTGTATTAAAATTTCATAAAATAAAATAAATTGGGTGTCTAGATGGATGAGTTTGTGACAAGTGCAGGAATTATAGTGCATATCCTACCAAATTTTACTAAAAACCCATAAAATTATATAAAATTAATTGGCTGCCGATGGATGAGTTTGTGACAGTTGCATGAATTATAGTGCATATATAGCATTTATATCTTGCCCGACACCTCTAAAGAAAACATTCGAAAAATATTATGATTAGTTATTTCGAGTGAATGATAGGTCTAAGCATGTAGAGAATTCTAGAGTATATAATGTGTTATCCAAAGTATATAACGTGTTCCATTATTAAGATGGGTGACTTGTACGGGCGAGTAGTTTGCTGTTTGTTTTTCATGTTCACTATATGGATGTGGATGTTTCATCGATCACAGTAATATATAATGCACGTGTAGGACGTTTATGGCATATATGGAACTGTGTATCGGTAGTTCGGTACTAATGTTTCAACCACTCGTTCTTTGGTTCAAACCAACAGGAACATTTTTATTCCTTCACAATAACAGCTGAACATTTCACGATATGCATGCAGACAGAGCACATGACATGACACACGTACACATAGTCAATCCATCTTCAGGAACAGGTTTACCTCGTTCACGGTGGACTCCGGCGTCGGGGTCGACACGGTCCTCACGACGCAGTACCCGCGGGCCATCCTGAACGTGCCGGTGCCGCCCACCACGGCGCGCTCGAAGGAGCCCTCGAAGCTCACGATCGTGCCCACCATGGCCAGCGTGCTCCCGGCATGCTCCCCGGCCGTGAACAAGAAGCTGATCACTGACTGCATGCCCGGCGGGCTCGCCAGCCCAGCGAAGGCGAAGATGCCCTGGTAGCGGCCGACGAGCGACGAGTTGCTCAGGTCGGGGCCGTCCCGCAGCTCGTCGTCCAGCACCCCGATCGCCCCGAACGTCGCGTTGCCGCCCAGCCGGGACGGCACCGCCGCCATGGTCGTGGCGTTCGGGCCGGCGAAGGCCTCGTGCATGTACAGGCGGATGTGTGTTACGCCGCCGTCGTCCGCATGCGCCACGACGGAAAGAATCCCACCTGACGAGCTAGCCAGCAGGATCACGAGGAAAAGCAGTGTCGAGGAGGAAGTCATGGCGTGTTGCGCGTCTCGCGGCTGTGGAGATTTCTGATCTGAGCTTACGGGTGGAACTTGCTCCAGGTTCATTAATTCTATATAGACTTCACCTGCTCTATATAGATTTCTGACCTTCAACAGCTAGTTAAGTAGTGTGGTGAACTGTATGCATCAGGGCATATGCATCGGCGACCGATGCAACTGCATACGTAGCCGGCCGCCGGAACTTGTTAATTGGTACCGTCAGCCATATCTTCGTACCTGCTTACAGGAGTGTAAACCTGCAACAACAGGTTAAGGCTTATTTTGGTAGCGAAGTGCTTTTAAAATCAAAGTTTTTTTTAAAAAGGAATGGGGTAGGGGAAACCCCTATAACAGATTTGTTTTTGAATTATAAGAACCCAAATCTGCGCACATGAGGACTTGAAGCTGGGTGGCTGGGTTGTACATCCACTTCCCTAGCCAAAGTATTCTTACGCCTAGCGAACCAATACTTCAGTATTGAAAAAGAGATCCAACCCTCTTCTTCATATAATTCAAAAATAGTGCAATTTATTGAAAATTGAAGTATATAAAACCACAATTTTAACCAAAACCAAACACATTAAAATATTTAATATTTCAGTATTTCTGAAAACCAAAATTATTCTTGGAATATTTCAAAATATGGAGCTCCCAAACGGGGCCTAAGACATTAAGTAGTTAGACCAAATGATTCGTTTCTTGCAGATTTTTTTGAGAATGTTGGGCTACACAAAATAACAAATTTGTGTATCTAAAAAGGGAAAACTTGTTTTTTATCACAGATTTTTCTTTTTTGTGTAGATCAAGAATATCGAAATATTTCGAAAAACTAATTTCAGAGAAAAATAAAGGCCATAATGACATTGCCCGTGAATGTGCACGGGCCACCTTTTTAGTTGTCCATTAAATTAAAACCATACCCCGGTCCCGACTAAGGATACAAAAAAACTTGTTTCTAAGACGATGATACCCAGCGCTTAGTATGGACAATTAGGGAAGTGTAATCTCAAGTAATATTTTCCGGCGGAGTTAATCACAACTCATCCTGTTCATCATGCAGGTGGAGATGAACGCGGTGTAGAAGCTCTTGACTGGACATTATTTATACTAAACATTTATACTTATTTTATGAATCCATAATCTAATCTATTTTGTTAGTTAGCACACATTGTCAAGAATAAAAAATATTGTTAAATAGTAATGTGTCCGATGAAAAATTTATTAAAATGTCAGAAAAAATATATAATAAAATTTGTATGTGTAGATGGATGAGGTTGTGACAATTGCATGAATTATAGTGCATAGTTAGATCTTTGTTTGTTTCCGTGTATATTTTAATATCTTAAATATCTTGCTAGAGACCTCTAAAGCAAAATTTTCAATAAATATTATGATAGTGATTTTGAGTGTATGATAGGTCTAAGCATGTAGAAAAATCTAGAGTATATAAGGTGTTATGTCGAGTATATAATGTGTTCAATTATTAAGTTTGGTAACTTGTATCGGCGAGTAGGCTGTGGAATTTTTTCATGTTTCTATGGATGTTGATGTTTCATGGGAGTAATATATAATGAACTGTAAGGCGTTTGTGATGTACGGAAATTTGTGCAGGTACAACTGCTTTGTACAGGGATAACTTGTTTGCAGTCAAAATTCCTCGTGTTGTAATTGGTCAGGTGCATCTAGAGTGACATGATTTGATATAGTTTTATGACTTGTGAATTGTGTTAGAGTGATATCCAATGTTGAGCCTATTCTTGTACTTTGTGACAATATACCCAATTATTTTTTACCAATTTTTTGCATACAAGTTGATAGATTATTTTCCTTCAGCACTCAAAGGATAGATCATTCTGTTGATTACAACGGTTATGCGGTTGAGAGGAAACCATAGAGTGCCTTCAGTTGTTCCTAGTTAACAAGGATATATTAATCAATGGACGGGTCAAAGAGTTGCTTTTCACACAGTGAAAGACTAGTTCTTTACAGTTTTGAAGACAAAAGACATAGATAACTTAGTCTACGTCGTCGAGTAGACTGCACCAACATCGAGTAAACTCCACCCTGTCCTCTCTTGCTTCTTGCGTTTCTACCACATATGTCAATCTTCCAATGGAGAGATTTGGTGTGATGTATTCCACAGAGCGCGTCTTAGTGACAGATGGGATGGGGATGCATCTCTAAAAGTGTCGGAGATAACAACAACTTTCAGATCACTATGGTAGAGAGAGAGTTGCATCTTTAAGGTGAGGGGATAAATTGTGTGTGTTCCTAAAGGGACATGACTTTCTAAATTGTCTTCCGTGTGTTGTCTTGGCAATCTCATCACATCTTTGTGTTCTCTTATATTTTTAGATAAAAGGCATAAGTGTCGAACCTTAAATATAAGGCCCCGGAGGTTCAAAAACATTTGTTACAGGCTGCGGCATACAGCTTAGCTCTAAGAGACATAAAGAACACGCTAAGGCATACAACTTAGCCATAAGAGATCTAAAGAGAGTGGAGAATGATCAACATGCCGATCCTCCAAAAGCCACATGAAAAGAACAATGCTCCAGTCCAACATCAGGGCGAGGGCATACAACATATTTGTGTTCTCTTATCACATTAAATCTTCTTCCGTTCTTCTTCTTCAGGAGCAAAGGGGGTATGGGGTTTATGGAGACTTGTCTACATGTATTAAAATGGGCTTTGGGTCTTAACTAATCAAGGTTAGTGGATGATAACAACTTGCTTGACTTGCAAAACTAAAATGGTCAATGATGAAGGGATAGCAAGTTGGACTTGGAGGAGGCATGAATGATGATGGCGATGCCCTGATGGGTCGAATGGATATTTGTGAGGGCTGAACATGATGTCTGCACTTCAAGTTGAAGCCAAGATGTGATCCTTGTGTTATTTTTGTTGCAATTAGTCTACCCAGCACCCTATGAAGTTGGAACGTGTAAAGAATAAACAAAATCAAACAATTGTAAAGAATCAAAAAAAAATTCAAAGGATTCTGTACTAAGAACATGATATTTCATCCTATTCAAAAAAAAAAGAATGGGATAATTCGCAGTATCCTTCCTTGTGATATTTTGTTGGCGTTGACTTAGAGCCGCCGGCGATGAAATGAAAAGATCAAAAACATCAATAACCAAAAAGAAAACACAGATATATCCGTTCCCTTATATTTGAACCAATAAACATGTATTCATTTTACATAGTAGCAGGATCACGGTAGATCATGCAATTTGTTCACTTCACATAGTAGGATGATCATGTTCCTGACCAAGAGCCTGCAATTTGGCAAGCACACACGATCCAACTCCAACTCCTCTATGACTATGGCGCTATCTACAACACCCAGTGCTCAATGCCTAAATTTATTGTAAGAAGAACATGGAAGAAGAAGAAAGACTCGGGAACGTAACTGAAAGCGACGTCAGGAGAAGAAAACGAACGCTCCGATCACAGGAGCCGCGCGTCGCAGCCGGCCGGCGCCTCGGCGGAGTCGCCGGCGAGGAGGGGCACGTAGTACCGCGAGGCCGACGGTGAGTCGCCTCCACCGGTGGATGCACGCCGGCCGCTGCCGCCTTGGGCGTAGTAGTGGAGGATGATGGCCCTGTAAAGGAACGGCAGCAGGCCCTCCATGACTCTACCTAGCTCAGGTTCTTCGTGTCCCTCTTCCTGCACAACAGAGCAAAGGAATAATTGGCTACGACTGCTTGTATATATGTGGTTTATATTGGTCCAGAAGCAAGATGGTCGTATGTATATATGTGGTTTACAGAGACTTGGCTACAAAAAGATATAAATATGTTAACATGTGCTCAGTCTTGATTAATCAAGGTTAGTGTTAATTAGTGGATGATAACAACTTGCTTAGCTTGCCAATTTAAATGGTCAATGATGGCAGGGTATCAGTTGAGGGAGCCATCGATTATGCTGATGGTGATGGATTGCATGGCTCTGGGAAATGTATTTTTGTGGGAGGAGGAAGATGATGTCTGCACTTCAAGTTGAAGACAAGATGCAATTCTCTCTGTAACAGCTATGGAATATACCAAAGCAAATTGCAAGAAGAACAAAACAGTAGGCGGACATAGAAAGTCTGGAACATAATGCTAGTTCTGTTTCAAGGAGGTAGGACCACAAGTAAAATACTGGAGAGGTATACGCTGAACACAGTAGTAGACATTTTGCCTGACATCATGACATATTTACAATGGGGTTTGTTATTTATGTTCTTTAACCAATGTTGCTGACAAAGCTTGAAAATGGAACTTAGACTAAACATACCATTGCAAACAAGATATATGTTTAGGTAGACCATCCTTCTCAAATATCTGAACCCAAGGATATTTGGGGTCGACGTCAAAGCATCATCCAAATAATGACAATGGCAACCTACTTAGAAGAAGTCTCGGAATGCCCTGAAAGAAACTTGAAATTCTCAGAACCAGACAAAGGGACAGAGTATAATCTACCTCTCTTCGAGGATTTTTACACATTTGCAGCTGCTCAGAGAGCAGCTGACACCCAAGAACGTAACATGGTACAACACTGTAAAGTTTCTCGCATACAAATATATGTCGTCCGGGCTTGGATTCCCTATATGCTTAACGACACATAATTTAATCTCCAGAAAGAATTTGTTTTCTAGCAACAAGTGGTGAAGCCTCTCTACAAAAGCTACATATGGCCGGCTCTTCGTGTGACGCTTCCTCCTCCGCGTGGACTCGATGGGGGATATTGCTTACAAAAACGGTGAGGCGGTGATCCAAGGTGTCATGGATAGGCTTTGACCCGACCTGCGGAGCGCTATGAGCTGAGGTGGAAGATCTGGCAGTCGGGTTTGTAGTTGCTCTTTGAAGCGGCCTGCTCAAACTTCTTCAGTGGCCCTTCGTTCTCTGTCAAGCCGGTCTGGATGAAGTAGCGCGTCCACCATGAAGAGCTCCGCAACTTTGCCTGTCAACAAACACAACAGGTTTCGTCAGGGAAGGGACAAAGAATCAACAGGCTTTCAGCACATTAGTAAGGTACAATTTGTTGTATAGGTTCTGGAACATGTAAATACTTGCACTACATCAGCCACACAGCAAATCTCTAATCAATAGCACTAGTGGATACTGAAATTTAAGGGACAAAGAATCAACAGAATTTCGGCGCCATAAGTCAGGTAAAATCTGTTCTATAGGTTCTGAGCATGTGAATAATTGCACTACATCAGCAACAGCGCCAAATCGCCAACCAATTAGCACTAGTGGAAAGCCTAACAGACTTGGTAATATGCAATACTGCTATGTAACAGTAAGTCAGGAACTTGGTTAACAAGTGAGATAATCAGATACAACATAATTATATGATGTGATATATCCAAAGAACACATGTCACATAAGCAAGATTACTAACGCGGCAAAGAGCAAAGATCTCTGGGCTACTATGATCTATAATGTTAACACAGAACACTAAAGTGATTTATACAATTCCCTTTTGGACCATGAGCACGAATGTGTTCAATTTGTTTAGCGAGTTCAGTAAAGTGGACGTCGTTAACTTATGTCATTTGGAGAACATTCCTTGAAGCCAGCATGCCAGCAATTAGAATCATTTATACTTACTGGTCTTCCAAATTTTGGTAGTTCAGAAACCTTAGCCTTCTGCTGGCCTGGATTGCCTGGATAAGAAGTAATGGAAATAAATATTAGCTCAGATATTTTACAGCATCCACCAAACAATAGTAAATCATTTACACATACCACAGAATTAACGATTATTAAATAATACTGTATAAATACAAACGACAAACCCTACTACTATACCCCGGAAAGTAATTACATAGTACTATAATATTGGGTTCTATCAATATATGTTACGACAGAAACAACACTGGTTTGTGACTCAATAGTGGTATTATCAAAAATAAGTATGGGGGAGCTATCCTAACAGGCTCAAACAACTTATGCAACAAAAGGATAATAGTAGAGGAGTTTGTGCTTTCTTCCAGTTCCAGTACTCAGCTGAAGAATTCAACTATGCTACCTATTCTAAAGGCATAGCACTATCGTTGATTCCACTAGCACATCAAGCATCTAAATATGATTACATTCAACCCCAGAAGGATATTGACATCTTGCCGTTGCGCTAGCTCCATCTAGAAATCCTCCAAGATCCAGCATGTTGAAAATACATTACTCTTTTAAGGTTCTTCCTTTCGAGACTTTTACTCTGTCCATTTAGTAAACAAACTGTGTCCACAATACACAATTTTATGTTACACTTTTAAGAACGACAATTTGCAGAACATTGGAAGGATCAAGGATTATTGCACAAGTAAAATAAAAGAAATGATTCCTCTCTTTAAATCTCAAATATACCTAAGAAGAAATTCAATACTGGTATCACTTATTGCAAGTTTTAGGTCTACAAAATAGCATATGATATCTTTTAGGACGGAATTAATCTTTTACCCTAAAGAACAGCAAATACAGGCAACTATATGTCAAATAAAGGTCTTTCCATAGAACAAAAAAAAGTAAATGCCACAAATCAAAAAAGAAACGAAAGACATACCAGTAAAGATAACAAGGCCATTTGTGGAGACCCTTGCTAAATCAGGAAGTGTTTTGTTCAGATACCTTAGGGACAGATAATCCAAAGCATCTGACACAACAACAAGGTTAAAAGAATCTGGGCGGTACGGAAGAGTGTACTTAATGTCAGACATACGGACAAAGCCCTTGCGCACAAGGCTTTTGCAGCTACTATCAGCATCCTCCAAATCATAAGGCTCCACCCCCCATGCTTCAACCTTCCCTTCTTTCAACAAGTTAGAAACTACTGTACAACTATCAGGGCCTACATGGAGAACCTTTTGCATATCACTGCCATATGCCTTCTTAAGAAAAGGAAGCGCCTGGATAACTTCTGATGTGCAAGAACCTGGACGCAAATGCAAAACATAGGAGGTAAGGGAGGAGTATAGAATTCATCCAAGGGAAACAAAATGTAAGATACACAACCCAATCAGATAATCAAAACATTAATCTTCACAACGAAATTATGTTGGCATGCTACGGTTATAATGTTCTGCAAGGATATTTGACCTTGTGAAAAAAATAGTGACAAACAAACTAGAGAAGTAGGGAAACAAATAAAGAAACAATCCAAATGCAGTATAGACCCAGGACATTCCTATGACAAATCAGAACACATATGTGGACATAAAGTTCGAGCATTAACAAGCTATTTTGCCAGTAGAAAATAACAAGGCAACATGGCAGTCTCTTTAATGAATGCATATTATGTTTGAGTGTAGCAAAACAATTTGAAACCACAACTGCTCAACACATTATAGCGGGAGTAAACCTTGAAATCAGACAGAAAAAATAGTAATTTTAAGGGTGCAATGTCCAACTAGCAAGTTCAGGTTACTCTGTGAAAGAGGGTAGGGAGGGAGTGGCGTGACACATGAGACAGGGACATAAAAGGGTTATATATACCTTCAGACCTGCTCACAGCTTCTCTGCTCGTAACAGTTACACCTGGCCATCGGAGAAAGAGTCGAAACAAGAAGTATTAGACCACAACATTTACATTATTCTCACTGAAAGCAGACCACAGTTCAGCAACTTCAAATCACAAAAGGTATACACACAGCACCATATAACAGAGTCCCAGTCCCCCCAGTACTGTTTGAACATGACAGAAGGGGTTCACTTCGAACCAAGGGTTACGTACGCATGATTAATCTATAAACGGAAGGCACAACACAGTCCTGATCTACGGTCATGGCCATAATATTAATCGGTAATGTTACAAGCACCCCAACTCTCAATTTCAGTGTCTAGGTTGCTACTTGATAAAGTAAGTTGACCCCCCAGCAAGGAAACAAACAGAGCTGCTTCATTTTCACTGCTGCTGCAGTTCCGTCACAGCTACTTATTTTGCAATCTATCTATACACAGCAACCAACCGAGAAGACGTACTGAGGCTGAGATTTTGGAGCACACCTGAGCCGCTGTTGAAGTAGGCGACGAGAACGATGACGCCCTGAAACAGAGAACCGACAAGCAGCAGCGACATCATCAGCCAAAGAAACGAAAAAACAAAAAAGGAGCACAAGATATAACATGTGTCGGCATCGGGGAGGGAGTGTACCAGGAGGAGGAGCGCGATGGTGAGCACGGGCGGTGAGCGCGACTTGGGGTGGAGCAGGCCGGCGACGGTGGGCAGGCCCCCGTCGGCGGCCCGGCGGCCGGGTTGACCGACCTCCTCGACATCCCCCGCTCCCTGGGCCCCACCCTGAGTCCCGTCCGTCCGTCCGTCGGTCGAGGAAGCTCTCCTCTCCCCCACACGCTCCTCGATCACCTGGCGATTTTTCGTCGAGGCGTCAGATTGAACGAACCGTACGGGGAAACAGAGAAGCCCGAAATCCCCACAATGCGGCGCCAAAATCGGCGCACACAGATGGATCGGGCGCGGCCGGACGGAAAAGAGCCCGGAGAATGGGGTGGAGGCGGGAGGTACCTGTAATGGCGGGCGGCCGCGGAGGGTGGCCGGCGGCGGAGGGGGCGCTAGGGTTGGGCCGGATCTGGGGCGGCGGAGGATCGGAGTGGAGTGGGGGAGCGAGGCGAGGCGAGTGGGTGGCGATCCGACGAGATAGGGACTGGACCGGGCGGGGGAATGGGGAAATTTATTCCGGGATTTTATTAAGGGAGGTGTTCGTTAATGTGAGGGACCGTATATATACGCGTGGGTGCGGAGGTGATTAGCCGAGGGGATTAGTGGGGTTCGGCCAGGATCACGACGAGGATTAGATTCGGGGATGTCGGTCGTGGCATCTCCTCTCGCTGACCGGTGGGGCCTCGTCGCGCTAACTAGATTTCCTTCGCTGGCCAGCTAGTGGTCCAACACCGGTGAACCGAACCTAGGATCAGTGTGCTCGGGTCCCTCCGTATCGAAACACGAATCTTACATGTGAACATATACATAATTACATATCATTCAAAAATATAAAAATATCTTACATTTTGATACGGATAGAGTATATATGCAAAAGGTTTAGTTTTTTTCTCAAAGAAAATAACGCTCATAAACCTAGGGTTCCCTCTCCCCGCGCCGTGCCGCCGTCCCGCCCGCCGTCCCCCTCTCCCTCGCCCGACCATGTCTCGTCCCTCTAGCTCGGCCCGGAGGAACATGACCAAAGCACCGCGGGAGTCCACGACGGGAACACTGGGCCGCCGTCGCGACCGGCATCGACCCGAGAGTGTGGCTTGCAGTTTGGTAATGATAATGTGTCGAGCAAAGCTTGGTCGTGGCTAGGGAAGCAATAGCAAGACTTTTCTGACGTCTCTAGTGCATTCTTCCGTGTTTCGTTGTGTTTATGTGCAGTCGGAGCTGCAGCGGCGCGGGTTCAGGCGGTGACGATGGTGGCAACATTGGTCTTGTGAGAAGGACATGGTTGGTGCAAGCCCTGGATATTTCTCCTGTGAAACTCATCGTCAAAATCAAAATGGTTTGTTGTTCACATGACTGGAAGACTGTTACAATGGATTGACAGGGGTTCTGACGTCGTTTACGGCAAGGAATCTCAGTGGCAACCTCGATGACGATGGTCGTTCAAATCGACGACGCGCGTGTGTGCTTCATATGAATGTCCAGTTTGGCCGATAATGTCTAATCTAGTCGTGCTTCATGGCGAATTGGCGACAACTGTATTATGTTAAACCCGCCACGTATTATAGATATGACAATAAAACATGTTGGGTTATTTTGTAGACTTATCTCTAATAACCAGATGTTCTAAATACGTGTTGAGACAATTGTTGCTAAGATATCGTCTCTTAGTTAACTCTAACTCAGCAGTTATCTTATGTGGCATTTCTAAGATAACACCTTTTTGCATGCCCTCGGTGTTAGAGAGTCTATATCTGACAATTTAAATCTGCGACCTTTAAAACGCGGATACAGGCCACCAAAACACATTTTTGCTGTCTCAAATCTACTCCCATAGAACATAACCCATAAAAAAACTGCAGATGCAAATATGCCACCAAGAGGGCCCACCTTTCGGTGGCCTTTTTCTTTTTTCCCACCTTTTCTCTTTTTTTGTTTGTCCTCCACCACATCCTGAGGACGCACAGAGGCCCCCGTCGCGAGAGTAGGACGCCCCCCCCCCCCCCCCCCCCCCCCCCCCCGCCCCGGCGTCGGGAAGGGAGACCCCCAGAGGCCGGTCATGAAGCCCTCCCCAAGTGGAAGGTGATGTAGTGCAGCAGGCAATTGCTCTCGATTAAGAAACCAAGGTTTATTGAACCAGTAGTAGTTGATAGAGACGCACAGTTGAAGTGGGCCTACAAGCAAGAAACAATATCTCTCTGTCCCCAACTTTCCAGGAAGGTTGTCAATCTTCCCGTCTCGCTCGAAACAAAGAATTAAACGTATATTATAGAAGATAATAGTAATAAACGAAATAAAAACGGACCAGCAAGCAAGCAATGATTAAAAGCATGAATTTGAGGTTGAACAATGTCAAAAGATGGACCGGGGGCCACGGTTTCACTAGTGTGTCTCTCCTAAAAAAGATGGCAATTGTTGGGTGAACAGATTACATCTGGGCAATTGATATAATTATGATTATGATAATTATGACAAATTGTGGAAGACAAATATTTATGTAGGCATCACGTCAAGGTTTAAAGACCGTGCACCGCCACGTCATCTTTAACTATTACTCAACTTTGAGTGCGCTTATATGCTTGCCACTCTAGGAATTTAGTTGCCAAGTAACGGAGTATTTCCTTAAGTTCTATACATGATGTAAGCAACATTTATAATCAAAGTAGACATAAACATCACTGTTTTACCCTTAGTAGCAACAACACATCCTCACCCTTAGTCGTTAATTTCCGTCACTCGAGACAAGGAATAAAAGAAGGCATGAACCTACTATCGAACATATACTCCCTCTTGGAGACTCATATAACTACTTGGCCAAAACAATCATATAAATCTGATAGCATGTAGAAACATAAATAAAGCAATCTAACATATAAAATATCATGAACAATCTGAACATAACACCACAATTCATCATATCCCAGCAAACACAACAACATGAATTACATCGTATCGATCTCGATCATGTTGGGCAGCTCGCGAGAACGTGAAGCATAAGAAGAAGAGACTACCATCTAGCTTACTGACATGGACCCGTAGTTCAAGGATGACTACTCCCGCATCGTCATGGAGGCTCCAATGGTGGTGTAGAGGCCGCCGATGAGGGTTTCTGTTGGGTCACGTGCAGAAATTTAAAATTTTCCTTCTTACATAATCGCCGAGATCTACTATACAGATATGACGCACCCCATAATGCTAGATCTAGATACTTACAAACACCGTTGCGGAAGATGGTGTTTGTCGATGACGTTGTCGGTGAAGCCTGATGAAGATTCCCAGGTCCAAGCCTGGAGGTGAGAATGTCGCCGACTCCCTCGTTCAGGTTCACATGTATAACCCCTCTTCTAGTATCCACGCATCCACTTGCGCCAATCTGTCAGCGCTCCGCCGTCCAGTACTCGACGCCAATGATGAGAGACAATTATGCTCTAAAAACAATGAGAGAGAACCTTTCAACATAGTCTATGGTGGTAAATTAGATCTATATGAGAACTAAAAAGATTTCTCCGCACATGAGATCTAGTGAGAAACATAGAGAGCCACGAGGGCAATTGTGTGTATCGAACCCTAAAGTTTGGGGGGGGGGGGGGGGGGAGGGGGGGTTATATAGGAGGGAGGAGGGGAGACTTGCCTTGGGAGGGGGCTCCCAAGGGCTTGGTGCATTGTCACTAGGTGCGGCCGGCCCCTCCCTTTTGTCAATTCGGATTGGACTCCTAGTACAACTAGGAGTCCTTTCCTTTAAAACCTCTTTTCCTTTTTATTATCATTTCCTTTAATGTAGGAATATAATTAAATCCCACCAATTAAATAAAGGAAACATGGTGGGAGGTGTTGCACCGACCCTGGTGGGCCTGGGACCCATGCGGATGCACCACCACAGGTGGCGCAGCCCTAGGGCTCCAAGTACCCCTCCGGCACTTCCCCCCTTCCTGGTTTTTCGCCGAAACTTCTCCGGAATCATATAAACCCTTTAGATAAAACCATCGACTCTATCCACTGATGTCAGAAACTCTTAACGGCATCCTGGAACATCTCATGTTCGCATATTATTCTATCATAAAGCTTTCAGTCTTATATTGAAATTATATGCCTCTCATGTTAACTTCTCCGGATACCTCCAGTTCTCATCGGAGTTGTTCATGAGACATCGGGATAATTCTGACCACTTCTTCGAACAACTATGACTACAAAACACTCTCAATAAAGATTAACACAGCTTAAGCGGGTGACTCGGAAGGTTCGGTAACACACTGACATGCCTGGTGTACTTACCGAACAATAACCAACAGTGGGACCATGGACGCCCATGATGGCTCCTGTGCATTCACGAATAACGATGGAACCTTATTGTGGTTCCCATTACGCCAATCCCATTAGCTTCACGACATATATCAATAATGTCACGAACTGAGACAACTATATGATCAAAATTCGATCAATACACAAAAAACTTGTACCGAGATTATTTTACAGTTCCACAAGGGGTCCGCTAGAGATGCTCTTAGAGCATCACTAGTAGTACCCTCAAACCCTCATACCAGTTTAAGGTTTGAGAATTGGCATTTTTTGGCACTTTTAAGGGTTGAAAAACAGGGGCAAAGACTAGAACCCTCAAACCCAACCCTTATAACGGAATATTCTAGAAATATGCCAATCAGAATTTTTTTTCCTTTCCCCTTCTTCCTCCTCTCCTCTGGCCAACTGCCCCGCCGCCCCAGCCCTGCCCCGCCGCCGCCCTGGCCGTCGCGCCTCCCCAGCCCTGCCCCGCAGCCGCCCTGGCCGTCGCGCCGCCCCAGCCCGCCCCAGGCCGCGCCGCCCCGTGCCGCCTCCGTGCCGCCACAGGCCGCGCCGCCCCGTGCCGCCACAGGCCGAGCCGTCCCAGGCCGCCGCCGCCCCAGGCCATCCCCGCCTCAGGCCGCTCCGCCCAGGCCGCGCCGCCCCGTGCCGACTCCGGCCGCGCCACTTGGCGACGACCACCGAGGCCACCGGCGCCGACAGGCTCAGGACGGGCGGCTGCTGGGCCGGCGCGGGCATCGCGGTGGCGGGGAATGGGGCCGGGCCACGGGCGGGGCGAGGGAGGAGGCGGGCGGCGGCTCCATGGCGTGCGGCGGCCGGCGGAGGCGAGCTTGGCGGGTTGAATTTTCCCTCCCGCGCGTGGAGAGAGGAGGAATAGGGGTTGGGTCTGTTGACCCTCTCCAACCCTCACTTTTAGAGGTTGGGAGGGCGACCCGGGGTCCAACCTCTAAATTTTTTTAGGGGTTTAGGGGTTCTAATCTACGTGTTTTTTTCGGTCGAACCCGTAAAAAAACAGTTATTTTTAGATGTTTGGGGTTTAGGGGTACTACTAGAGATGCTCTTACTCGATGCGGTAACTTGACCCTTAAATTAGGCCGGTCAAAAGGATGGACTAGTGCGGCGAGCACTACCGATAGTTGGGCAGGATGTGGCGTGTATGTACCACTCATACCAGACAACAGTGTCCACTATATATGGTGCTCCTTGACGATCCGTGGCTAGTCTTCTAAGTGGCGCATTACCGTTTCAGAGTGGACACGGGACAGCAGCAGCACGCTAACAACAGTGAATCTATCACTAATATATGGCCTATAAATTAAGCCACAGCGGCGGGAGTGAACCAGACACGCATACTCTCGCTCGCCCCTGTAGCCTTAGCTTGCATGGAAGAAGAAGGAATCGCCGGGTACGTAATTCGATCGCACGACACAAAATCCATGCATGATGAACACACGGCCGGTCCCTCTTTATCTGAACGGGTGAACACTAAACACCCATCTCTAGTAACAAAGTACTGTATATGCTAAGTTATTATAGCCTATTTTAAATTTATCTGTGTTCTTGTGCATGCAGATAAGCAGGATACCGAAGATCGAATTCACAAACGGTTGGTAGCTGAGCGAACTTTGCAACTGACTTTTTTTTTGTGAACATAAATTAGTCTTTGGCCTTAAAATTCTCCTTGTTGTTCTTATGTATGCATATATAGATACCGAAGATCCAATTCGACCAACATGAATAGCTACCCGGCCAAGGAAGAAGTTACTACGGTCAAACAATTACTTTTCTTGGTGTCGGTGGCTTGCACTGCCGTCATGTGCAGCTCCTCCTCCTTACGTGGAAACGAGACGGATCGGCTGTCGCTGCTTCAGTTCAAGGATGCAATCAGCCTCGATCCACAGCAGGTCTTTATGTCCTGGAATGACAGCACCCACTTTTGCGATTGGCAAGGTGTCCTCTGCAGTGTGAGGACTCCAGTACGTCGTGTAACTTCTCTAAACCTTACAAGTCGAGGTTTGGTAGGCCATATCTCTCCTTCGATTGGCAACTTGTCATTCCTACTGTCTCTAGCCCTCGTGGAAAACACACTTTCTGGAGAAATCCCACCATCCCTCGGTCACCTGCGTCGCCTCCAAACCCTTCGCTTGGACAATAACACGCTACAAGGAAGGATGCCGAGTTTTGTCAACTGCTCTAAGCTCATGCTCCTAGATGTTACAAATAACAATCTAGTTGGTCAGTTTCCCGCTGATTTCCCTCCAGGCCTCCAATTGTTGCTGGTTTCGGTTAATAATCTTACCGGCACCATCCCAAGTTTGCTTGCCAATATCACAACACTAACCGTCATTAGCTGCTCGTACAATCACATCAAGGGAAATATCCCAAGTGACTTTGCGGATTTGTCTAACTTGCGGTACCTGTATGCGGGTGCTAATCACCTCGAAGGAGGATTTCCACAAGGCGCCTTGAATCTTTCTACTCTCGTTGGCCTTAGCCTTTCTGTCAATGGTCTAAGTGGAGAGGTACCACCAAATCTCTTTACATCTCTTTAATCTACAAAGACTTCAATTAGATGACAACTTCTTTCTAGGGCACATTCCTAGTTCATTCACTAATGCTTCCGGTCTAAGCTACTTCGATTTATCGCGCAACAACTTCACCGGATTTGTACCCACTATGATTGGCAAACTTACCAAACTCTCGTGGTTGAATCTTGGAAACAATCAACTCCAAGCGCATACAAGGGAGACTGGGACTTTTTGGATAGCTTAGGCAACTGCACACAGCTACAAGTGTTCTCCGTGGATTGGAATCATCTATCAGGGCATGTACCTAATTCTTTAGGTAACCTGTCCAATCAACTCCATGAGTTATATTTGTCAAAAAATCAATTATCGGGAGATTTTCCTCCCGGCTTAGCAAACCTTCGCAACTTGATTGTTTTATCGCTGTGGGGTAACCGCTTTAAAGGTGTGGTTCCCAAGTGGATTGGAACTCTCAACAGTTTGCAAGAGACATATTTACACGGAAACTTCTTTACGGGAGTCATTCCATCATCCTTGTCAAACTTGTCTCGGTTGGGAGGGCTCTATCTAGAATCAAACATGTTCCTTGGGGAGATACCACCAAGCTTGGGAAACTTTACAATGCTTGAAGATTTGTACATTTCCAACAACAACCTTCATGGTAGGATTCCAATTGAGATCTTCAGAATCCCAACAATATTTCGAATTGGTTTATCTTTTAACAACCTCGTAGGAAAACTTCCTACCAACATTGGCAATGCCAAACAACTTGTAGATTTGGTACTTTCTTCAAATAAGCTATCTGGAGATATTCCAAACACTCTGGGTGATTGTGAAAGTTTGGAATACCTTGTGTTAGACTCTAATAATTTCAGTGGAAGCATTCCAACTTCATTAGGCAACATAACAAGCCTCAAAGTTCTCAATGTTTCTACCAATAAATTAACTGGGTCAATACCAACATCTCTTGGCAACCTACAATATCTCGAGGTACTAGATTTGTCATTCAACCAACTCCATGGCGAGGTTCCAACAAAAGGGATCTTCAAGAATGCAACGATTGCGCGGGTTGATGGAAATCCGGGGCTCTGTGGTGGAGCATTTGAGTTGCACATGCCACCATGTTCTCTCATGCCTTCAAATTCAACTAAGCACAAGAAGTCTTTAGTGATGAAAGTAGTTATCCCAATAGCCAGTATGGTGCCACTTGCTATGGTTATATTTGGCTTATTGCTGTGTAGAGGTAAACACATCAACAAATCAATATCGCAATCTTCATTTGGCAGAACATTTCCGATAGTTTCTTTCAATGATCTAGCAAGAGCAACAGATGGATTCTCAACATCCAACTTAATTGGCAACAGCAGATATAGTTCTGTATATCAAGGAAAACTAGCTGAAGATGAAAATGAGGTTGCCATAAAAGTCTTCCATCTAGAATCAAGAGGGGCACATAAGAGTTTTCTTGCAGAGTGTAATGCGCTGAGAAACGTGCGGCACCGTAATTTGGTCCCTATCCTAACTGCATGTTCAAGCATTGATACTAATGGTAATGATTTCAAGGCCCTGGTGTATGAGTTCATGCCACGAGGAGACTTACATAAACTACTTTACTCAACTCAAGGCAATGAAGGCTCTTCAAATTTGAATACGCTTACAATGGCTCAGAGGATGAGCATTGTTGTGGATGTAGCGGATGCATTCGAGTATATACATCACAACAACCAAGGAACAATGGTTCACTGCGATTTGAAGCCAAGCAACATTCTTTTGGATGAAAATATGACAGCTCATGTTGGAGACTTTGGCCTGGCTAGATTCAAAATTGATTCCATGAGATTATCTCTTGGTAACCCAAACTCTTCCTCGGTTGGACTAATTGGAACTATCGGCTACGCTGCTCCAGGTAGTGGCCGTTCTTAGTATTTCATATTCATATATTTTTTCTGCATTTTTATTAACACGAGATTAATCCCCCATTTTCATTTTATATGTAGAATATGCAGGGGGTGGTCAAGTTTCAACCGCCGCAGATGTTTACAGCTTCGGCATCGTCCTCCTCGAGATATTCCTTCGGAGAAGGCCAACCGATGAAATGTTTATGGATGGACTAACAATTGTGAAGTTTACAGAGATTAACTTCCCTGATAAAGTAATGGAAATTGTCGATCCACTGCTGATACAAGAGTTGGAGCTTTGCCAAGAAACTCCATTGGCCTTGAAGGAAAAAGGTGTAGGGTCTCTGTTGTCTATGATAAACATTGGCCTTTGCTGCACCAAGACATCTCCGGGCGAACGAATCAACATGCATGACGTGGCTGCTAAGCTACACGGAATCAAGGATGCATATTTCAGAGGAAACTGAAGAAGCGCTTATGTTGCTTCAGTAGCATTAGCTACATTAACAAGCAAGTTGTTCTATGATTAGCGCTTTCATAGAGCCTGTATGTTCCGAACGAATTTATGAAAATTCGTACCCTGTGTGTTACTTCATCACCCAGATATATAGTACACACTGACAACAGAGAGGAATATCATTTTCATAACCAGCCGTGACGCCGTGCTTCCTGGACGACCGGCGCCGCCTCACCACCATCGTCTGCTGCCACGCCGCCATGGACGCTAGAATCCAGCGCCTGGGCTAGGGCTTGTGGTGGATCTACGATTCCACACAGTACACAGGCGAAGGAGGAGATGCTGGGATGTGGTCTACAGCGCGAGGACTGGCCGGAAGTAAATTTGACATACGACAAAAGGCAGAAGTACACTTATTCGCGGACAGAGGGAGTATGTGAAAATAAGTGAAGTAAAAAAATGGTTGATGAATACTTGAAAATTATGACCATACAAGGGAGATCCCTTCATTTCGTCCTGTCAGCCGGCGCCACTTCCTCGCCCCCTCCTCCTCCCTCTCCCTCCCTCCCCGCCACCGCCGGAGGGTGTCATCGGGCTAAACCCTAGCGGCACCGGCGGTGGCGGGGCTCTGCTTATCCCTCGCACGACGGTGGCGGCGTGGGCCACTGCGGTTGGTGGGGGCGCCGCGCTAGGCGAGTGGGCGCGGCGGTGTGGCTGTTCTGCGGCGTCGCGGTGGCTTCGTGATGATGGTGTGCTTGCGGCGACAGCTGCCATCGCAGGGAAAGAAGCTCGGCGGGTGGCTGCCTTGGAGAGGTCAGGAGCGCTCTGATTTACGGCCGTTCGCCATGACCATGGAGGGCATGGCTGGTGGCGGCGTGGCGACCGGCGAGATCTGTGTGGAGGCCGGGCTTTGGGCGGCGTCGGCAGGGCAGTGTGGCCAGGGATGGCCGCCTCGAGCTTGGGACGGGGCAGGAACCCCTGCTCAACCCTAGATCCGTCGTGGCCAGTGTGGGGGATGTTGTTCGCCGATCTGGTGGTGGATCTCTCTCTCTCTCTCTCTCTCTCTCTCTCTCGCTCTCTCTCTCTCTCCATCTTCCTCAGCTCAGCGGTACGGCGTGCCTGAAATCCGGGGCGACGGCCCTGGAAGGTGGGAGACAGCTTGGTTGGCGGTCATGCCAGCGACTCTGGTGCTGGCCGGTGCCCATGGTCGTGTGGGTGGCGTGGGGCTGGTGAGTGGCATGCTATGGCGGTCGTGCGGGTGTTGCTTCATCGATGTCCCGTACCCGGTGTAGAAGGAGAAGGGTAGCCAAGGGGAAACCCATACCCAGGGTTCTCTCGTGCCTCGGCGGCGACGTCTACGGACGCCCTCTCCCTCTTGAAGGCGTCGCGGAGGTCTCTTTCGCTCCTTCTACCACTCTGGATGAAAATCCAAATCCTCGGATCGGGCGGTGACATCACTCCGGTGTTGTGCTCTTCTTGAAGACGACGTCTTGGAGTTCATGGCGTGTTTCTCCCCGGAGGTAGCATGGCGACCTTCGTCGTGTTCTCTCCGGCAAAACTTGTAACTTGCTTTGCACCTCGGCGTTTCTTTGTTCGTGGCTCCGGTTTGCATGTTTTCAGCTCTGTGGATAGTGGCGGTGATGATCTAGGTGGTGCGACCCTTGGTGGTGTAGCTCGTCTCGGCGGTGCCACGTGTGCTGGTGTGCCCATGTTTCGCTACTCTGGCCCGACACCTTTGCCCGTTTAGCGTGTGCTCTCACTAGTAGAAAAATGCCCTATGGTCCCGGTTCGGTTGGGCCATCAGTCCCGGTTGCCCAACCGGGACTGGCCAATCGGGACCAATGCTGGTCCCGGTTGGTCCAAGAACCGGGACCAATGGGTGGCCACGTGGCCAGTTCTGGCTGGGCCTGGGGGGAGACTCATTGGTCCCGGTTCTTAATACGAACCGGGACCAATGTGTACCATTTTTTTTTGGTATTTAGGGTTTAGGGTGCCCCCTCTCCCTCTCGCCGGTTCCCTCTCGCCGGTGCCCCCTCTCCCTCTCGCCGGTGCCTCCGTCGTCTCCCCCTTCTTCGCATCGCCGACGTGCTCTCCATCGTTTCCGTACGCATATTATACGCTCTACTATATACACAGTACACGTTGATGCATACATAATTAATATTCCATCTCTTTCGAGAATACAACTATTTAATTACATGGAGATAGATCAAGCCATCAAGGCATATGTTGTTCATCGTCCGAAGCATAATGTTCTCCCTTTTCATCGATGACCTCCCTAAGCAGAAATCCCGCCAATTCCTCTTGAATTGCTCCTACGCGCAGTTTTGGGTCGAGCGTCTCCCGCATGTCGCTCAAATGAGTTGTTTTCCGCTCAGTGGTCAACTCGCGAATGAACTCGCAAACGTAGAATCCACATAAATTACTCCCCGGTGGCTGCTGCGGACATGTCACCGATTTAAAAGTTAGCTCATCTTTGAATGGACCTTGTATCTTCTGTTTGAAAATTGTCCAACACCTGCTTTGGCAAAGAACATGAACAAAGGAGTTATTAATTACTTGACATCAGGGAACGAACGAAAGAGGGCGATATAATGCGATAATGATTGAAATTACTTGTTGAGCATTTCTTTCATGTTGGACCACAACGCTTGGTCCCAACTTAATGAGTCGTGGACTTCAACTATGGACTTGTCAGCTTGAATGCTTAGCAGCATCCAGTGGGAGCTGTGGACGTTTACATAAAGCAGACATGCATCCAGTGGGAGCTGTGGACGTTTACATAAAGCAGACATGCATAGCTCATCAATTACACTTAACATCGAGAAAGCCAAATAAAAATATGTACAAGACAGAAACACTCACCTAAAGTTGTAAGGAAATAGTATTTCCGTACAGAAATGTTGCATGGTTAAAAAGGTGGTCAGGTCATTCTCCACGTCTTTGGGGTAATTGACTAAATTATGTGAATTCACGATATATGGGTCAACGAACCCAACCTCAAAAACTCTAGATCTTTTGCATTACAGCATCTTCATTCTGCATAATAGCGTACAAAAGGATATATATATAGTCAGGATAATATAATACAGGCAATGAACGAGCTGATCTAGAGACTTAATTACGAAAATAAATCACTTACAGACAATAGCAAGAGAGGATAGATTTGTCGAGGTCGCGCTTTTGGAATAACTGGAACAGTTCAGTCAGTTGAACCTGTATAATGTAACGTTTGAAGAAATGCTCCACTCTAACGTCCACCGGAAACCACTCTTTCGCGCCCTTCTTTGATGTGTGCACTAGGTATCAGGTATGCAGATTTCGCATATGTGTTGATAGACCCGCTGATACGTCTCCAACGTATCTATAATTTCTTATGTTCCATGCTAGTTTTATGACAATACCTACATGTTTTATTCACACTTTATAATGTTTTTATGCATTTTCTGGAACTAACCTATTAACAAGATGCCGAAGCGCCAGTTCCTGTTTTCTGCTGTTTTTGTTTCCAGAAAAGTACTTCTGCAAATATTCTCGGAATCGGACGAAACAAAAGCCCAATATCTTATTTTCCCCGGAGTGTTCCAGAAGACCGAAGAGGAGTCGAAGAGGGCCAGCAGGGGGCTGTCCCCACATGGCGGCGCGGCTGGGCCCACTGCCGCGCCGGCCTATGGGGAGCACGCCTCCTCGCTCCCCCGACGCTGCCCCTTCGCCTATTTATTCCTTCGTCCCCGAAAACCCTAGTACCGAGAGCCAATTTTCCAGAACAGATACAGAGACGCCGCCGCCGTCAACCCTAACTCGGGGGGTTCAGAAGTTCTCCTCCGGCACCCTGCCGGAGAGGGGAATCATCACCGGAGGGCTCTACATCACCATGCCCGCCTCCGGACTGATGCGTGAGTAGTTCATCTTTGGACTACGGGTCCATAGCAGTAGCTAGATGGTTGTCTTCTCCACTTGTACTTCCATGTTTAGATCTTGTGAGCTGCCTATCATGATCAAGATCATCTTTATGTAATGCTACATGTTGTGTTTGCTGGGATCCGATGAATATTGAATACTATGTCAAGTTGATTATAGATCTATCTTATATGTGTTGTTTATGATCTTGCATGCTCTCCGTTGCTAGTAGAGGCTCTGGCCAAGTTGATACTTGTAACTCCAAGAGGGGGTATTTATGCTAGATAGTGGGTTCATGCCTCCATTGAATCTGGGACAGTGACAGAAAGTTCTAAGGTTGTGGATGTGCTGTTGCCACTAGGGATAACCTAATGATGCTTTGTCTAAGGATATTTGTATTGTTTACATTACGCACAGTACTTAATGCAATTGTCTGTTGCTTGCAACTTAATACTGGAAGGGGTGCGGATGCTAACCCGAAGGTGGACTTTTTAGGCATAGATGCATGCTGGATGGCGGTCTATGTATTTTGTCGTAATGCCCTAAGTAAATCTCATAGTAGTCATCATGATATGTATGTGCATTGTTATGCCTTCTCTATTTGTCAATTGCCCAGCTGTAATTTGTTTACCCAGCATGTTATTTATCTTATTGGAGAGACACCACTAGTGAACTGTGGACCCCGGTCCATTCTTTTACATCTGAAATACAACCTACTGCAATCATTGTTCTCTTTCATTCTCTGCAAACAAACATCATTTTCCACACCATACGTTTAACTCTTTGTTTTCAGCAAGCCGGTGAGATTGACAACCTCACTGTTAAGTTGGGGCAAAGTGATTTGATTGTGTTGTGCAGGTTCCACGTTGGCACCGGAGTCCCTGGTGTTGCGCCGCACTACATTCCTGCACCAACAACCTTCGTAGCTTCGAGATTTCCTACTGGTTCGATTAAACCTTGGTTTCTTACTGAGGGAAAACTTGCTGCTGTGCTCATCATACCTTCCTCTTGGGGTTCCCAACTGACGTGTGACTTTACGCGCATCAAGCACATTTTCTGGCGCCGTTGCCGGGGATTTCTAGTTGCTGCTGCAAGGGGAGTCTCTCACACCAATCTCTTTACTTTGTTTATTGTCTTGCTTTATTTTATTTTCTGTCTTGTTTGCTATATATCAAAAACACAAAAAAATTAGTTACTTGTTTGCTTTATTTATTTCGGTTTCTATATCAAAAACACAAAAAAATTAGTTACTTGTTTTATTTTTTTATTTCGGTTTTGCCTTGTTTATTTTTATTATTGCTAAAATGAGTACTCCTGAGAACACTAAGTTGTGTGACTTTACTAGCACCAATAATAATGATTTCATATGCACTCCTATTGCTCCACCTGCTTCTACAGCAGAGTTTTATGAAATTAAACCTGCTTTACTAAATCTTGTTATGAGAGAGCAATTTTCTGGTGTTAGTACTGATGATGCTGCTGCCCATCTTAATAATTTTGTTGAACTTTGTGAAATGCAAAAGTATAAGGATATAGATGGGGATATTATAAAACTGAAATTGTTTCCTTTCTCCTTGAGAGGAAGAGCTAAAGATTGGTTGCTATCTTTGCCTAAAAATAGTATTAGCTCATGGACTAAATGTAAAGATGCTTTCATTGGAAAATATTATCCTCCTGCTAAAATTATATCTTTGAGAAGTAGCATTATGAATTTTAAGCAATTGGATAATGAACATGTTGCCCAAGCATGGGAGAGAATGAAATCTTTGGTAAAGAATTGCCCTACCCATGGACTGACTACTTGGATGATCATCCAAACCTTTTATGCAGGATTAAATTTTTCTTCAAGGAACCTATTGGATTCAGCTGCTGGAGGTACTTTTATGTCCATCACTTTGGGTGCAGCAACAAAGCTTCTTGATGATATGATGATCAACTACTCCGAATGGCATACTGAAAGGACTCCACAAGGTAAGAAGGTAAATTCTGTTGAAGAAACCTCTTCCTTGAGTGATAAGATTGATGTTATTATGTCTATGCTTGTTAATGGTAAATCTCATGTTGATCCTAATAATGTTCCTTTGGCTTCTTTGGTTGCTCAAGAAGAGCATGTTGATGTGAACTTCATTAAAAATAATAATTTCAACAACAATGCTTATAGGAATAATTTTGGTAACAACAACTATAGGCCATATCCTTCTAATAGTGGTAGTGGTTATGGTAATTCTTATGGTAATTCTTACAACAATAGTAGGAGTGTACCCTCTGATCTTGAAGTCATGCTTAAGGAATTTATTAATACACAAACTGCTTTTAACAAGTCTGTTGAGGAAAAGTTTGGTAAAATTGATGTTCTTGCTTCTAAGGTTGATAGTCTTGCTCTTGATGTTGATCTTTTAAAACTGAAAGTTATGCCTAATGAAGTTAAAGATACTAAGTCATTTGCTACAACAAATGCCATCCAAGTTAAAATTGACAACAATATTAGGATGTTGGCTGAATTGCATGCTAGGTGGGAAAGAGAAGAAAAACTTGCTAAAGAGAATAACATAGCTAAAGTTTGGACTATTACCACCACTAGTAATGTTAATGCTTCACATGTTGCTAAACCTCCTACTATCAATGGTAAAATAATTGGTGTTGGCAATGTTTCTACTTCTACTACAAAGCCTGCAAAATTGCCTGAAACTGCTGAAACTGTGTGATAAAGGTGCTGAAATTTTTCGAAGTGTTGAGGACAATGGTCCCATTGCTGTAGATCATAATGGTTTTGATTTTGATAATTGTAATATTTCTGAAGTTATTAAGTTCTTGCAAAAACTTGCTAGAAGTCCCAATGCTAGTGCTATTAATTTGGCCTTTACAAAACATATCACAAATGCTCTCATTAAAGCTAGGGAAGATGAATTAAAACTTGAAGCTTCTATCCCTAGGAAGTTAGAAGATGGTTGGGAGCCCATCATTAAAATGAAGGTCAATGATTTTGATTGTAATGCTTTATGTGATCTTGGTGCAAGTATTTCTGTTATGCCTAAGAAACTTTATGATATGCTTGACTTGCCACCTTTGGAATGCTGTTATTTGGATGTTAATCTTGCTGATAATTCTATAAAGAAACCTTTGGGGAGGATTGACAATGTTCACATTACGGTTAACAATAACCTTGTCCCCGTTGATTTTGTTGTTTTGGATATTGAATGCAATCCTTCTTGTCCTATTGTTTTGGGAAGACCTTTCTTCGAACCGTTGGTGCTATTATTGATATGAAAGAAGGAAATATTAGATATCAATTTCCTCTTAAGAAAGGTATGGAACACTTCCCTAGAAAGAGAATGAAGATGCCTTTTGATTCTATTTTAGAACAAATTATGATGTTGATGCTTCTTCTCTTGATGTTACTTGATTTTCACTTTCTGCGCCTAGCTGAAAGGCGTTAAAGAAAAGCGCTTATGGGAGACAACCCATTGTTTTATTTCTGCAATTTTTGTTTTATTTTGAGTCAAGGTTTTGCTGCTACTGTAGCAACACCTTTGTATCTTTATTTTCTTGCATTGTTGTGCCAAGTAAAGTCTTTGATAAGAAAGTTGATACTAGATTTGGATTTCTGCGCAGAAACAGATTTGTTAGCTGTCACGGTTTTGAGCTTTTCTCTCTGTAGAAAATTCGAAAAATCCTGAAAAAATTCATGAGTAATCCTCAGATATGTACGCAACTTTCATTCAACTGGAGCTTTTCCATCTGAGCATGTTAAGTGCCTCGAAAAATTCCGTCTTTACGGACTGTTCTGTTTTTGACAGATTCTGCCTTTTATTTCGCATTGCCTCTTTTACTGTGTTTGAGTGGATTTCTTTGCTCCATTAAATTTCAGTAGCCTTGGGTAATGTCCAGAAGTGTTGGGAATGATTGTGTCCTTGCTGAACATGTGAATTTTTGATTTATGCACTAACCCTCTAATGAGATTGCTTTGAGTTTGGTGTGAAGGAAGTTTTCAAGGATCAAGAGAGGAGGATGATATAATATGATCAAGAAGAGTGAAAAGTCAAAGCTTGGGGATGCCCCCGTGGTTCATCCCCACATATTTCAAGAAGACTCAAGCGTCTAAGCTTGGGGATGCCCAAGGCATCCCCTTCTTCATCAACAAATTATCAGGTCACCTCTAGTGAAACTATATTTTAATTCCGTCACATCTTATGTGCTTTACTTGGAGCGTCCGTGTGCTTTTATTTTTGTTTTGTTATTTTAGTTTTCTGAATAAAATCGGATCCCAGCTTGCTTGTGTTGGAGAGAGACACGCTCCGCTTTTTCATGTGAACACTTGTTCTTCGTTTTACTTTTTAGTATTCATGGCGAAAGCTGAAAGCCGCAGCATTTACTTATTGATCATTTGGTTGGAAACAGAAAATGCTTCATGTGGTAGTTGGTATATTGTTTTGAATAATTTGATGCTTGGCAATTGTTTTGAGCTCTCAAGTAGATCATGTTTAAGCTCTTGCATCATGTAGTTTAAGCCTATTAGTGGAAAACTACCGTAGAGCTTGTTGAAAATTGGTTTGCATGATTGGTCTCTCTAAGGTCTAGATATTTTCTGGTAAAAGTGTTTGAGCAACAAGGATGACAGTGTAGAGTCTTATAATGCTTGCAATACGTTCTTATGTAAGTCTTGCTGTCCGGTTTATACTTGTGTTTGCTTCAAACAACCTTGCTAGCCAAAGCCTTGTACTGAGAGGGAATGCTTCTCGTGCATCCAAACCTTGAGCCAAAACCCATGCCATTTGTGTCCACCATAACTACCTATTATGTGGTATTTTTCTGCCATTCCAAGTAAATACTTCATGTGCTACCTTTAAACAATTCAAAAGCTACTATCTCTTATTTGTGTCAATGTTTTATAGCTCATGAGGAAGTATGTGGTGTTTTTATCTTTCAATCTTGTCATTTACTCCGGACAGACTTTCACCAATGGACTAGTGGCATATACATCCGCTTATCCAATAATTTTGCAAAAAGAGCTGGCAACGGGGTGCCCAGCCCCAATTAATCAACTTTCATTAATAATTCTCTTCACATGTTTTGCCCTGATTTATCAGTAAGCAACTTAATTTTGCAATAGACACTCCTCCATGGTATGTGAAATGTTGGAAGGCACCCGAGGATTCGGTTAGCCATGGCTTGTGAAAGCAAAAGGTTGGGAGGAGTGTCATCTATAAATATCACTAAAATACATGTGTAAACAAAAGAGAAGAGGGATGATCTACCTTGCTGGTAGAGATAACGTCCTTCATGGGAGCCGCTCTTGAAAGTCTGGTTGACAAGGGGGTTAGAGTGCCCACTACCATTCGTTGACAACAACAAACACCTCTCAAAACTTTATTTTTATGCTCTCTATATGATTTCAAAAACTTGAAAAGCTCTAGCACATGATTTAATCCCTGCTTCCCTCTGCGAAGGGCCTATCTTTTACTTTATGTTGAGTCAGTTTACCTACTTCTTTCTATCTTAGAAGCAAACACTTGTGTCAACTGTGTGCATTGATTCTTACATGCTTGCTTATTGCACTTATTATATTACTTTGTGTTGACAATTATCCATGAGATATGCATGTTGAAAGTTGAAAGCAATTGCTGAAACTTAAATCCTCCTTTGTGTTGCTTCAAAACCTTTTATTTAGAATCTATTGCTTTTGAGTTAACTCTTATGCAAGACTTTTTGATACTTGTCTTGAAAGTACTATTCATGAAAAGTTTTGCTATATGATTCAGTTGTTTAGTCATTATCTATTTTGTTAGCAAACTATAGATCATTGCTTTGGATCACTTCATTCATCTCATATGCTTTACAATAGTGTTGATCAAGATTATGTTGGTAGCATGTCACTTCAGAAATTATTCTTTTTATCGTTTACCTACTCGAGGGCGAGTAGGAACTAAGCTTGGGGATGCTTGATACGTCTCCAACGTATCTATAATTTCTTACGTTCCATGCTAGTTTTATGACAATACCTACATGTTTTATTCACACTTTATAATGTTTTTATGCATTTTCTGGAACTAACCTATTAACAAGATGCCGAAGCGCCAGTTCCTGTTTTCTGCTGTTTTTGTTTCCAGAAAAGTACTTCTGCAAATATTCTCGGAATCGGACGAAACAAAAGCCCAATATCTTATTTTCCCGGAGTGTTCCAGAAGACCGAAGAGGAGTCGAGAGGGCCAGCAGGGGGCCCCCACATGGCGGCGCGGCTGGGCCCACTGCCGCGCCGCCTATGGGGAGCAGCCTCCTCGCTCCCCCGACGCTGCCCCTTCGCCTATTTATTCCTTCGTCCCCGAAAACCCTAGTACCGAGAGCCAATTTTCCAGAACAGATACAGAGACGCCGCCGCCGTCAACCCTAACTCGGGGGGTTCAGAAGTTCTCCTCCGGCACCCTGCCGGAGAGGGGAATCATCACCGGAGGGCTCTACATCACCATGCCCGCCTCCGGACTGATGCGTGAGTAGTTCATCTTTGGACTACGGGTCCATAGCAGTAGCTAGATGGTTGTCTTCTCCACTTGTACTTCCATGTTTAGATCTTGTGAGCTGCCTATCATGATCAAGATCATCTTTATGTAATGCTACATGTTGTGTTTGCTGGGATCCGATGAATATTGAATACTATGTCAAGTTGATTATAGATCTATCTTATATGTGTTGTTTATGATCTTGCATGCTCTCCGTTGCTAGTAGAGGCTCTGGCCAAGTTGATACTTGTAACTCCAAGAGGGGGTATTTATGCTAGATAGTGGGTTCATGCCTCCATTGAATCTGGGACAGTGACAGAAAGTTCTAAGGTTGTGGATGTGCTGTTGCCACTAGGGATAACCTAATGATGCTTTGTCTAAGGATATTTGTATTGTTTACATTACGCACAGTACTTAATGCAATTGTCTGTTGCTTGCAACTTAATACTGGAAGGGGTGCGGATGCTAACCCGAAGGTGGACTTTTTAGGCATAGATGCATGCTGGATGGCGGTCTATGTATTTTGTCGTAATGCCCTAAGTAAATCTCATAGTAGTCATCATGATATGTATGTGCATTGTTATGCTTCTCTATTTGTCAATTGCCCAGCTGTAATTTGTTTACCCAGCATGTTATTTATCTTATTGGAGAGACACCACTAGTGAACTGTGGACCCCGGTCCATTCTTTTACATCTGAAATACAACCTACTGCAATCATTGTTCTCTTTCATTCTCTGCAAACAAACATCATTTTCCACACCATACGTTTAACTCTTTGTTTTCAGCAAGCCGGTGAGATTGACAACCTCACTGTTAAGTTGGGGCAAAGTGATTTGATTGTGTTGTGCAGGTTCCACGTTGGCACCGGAGTCCCTGGTGTTGCGCCGCACTACATTCCTGCACCAACAACCTTCGTAGCTTCGAGATTTCCTACTGGTTCGATTAAACCTTGGTTTCTTACTGAGGGAAAACTTGCTGCTGTGCTCATCATACCTTCCTCTTGGGGTTCCCAACTGACGTGTGACTTTACGCGCATCACCCGCGAGCTCCTCATTACTGACCATAGGCTCCCCTTGGACATATTTCCGTGCCATCTCTAACATTGGCGCATATTCATAGCCTAAAAGTTGACCAAGACTCATACCCAAGGCGGTAGCATTTTCCTTGGCCTGCGATACAGTGACACCAAGTTCTTTAGCAGCAGCTATGGCTCTAGGGTCCAATAATTCCAAGTCCTTATCCATAGCGGCTCTGAATTCCTTGTCGACATCGGAACACACTATGAGCGGGGGGACCGATTGATTTTTCTGCTGTCCGAGCTGGGCAATTTGTTTCCCGCTTTTTGCACTACTTCCCTTGTTCTGCTCAGACTGGGCACGTGCTAGCCTCTTAAGTTCACGACCATAGTCAGATGGCAGATTCATCGATATCTGGGATGGCTGCTCAAGGAAGGACTTAGCCCACTTTTTGGTTTTTTCATCATATACCATCTTTGGCTCGGGCTTTTTTGGTGCAAAAAAACTCTTATTGTAGGCAGCCACTACCGCGGCGTTTTCCGCTTCAGTCCTGTCATAAGGTCTCTTGGGAGGAACCGACGGGATGTCGACTATCTTCTGAGTGCGACCTCTCTTCTGAGTGCGGAGCGGGGGAGCGGCGTTGTTCCGTTTCTTCTGCTGAGACGGCTGCGCTGGAGACTGGTCACGCGGCGGCGGAGACGGCTGCGCTGGAGACTTGTGAGGCGGTGAAGCGGACGGCTGCGCTGGAGAATGCTGAGGCAGTGAAGAGGACTATTGCGCTGGAGAATGCTGAGGAGTCGATGGCCTTGGCTGCCAGTTCGGAAGCACGATGAATTCCTTTGGCCATAGAATTGGCGCTTTCTTGGCTTCTCCAAGTTCAAGCACCTCCCCATCTTCACCTGCAGGGTGGTGCAGCTTCAGCTCCTCAAAATCTTTCATCACTGCATCCACCCTGACAACAGCGTAGCCATTTGGAACCGGAGCAAAATGGTAAGTTGGATTAGGTCCAATTGGTAGGGCATAGCCGACCGCCACCTTCACGGATATGTTATAAACTTTCACATGCAGCTCACAAGGTGTGCTCTCCGTGATATCATCCACTGGGTAGCGACGAAGAGGAGCCACTGCATCATCATTACCATCCTGGAGCTCCGCGGAAGCCACGCTACTTTTCCGATTCGATGGGCCACCGGTACCATCGCATGCAGCTTCTACCATGTGCCGCTGAGATTGGCCGCTAGTACCTTGCTGGCTAAGTGCGGTAATTTGTTCCTTCTGCAGCTTTAATTCTTCTTCTATATTACGCAGCCGGTCTGCAGCAGCGCGTGCTTCCATTGCCTCCCTTTCCTTTCTCCTCTGATGGCTTCTATCAGGAAATTTCTTCCTGTGCTCGGGAATCACAATTGTCTTGGGCTTGGAGCCTATCATGCCTCGTGTTCGTCCGTCGTGTTCCTCATTCCCAAGGGCGCGTGTGAGCTCGTCATCCTCTCTATCGGGAATGAACCGTCCCTCTTCAACATGCTTGAATGCATTTCTAAGTTTTTTGATGGGTAGTAGGGGATTATCTTTGTGTCGTTTGTTATATATGCACTTCCCTTCTGCGTCCAACGTGCCCCCATGCCCGTAAAACCAATTTCTTTCCCGTTCGGTCCATGCGAGTGGCTCTGGAGTGATCCCTTTAGCCAGCAGGTCCGCCTCAAGTTTGTCCCACTTAGGAATGTTATGGGCGTAGCCACCAGGCCCCATAGTATGGTGGTACATCTTTAGAGCAGCATTTGCCGCATTTTTTGCAGACTTTTCCAGAGCTTCCTCCGATTTCTTGTACGCCACAAATTCTTCCAGTAGTCCTTTATCTTCTCATACCCTTTATCGAAGTCTGGAGTCTTATTTTTCTTGACAAACAGGTTGTTCAATCTTTTCTTCCAGTTCTTGAATAGCTGCCCCATCTTCTTAAGTGCCCAGTCCTTGACTTTTTGCTCCATGATATTCCGGGCAATCTTTTCTGCCTCATCTGGATCCTCCTCATCTGAATCCACCTCAGGCGCCGGCAGGGTGAAATTAACCATGAGCTTTCTCCAAAGTCTTTCTTTGCCCTTATCGCTGACATATAGCTGTCCTTTCTCCTTTGGCCGATGCCATTCTCGAACGGTGATCGGGATGAAGTCCCTAACAAGAACTCCGCATTGCTTAACCATTTTTTGTGCAACACCAGGGGGAGCAGTCGGTGTGCCGTCTTCAGCGACTCTTTCGATCCTATACCTTTCTTGGTCGCCCAACTTTTTGGCTGGGCCTCGTTTTGTCCTTACAAAAGATTTGCTCGATCCGGAGGGCTAAAAGAAGAAAGAGCGTTAACATATGTATATAGACAGCAGAGGCTTAATTAATACAATCTTCGGCTTCATTAATATATGTATATGCACCTCGCCGGAGTTTGCAACATTTAATATTCCACCGGAGCCTTCGGCTTCTCCCTCGTCGGCTTCTCCCTCGCCGACTTCTCCCTCACCCCGGCCATCGGGTTCTACCTCACCGGAGCCGTCTCTTCGGTTGAGAGACTCATGTCCCTCACCGGAGTTGTTCAAAAACTCCGTGGTGACATCGACGATATCTTCCGACCCGTGGATTATATCTTCCGGCCCGCGGATTATATCCTGGAGTATGTTTTCCTTTATTTCGTCTCGTTCCATAGTTTCTGCAAATTAAGAACAATGCACAAAATTTTAGTTGGGTAACTTTGTTCCTCGTAAACTCGTATCGTAAACCCGTAAACTCGTAAACTCGTATCGTAAACCCGTAAACTCGTAAACTCGTATCGTAAACCCGTAAACTCGTAAACTCGTATCGTAAACCCGTAAACTCGTTAACTCGTATCGTAAACCCGTAAACTCGTTAACTCGTATCGTAAACCCGTAAACTCCTAACACAGTACTAACAATTCCTAACACAATTTTACATCACAAAAAATCCTAAATGTTTTCCCTAATGCAGCAAGTAATTCACTATATACATCACACTAAAATTGTAACCTACAATTTTAATCTAATATATTACTTCTAACCTAACAATTTCTATATACATCCCAATTGCTACAATTTTAATCTAATTACTTCTAACCTAGTAGAATGCAGCAAGTAATTCACTATATACATCACACTAAAATTCTAACCTACAATTTTAATCTAATTACTTCTAACCTACAATTTTAATTTAATATAATTACTTTTAATCTATAATTTTAATCTCCAGCCGCACATTCAGTAAATCAACCAGTGCAGCATTTAAACATATTTAAACACTGTAAATTGGCTAACATTTTGGTGAACAACAAATATACATTGTACAAAAAAAATCTTTGCAAACACGAATTTTGCCAACATTTGGACGAATTTTGACAACATTTGGACGTGTACAGTCTGTACGTAGCGGCGTGCGGCCGGCGTCGGGGGCGCGAGACGCGTCGACGGTGTTGGGGCGGCGCGGCGTCGGGGGCGGCGTCGACGGCGTGGGGGCGGCCGTGGAGGGCGCGAGCGGGGGGCGCGGCCGTGGAGGAGAGGTGGCGCGTGTGGAGGAGGTGGCGCGGCCGTCCAGGGCGCGGCGGACGTCGACGGCGGCGGCGGGGCGCGGCGTGGGGCGCGGCGTGGAGGTCGGGCAGCCTGCCGGCGTCGTTTCGCTCTGCGTCGCGCCTTCTCCGGTCCTTAGTCGATTTTGCCTGAATGGGGAAGAAGAGAGGGCGCGGGCAGTTATAGCAGCACTCATTGGTCCCAGTTCTTTCTAGCAGATCAAGCGCGGGATCCACGGACTCTTTGGTCCCGGTTCTTGCTAGAAACCGGGACCAAAGAGTCCTTTTTCAAAATTATTTTGAACTTTTTCAGTTCTGAAATTTTGCTCCCGCCTTTTTTTTTAGTTAGGTGTTTGGATATGAATTTCAAATGGTTTTGAATCTGAAAAGACTTTCAACATGAAAAGTTATTAAATTTGAATAAATAATCCAAAACCATTTTCTGTTTTCTAAAATATTTTGAATTGACAAAACTTTCAACATGAAAAGTGTTTGAATTTGTATAAATAATCCAAAATCAATTTTACATTATTATTGTCATTTTCAATTTAATATGGATAAATTCATATCTTTAAATCCGTAAGTCGAAACTCGACTAATAATATGTATAAATCGATCAAAAATGATTAAGTAAGATTTATGATTAAGTAATAATAATTATTAAGTCAGTTAATTCTATTTTTGGTGTTGTAAAATCCCATGGCAAGCAGAAGTAAATGCAGAACAATTTCAGTGAACCTATATTTATAATATGTAATAATAATAATTATTAATGCAGAACAGCTTCCCGCGCAATTAACTCTGAACCTTCACACTCGAGGTGTTGTCATGTCAGTCTAATCCTCAACACTTCAAGAGTCTCGAGCTCTCCGATCGCCTGGGTAGAGAATGGCCGACAGCTGGAAACCGGAGGCTACTGCATGCACTCTGTATTATGGTTTTCACCACATAAAGGTTTAATACATTACTACACATCACATAAAGGTTTAATACATTACATTGATTTACATAAAAGTCATGAACCCTTCTTCGCGTATGATCGCTTCGGCCGTAACCATGGAGCATCTTCATTATTTAACGGGATGCTTGGGTCAATTCTCACTGTGAAGGGCGGAATTTCATCAAACTTATCATAATCTGCTGACATGTCTGTCTTGTCCTCGACTCCCACGATGTTTCTTTTCCCTGAAAGAACTACGTGACGCTTTGGCTCATTGTCTGATGTATTCGTTTGCTTGTTTTTTCTTTTTTTCGGTCTGGAGGACATGTCCTTCACATAGAAAACCTGAGCCACATCATTGGCTAGGACGAATGGTTCGTTCTTGTAACAACCAAGATTCTTGAGATCCACTGTTGTCATCCCGTACAGCTGGTCTACCTTTATCCCTTCTCCATTCATGTTGACCCAACTGCACCGAAACATATCTCCTCTATGCGACCATAGTATGTGTCCTTTTGCCCATCGTCGTTTGTTGCATCAAAGCGGACACCACTGTTCTGGTTGGTGCTCTTTTTATCTTGGGCGATCGTGTAAAATGTATTCCCATTTATCTCGTACCCTTGGAAATTCAATACAGTCGAAGATGGTGACGCGGCCAACAAGTAGAGCTGATCTCCGACAGTGGTGTCATTCATGAGCTGTAATCGCAACAAACTACTGAAGGTCTCCATGTGTTTTTCTTTAATCCAGGAGTCAGCCTTCCCCGGGTTCTTGGAGCGTACATAATTCTTGTGTTCCTCGATATACGGAGCAACGAAGGTGGAACTTTGTAGAACTGTGTAGTGTACTTGATTTAAAGAATGCCCGTCCCTACATATCAATGCTTTCTTTCCTAGCGTGCCTTTTCCACTCAGTCTCCCCTCATGCCGCGATTCAGGAACACCAATCGGATTAAGGTCAGGAATAAAGTCAACACAGAACTCAATGACCTCTTCTGTTCCATAGCCCTTTGAGATGCTTCCTTCTGGCCTAGCACGGTTATGAACATATTTCTTCAAGACTCCCATGAACCTCTCGAAGGGGAACATATTGTGTAGAAATACAGGACCGAGAATGGCAATCTCGTCGACTAGGTGAACCAGGAGATGCGTCATAATATTGAAGAATGATGGGGGGAACACCAACTCGAAGCTGACAAGACATTGGACCACAGCCTTCTGTAAACTTGGTAGAGTTACTGGATCGATGACCTTCTGAGATATTGCATTGAGGAATGCACATAGCTTCACAATGGGTACTCGAACATTTTCCGGTAGAAGCCCCCTCAATGCAACCGGAAGCAACTGCGTCATAATCACGTGGCAATCATGAGACTTCAGGTTCTGGAATTTTTCTTTGCCATATTTATTATTCCCTTTATTTTTGACGAGAAGCCAGCCGGGAACTTGATACTGCTCAGGCATTCAAAAAAGATTTCCTTCTCTGCTTTGGTAAGAGCGTAGCTGCTTAAGTATTGACGCCCTTTATCCGTCTGCTTGTTGTATGGGTCTTTCATACGTTGCTGGTCTGCCCGTGCTTCCGGTGTATCTTTTGTCTTCCCATACACGCCTAGGAAGCCTAGCAGGTTCACGCAAAGATTCTTCGTCACGTGCATCACGTCGATTGAAGACCGGACCTCTAGGACTTTCCAATAGGGTAGCTCCCAGAATATAGAGCACTTCTTCCATATGGGTACGTGGTTGTCAACGTCATTCGGAACAGATAGACTGCCAGGACCCTTTCCAAAGATTACTTCTAAATCCTTGACCATGTCATATATAACATCACCATCAGGGAGGTTAGGCTTCTTCCGGCGATCTGCCTCACCGTTGAAATGCTTGCCGGGCTTTCTTACGGCATGACCGTTCGGAAGAAATCGACGATGCCCCAGGTACACATTCTTGTTTCCCAAATGTATACTTTCGGTCTTATCTAAACAGTGCGTGCATGCATTGTATCTCTTGTTTGACTGTCCTGAAATGTTACTAGGAGCAGGCCAATCATTGATGATTACGAACAGCAACGCTCGTAGGTCAAATTCCTGTTGTTTGTGCTCATCCCACACACGTACACCTGGTTCGGACCACAACTGCAAAAGTTCATTGATACGTCTCCAACGTATCTATAATTTCTTACGTTCCATGCTAGTTTTATGACAATACCTACATGTTTTATTCACACTTTATAATGTTTTTATGCATTTTCTGGAACTAACCTATGAACAAGATGCCGAAGCGCCAGTTCCTGTTTTCTGCTGTTTTTGTTTCCAGAAAAGTACTTCTGCAAATATTCTCGGAATCGGACGAAACAAAAGCCCAATATCTCATTTTCCACGGAGTGTTCCAGAAGACCGAAGAGGAGTCGAAGAGGGCCAGCAGGGGGCTGTCCCCACATGGCGGCGTGGCTGGGCCCACTGCCGCGCCGGCCTATGGGGAGCACGCCTCCTCGCTCCCCCGACGCTGCCCCTTCGCCTATTTATTCCTTCGTCCCCGAAAACCCTAGTACCGAGAGCCAATTTTCCAGAACAGATACAGAGACGCCGCCGCCGTCAACCCTAACTCGGGGGGTTCAGAAGTTCTCCTCCGGCACCCTGCCGGAGAGGGGAATCATCACCGGAGGGCTCTACATCACCATGCCCGCCTCCGGACTGATGCGTGAGTAGTTCATCTTTGGACTACGGGTCCATAGCAGTAGCTAGATGGTTGTCTTCTCCACTTGTACTTCCATGTTTAGATCTTGTGAGCTGCTTATCATGATCAAGATCATCTTTATGTAATGCTACATGTTGTGTTTGCTGGGATCCGATGAATATTGAATACTATGTCAAGTTGATTATAGATCTATCTTATATGTGTTGTTTATGATCTTGCATGCTCTCCGTTGCTAGTAGAGGCTCTGGCCAAGTTGATACTTGTGACTCCAAGAGGGGGTATTTATGCTAGATAGTGGGTTCATGCCTCCATTGAATCTGGGACAGTGACAGAAAGTTCTAAGGTTGTGGATGTGCTGTTGCCACTAGGGATAACCTAATGATGCTTTGTCTAAGGATATTTGTATCGTTTACATTACGCACAGTACTTAATGCAATTGTCTGTTGCTTGCAACTTAATACTGGAAGGGGTGCGGATGCTAACCCGAAGGTGGACTTTTTAGGCATAGATGCATGCTGGATGGCGGTCTATGTATTTTGTCGTAATGCCCTAAGTAAATCTCATAGTAGTCATCATGATATGTATGTGCATTGTTATGCCTTCTCTATTTGTCAATTGCCCAGCTGTAATTTGTTTACCCAGCATGTTATTTATCTTATTGGAGAGACACCACTAGTGAACTGTGGACCCCGGTCCATTCTTTTACATCTGAAATACAACCTACTGCAATCATTGTTTTCTTTCATTCTCTGCAAACAAACATCATTTTCCACACCATACGTTTAACTCTTTGTTTTCAGCAAGCCGGTGAGATTGACAACCTCACTGTTAAGTTGGGGCAAAGTGATTTGATTGTGTTGTGCAGGTTCCACGTTGGCACCGGAGTCCCTGGTGTTGCGCCGCACTACATTCCTGCACCAACAACCTTCGTAGCTTCGAGATTTCCTACTGGTTCGATTAAACCTTGGTTTCTTACTGAGGGAAAACTTGCTGCTGTGCTCATCATACCTTCCTCTTGGGGTTCCCAACTGACGTGTGACTTTACGCGCATCATTCATCAACTAATGGCCTTAGGTACACATCAATGTCGTTGCCGGGTTACTTCAGGCCTTGGATGAGCACTGGCATCATAATGAACTTCCGCTTCATGCACAACCAAGGAGGAAGGTTGTAGATACATAGAGTCACGGGCCAAGTGCTATGACTGGACCTCTGCTCCCCAAAAGGATTAAAGCCATCTGTACTTAGACCAAATCTTAAGTTCCTTGCGTCATCTGAAAATGTCGGGAACTCTCTGTCGATTTTTCTCCACTGGGACCCATCGGCGGGGTGTCTCAACTTCCCGTCTTTCTTACTCTCTTCTTTGTGCCATCGCAACAACCTGGCATGCTCTTTGTTTCTGAACAGACGTTTCAACCGTGGTATTATAGGAGCATACCACATCACCTTAGCAGGAACCCTCTTCCGGGGGGGGCTCGTCATCGCCCTCAACATCACCAGGGTCATCTTGTCTGATCTTGTACCGCAGTGCATTGCATACCGGGCATTTATCCATATTCTCGTACTCACCGCGGTACAGGATGCATTCATTAATGCATGCATGTATCTTCTGCACATCTAATCCTAGAGGGCAGATAGCATTCTTTGCTTCGTATGTAGTCTCGGGCAATTCGTTATCCTTTGGAAGCTTCGGTTTCATTATTTTCAGTAACTTCTCAAATCCCTTGTCAGAACAACCAGTCTCTGCCTTCCATTTCAGCAGTTCCAGTGTGGTACCGAGCTTTGTGCTGCCATCTTTGCAGTTTGGGTACAACAACTTTCTGTTATCCTCAAGCATGGCCTCCAACTTTAGCTTCTCCTTTTCTGTATCGCATTCTCGCTTTGCATCAGAAATGACCCCACCAAGACCATCAGCGGGCTCATCTGATGCCCGATGTTCACCTCTTTCTTCTTCAACGTCTTCCATTACAGTATCACCGCATTCCTCAGGGAACATAGGATAGTTGTCATCATCCTCCTCTTCTTCATTGTCTTCCATCCTAACCCCTCTTTCTCCGTGCTTGGTCCAACAATTATAGCTGGGCATGAAACCTTTCCGAAGCACGTGTTCTTGAATGGTTCTCGGGTCAGAGTACTCCCTGACGTTCCGACACTTCTCACATGGACAAGGCATAAAATTATTCACTTTGTTTGCCTCAGCCACATCGAGAAATTTATGCAGGCCTGCAATAAACTCGGAACAGCGTCGTTCGCCGTACATCCATCGCATCCGTGCATCCATCTGCATCATATATATAATTAAGTTTATCAAATATCATTACAATAACATCGTGAATAGTGAAATGACCACCGTACATCGACACGTGCAATATTTCTGTATCAATTACAGATGAAAAGGATATAGTTGCTAACCTCGGCCGAGGATATCATCTTGTGCGAACTTAAGTGTGGCTCGGGCATTTCATCGAACACATCTTGTGCGTGGCAAAGAAAAAAAAACTAGCACCCACTTCCCACCAATCCAACCAGAAAAAAACAGAGGAGAGAAGAGAGGGGGGTGGGGGGTGGGGGTTATATATAGGCAGGGGAGGTATTGGTCCCGGTTCTTGGTAAGAACCGGGACCAAAGCTCCGCGCCACGCCACGTGGCCGGCTCTGGAGCTTTGGTCCCGGTTCTTGGCAAGAACAGGGACCAATGCCCGAACCGAACCGGGACCAATGCCCCACGGGGCCCTGGCAGCTCGAACCGGGACCAGTGCCAGGCACTGGTCCCGGTTTTTGCCTGAACCGGGGCTAATGGCAAACAGGACTCCGGACGAAAGGTCCTTTTTCTACTAGTGCTCTCCTTCTTTTGGCTCTACCCCTTTGGTGTTCGTCTGTAATATTCTTGGTAGCCTTATGTCTTGTGTCTGCATGTGCAGTATCGGGTTGTACGCTCGGTTAACCACTATTAATCTCTTTCATCGCTTTCGGTGTTATTAATTTAATGCAAGGCCTTTTGGCCTGTTATTAGAAAATAGTTGACAAATATTTTGGTACATTTGTTCAGAGAGAATTTTTTTAATCTAGTAAAGGATGAGGATGTCATCGGTCTCCTGGAAAAAGGCGATCACAAAGCTATATTGTAAAATGGGGATATCATCAATTTATCAATTAAAAGGTACTGACGTATTGTTACTCGATTGAAAAATTATTTCTATATAATTATTGTGGTCTTATATTGAAAAATTGCTACGGCCATACTGTTTTGTTTATATATTGCATTGAGAGCAAAAAAATATTAACTTTACAATGAATGCGTAGCCATAGAACCTGGCGCGGCTACTTCAACAGGCACAGATAACTGAACATGTACCGGTAGCGGCGATTTGGAGATGTTCCATGGAAGCCGGCATGGGGACATGCGTCGAGATAGCAGGCGGGCAACAACATCACTGGACTTACGAACCGTATAACTATTTTAGTTCGTCTGATCTTGTTCACTCGAATCAAAGAGCAGGGGGACGAAACCGATGATGGTGAACTTGTCGCAAAATTACCGGGATGACTTAGGGTCTTACTCACATATTTGCAATGGGTGATGAGGTGGTGGAATCCTGTCCCTCCGGTCCGGTCATTAGATTCGGGCTGTGGATCGTGGTCTTCATCAGCCTGACGTGTGGGACCTCTCATGCATACCATTTAGTTTTCCATTTCAGTTAACCCGATGCCCGATGGTAGTCTCTCTCCGGTACCGGATGGCTGAACAAGTGCGTTTAATTGACGCCGGAAAGTCAAAATAGACGGCACGCCCTAAAAGGTGTTCACGCGGCGTTCATAGTAGAGATATAGGTCAGGCCACATCGCTGTCCCATTTTTCATATACGAAAGAAATAAAGGCCAATTGATTAATATACTTGCCGACTTATTTCGCTCTAGAGATACTTGCCGACATCTAGCTTTGAAAGGAGTATGCAATAGGTGCGTGATATGCACTGATGAGACCACTTGTGCACTAAAAGTCGACGACCCAAGACCCATAGCCGCTGTCTTCTAGCTGAGGTGGCCTAAGTCCACCAGTACACTATTGTTGACTAGATTCCAGTCAGCAGCAGAAAATATCTTTGAACAAGCGAGTGGTTAGAGAGTCTTTTGCTCGCCCGATTGGATGCGTCGAACGAAAATCACGCCCAATCGTTTCCCAAAATACACATGACAGAAACCTCTTTTGAAGGAGGCGTGCCACACACTGTTGTATGGTATATTGAGACCGTGAATGAAGATGCTCTGAGCCTATAAATTAAGTCCACAATGTTGAACGTGAATCGAACACTCCACTACTCCAACAACCTGTACACACATATGCTTGCTTGTTGTTCCATCTAGCTCTCTTGTTCCGGCCAAGGAGAAGCGGGAGAAGAAAAATATATACATCCCTAGGTAATTCACCCAACACGCTAGCTCCATGGTTCATAAATATCTGCTAACATGTATTTTTTTCGTATATCATTTATTGACGACTATTTTTTCTCTCTTTTCTTCTTATGCATGCATATATTACATACTGAAGATCAATATAATTTGGAAAAACAAAGATACGTTGCCACCAAGCCATGAAAGTTACTACAACCGGCCGGTTAATTCTCTTGGTGTTGGTGGCTTGCACTACACATGCCACCATATGCAGCTCCTCCTCGTACGGTAACGAGACAGATCGGCTATCACTGATTGAATTCAAGGATGCAATCAGTCTCGATCCGCATCATGTGTTCATGTCCTGGAATGATAGTACCCACTTCTGCAATTGGAAAGGTGTCTCGTGTAGATTGGAGACTTTACCACACCGTGTCATTTCTCTTAATCTTACAAGTCAAGGTTTGGTAGGACACATCTCTCCTTCAGTTGGGAACCTATCATTCCTTCATTCTCTAGTCCTGACGGAAAACGCCCTCACCGGGGAGATTCCACACTCCCTTGTTCACTTGCGTCGCCTCCAAACCTTGTTCTTGAATAATAACACGTTGCAAGGAAGGATACCGAGTTTCAGTAACTGCTCAAATCTTAGGATTCTTCATATTTCATATAACAATCTAGTTGGCCAATTTCCTTCCGATTTGCCTCCTCATCTTCAGGAGCTGCATATTTCGGTAAATAACTTTACTGGCACCATTCCAACTTCTCTTGCAAACATCACAACACTAACCACCATCACCTGCGCATATAATCACATCAAGGGAAACATCCCAAGTGAGTTTGCAGATTTGTCAAGCTTGCAGTACCTTCAAGCAGGTGCCAATCAACTCGAAGGCAGGTTTCCACAAGCCATCTTGAATCTTTCTACTCTCACTGGTCTTGTCCTTGCTCTAAATGGTCTCAGTGGAGAGGTACCACCAAATCTCTTTACCTCGCTACCCAATCTCCAAACTCTTCTATTAGATGGCAACTTCTTTCTAGGGCACATTCCTAGTTCATTCACTAATGGTTCTAGTCTATACGACATAGATTTGTCGGGTAACAACTTCACCGGATATGTGCCCCGATGATTGGCCAACTTACCAAACTCTCATGGTTGAATCTTGGCAATAATCAACTCCAAGCACATAAACGGGAAGATTGGAGTTTTTTGGACAACTTAGGAAACTGCACTGAGCTACAAATGCTCGCTTTGAGTTCTAATCATCTATCAGGGGATGTACCAAGTTCACTAGGTAACCTTTCAAATAACCTCCAACGTCTCTACTTGGAAGAAAATAACCTATCAGGAGGTTTTCCTTTCGGCATAGCAAACCTTTGTAACCTGTTTATTTTATCATTGGGGGAGAATCGATTTACAGGACTTGTTCCAGAGTGGGTTGGAACTCTAATAGAAATGCAGCAACTCAGCTTACAGAAAAATTTATTTATGGGGACCATTCCTTCATCCTTGTCAAACTTGACTTCGTTGGGAGGGCTCTATCTATCCTCAAATCAGTTCACTGGCTACATGCCACTAATATTTGGAAACTTTCCAATGCTTCAAGATTTGGACATTTCTGATAACGATATTCATGGTAGGGTTCCGGTGGAGGTCTTCAAAATCCCAACAATAACTTCAGTTGATTTATCTTTCAACCACCTAGATGGACAACTTCCTACCAACATTGGTAATGCCAAACAACTCATATATTTGGTACTATCATCAAACAAACTATCTGGTGATATTCCAAAAACTCTGGGTGATTGTGAAAGTTTAGAAGACATTGAGCTAGACTCTAATAATTTAAGTGGAAGTATTCCCACTTCATTGGGGAATATAACCAACCTAAAAGTTGCCAACTTTTCTAACAATAACTTAACTGGGCCAATACCAGCATCTATGGGCAACTTACAATATCTTGAGGAACTAGATTTGTCATTCAACCATCTTCATGGTGAGGTTCCAACCAAAGGGATCTTCAAGAATGCAACTGCCATGAGGATTGATGGAAATCTGGGTCTTTGTGGTGGGGCAGTAGAGTTACACAGGGTAGCATGTTCTGTTCTACCTTCGAAACCAACTAGTCACAAGGAACATTTAGTTCTAAAAATAGTTATCCCAATAGCCAGTATGGTGTCACTTGCTACGGTCATATTTGGATTATTTCTTCGGAGAGGAAAACAAAAGAGAAGTTTGACATCTCTGCCATCGTTTGCTACAAAATTCCCCAAAGTATCTTTCAACGATCTAGCGAGAGCAACACAGGGATTTTCAACATCCAACATAATTGGCAGAGGAAGATACAGTTCTGTATACAAAGGAAAACTAGTTGAAGGTGAAACTGAGGTTGCAATAAAAGTCTTTAACCTTGAGATAAGAGGAGCAACAAAGAGCTTCATTGCAGAATGCAATGTGCTGAGAAACGTGCGACACCGTAATTTGGTTCCTATCATAACTGCATGCTCAAGTGTTGATTATAATGGTAATGATTTCAAGGCCCTAGTATATGAGTTCATGCCACAAGGAGACTTACATAAACTATTGTACTCAACTCGAGACTATGAAGGCCTTTTAAATTTGAACCTTCTTACAATGGCACAAAGAATGAACATTGTGGTGGATGTAGCGGATGCACTTGAGTACCTACACCATAACAATCAAGGAACGATGGTTCATTGTGATCTAAAGCCTAGCAACATTCTTTTGGATGACAATATGACAGCTCATGTTGGAGACTTTGGCCTAGCAAGATTCAAAGTGGGTTCCACAACGTTATCTCTTGGTGACCCAAACTCTTCTTCGGCAGGAGTAATGGGTACGATAGGATATGCTGCTCCTGGTAATATCTCTTTCTTATATCTTATGTTACTTTATATATCTTTACTGCATTTATCTTTCTGTGAAACTGAAATCGACTCCTTATTTTATTCATTATATAGAATATGCAGGGGGTGGTAAAGTTTCAACTGCCGCAGATGTTTACAGCTTTGGTGTCGTCCTCCTCGAGATATTTCTTCGAAGAAAACCAACTGATGACATATTTAAGGATGGGCTAGGAATAGTGAAGTTTACGGAGATCAATTTCCCTGATAGAGTATTGGAGATTGTTGATTCCCAACTGCTACATGAGTTGGAGATTTGCGAAGAAAGTCCAATATCCTTAAAGGAAAATGGTGTGCGCTCTCTGCTGTCCATGCTAAATGTTGCTCTTTGCTGCACCAAGCCATCTCCGGGTGAACGCATCAATATGCAGGAGGTGGCGGCCAGGCTACATGGAATCAGAGATGAATATCTCAGAGGAAATTGAAGAAGCACTTATGCCGCCTCATAGCATTAACTACCTGAAAGTTGTAGTACAATTAGTGTTTATCACACATCGTGTATGTAAGGACTCAGATTTACAAATCCGAACACTCCGTGTGTTACTGCGTCAGCTCATGATGAAGCTAGTGCACACAGAAGAGCATGTATTAATATTACCAAACAAATAAATATTTTTATTAATTAATACTTTGATGTTGAGAGTTAATTTGGTTGCCTAGGCTTGCCTCCATCATTATTTACATATGGTCCACGTGTCGTAGATATTATTTTGCCACACTTTAGTTTCAATTTATCTACCACACTATGGTGACAAACCACACACTAGGTAAGCTTATGTATGGTAAAAGTACCTTTGGACTAAACATGTACGACAGGCTGGCACCATCACATTTTTCTTCACATGTTCATGCAATTCTCCCAACCCTCAAAGATAAGAAAAATAAAGTGAAATTTTTGCTATGCATGATTCTACTGATCGATATTCTAGAACTAAATCAGCATGTACCGCAATAGTCTATATGTCCCCCATAATTCTGGTCTTCGTTTTGTGGCATCTGAGGCGAGCTCCTCGGCAGTCGTCGGTTGAGTCCTCGGTGAGGGAGGAGTACGAGTCAGCTCGCTAGTCCGGTCCCTTGTAGTGCAGTTTGAGCACTTGGTGCAATATTCAGTAAGCAATAAATTACTTGTGAAAACAACCAATAGTGCATTGTCCAGTGCATTATTGGAGGGCGTACTGGACCAGACAGCAGTGGATGAAGATTAATGAAACACTCCACGCCAATAATATGCTTAGCATGGAGAAGCTACTATCCAATCTCTAAAGAGAAAGAGAGTCACCATCTCCCCTATTTGAGTTATTTAAATTGAAGAAATAGGCTTTCGCCCCACTATATTAATATAGCAACCACCCGATACAACAATGAGACCACCGTTGGGGCAAACAACACAATCATGCCCAAAAGAAATGGAAGAGAAACAGAAAAGAAAACAAAGCCGACACCGGCGGATCAACGAAAACGAAAGTAACCCGCAACCGCTGCGCCCTCTCCGGCGGAGTCCCACCACAAACCTAGCACTCTAAATCACCGCGTACCAAACAGCACCTCCAAGAAGGAAAGCGACGACGACGGCGCTGCTGCCCGGACTGACCTAGGGTTTCCCCCGGTACGCTCCGAGGAATGGGGAAGAGGTATATCTGACGCCCCTCAAGAAGGAAGGGTGACACTCGCAAGCGTCACCACGTCGGTGCCAACGGCAGGGATTTCTCCCAACCCCCAAAAAACCACGTCTCGGACAATCTATAACGCTCCACCCATCTTGCCGCCCACCAACAAACGCCACCACGGTCTTGAAGTCACCATCGTCGTCTCACCATGGCAAACATAGCAGGGCCGGTCAGCCCGAGACGAAGCAGCCGTAGACAAGGTCCGACGGAGTCACAACCACGCGGGAGGGAACCTCCACCTTCAAAGACGATAGCCGACCGGACGCTACGACAAGAGCACACCGAGCCACATTGGAACTAAAGGGCGGCAGCAGCGCAGCCACCTGGAAAGCGTCCTCCACCGTCATCGGCGGGTGCTGACCGGACACGGCAGCAGGTACACACCAGGCCAAGCAGGCCCGGCCGAGCGCGTCGGCCGCCACCGCCGCTGCCCAGTCGGTTCCTAGGCTCAGCCGGACCCAGCTAGGCCCGTGAAGCTCCCACCGCCATGCTGCAGCAGGGGTGGCGTCATCTCTGTCATCTCCGTCGCGAGCCGCTCAGCAGGCCAACCCGGGGGCAACTAGGCAAGCCCGTCCTAACCCAGATCGGGCCCACAGGGCCCAGATCTGGGCCTGCAGGGCCGGATTCACCACCGCTGCCCCAGCCACCAACGGCGGCACCACCACCACCTTAGCCACCCGTGCAGCACCAGGAGAGCCCCGCCACCGCGCCAGACTCGCCGCAGAGGAGCACCACCTGGGCCGGGCGCCGGATCGAAGCCGGACAGAGGAGCACCGCCGCCTAGCAGAAGGAGCCCCGCCTCCTCCCACCAGGCGCGGGGGAAGACAGGCCGCCACCGTCGGCGCCGACCGGGCCGCGCCCGGTGGCCACAGCCGACGGCGGCGACAGGAAGAGGTGGGAAGATCAGGGGGCCGAGCGGGAGGAGGCCGAGGCCGCAGCCGGCCGCTGCGTGGGCGGCGCGGCCGCGCGAAGCTGGGAGAGGGGGAGGGAGGGGCGGCGGCCGGGCCGGGCGCTGCGCCGACGGCCGGCGGCGGCGGAGGAACCCTAGGGGTTCGAGTTATTTAAATTTACCGGAGCGTGATTTTGCATGATACAAATCGCTGTGTTTGAATTAGATTTTTTTCAGCAATTTCTGCAATTGTAGACCAAGATCTCCTACAATTGTAGTACTCCCTCTGATCCATATTAATTGTAGCTGAATCGGAAGAGGGAGTACCTATTAATACAACAAGATTCAGTTGTTGATAAATTCTGGCCAAGCAAATTTTTTTTAAAGATATTTCCTTCTTGCCAGTTGGATAACCTTTCTAAAAAAATAGCATATTATTATAGAACAATTCTTGCCACTTGTGCAATGAACGAATCTTGGGTTGCTACATTTTCCATGTGATGTTAATAGTGAAAGCTGATTAACTCCTCTTTTTATGCAGTGAACGAATTTATTTGTTTTACACGGGCCACTGAAGTTTTTTTGGACCCATACTGGTGTTGTTTCTGTAATCTTGTCATCGTTAGGTTTCCTGTTTAGGTTGAGTTTTGTCAGTGTTAGGTGTCGAACACATTCAGGTTGGCATCGTTTTAGATATTTCCGTTGGGCGACGGCGCGGTTTACATCCGACATCGTAGGATCACCTGGCTCGTTCCAAATCATGGGATGGGTGTGGCGATACCGCGGCATGCTTTGCTTTTCGTTATGAAAGAACGCAAATAGTAGAAAAGCCGTACGTCAGTACACGTACAAAATCGTTGTGTTCATAATCATCTCCCTGAAATTATCCGTTGATCGCATTGAGTTTCAGTAACGAAGCTGGACACCCGCGTGGGCGGCCTTGTCGATCGAGGGATGGCTGGCGCTAACACGCACGCTACGGCCACATGCACTTTGAGGCGCTCCGGTGCCTTTCACACGGTGACACGGTGCACGGGCTTCCACTGATCGACGAGGTCGAGCGCGTGAGCGACGCTTGCCTCGTAGGGAAGCAGAAACCCATCTCTGAACATTTGGCTGCGGTGAAACACCTGCTGAGAAACATAGCGGTGAACAGTCGGCAGGCCACCTGAGGGGGCGTGGCGACGTGCTCGAGCATCTGGGTGTCCATGGGACGCCACGGCACGCTCGCCCTGGACATGGCGAGACTCTCGTGGAGCAAGGCCGACACGGTGAGAGGCGAGTGGAGCAAGGCCGGCGACTGGCCTCTGCCGTTCGTGGGGCGCGCCTCGGAGCAGGGCGGCCTCTGGTTCGGTTTCTTGGCCGGCACCATCCTCCAAGCATGGGACCTGCGCGCTGACGACGAGCAACATCGACCTTTCGCCTGCCCGGTACTACCGGCCATATCAGCTCGGTACTACCGGCCCTGCGCGTTCCTGTCTGCAGATCTGGGTCTTGACCTCCCCTTTTGCCTAGCCTATATATAGGAGCTCCCCACCTCCTAGAGAAGGGAGAGTCTATGATGAGAGAGAGTTGAGCATAGGCTCCTTACCCACCTTTGTGGTGTTGCCTCCCCTTGTGAAGAAGATCCCTGTGTGGAGTCAAGACCTCTACTTGTAGTTTAGCTACTTGCCAATGTTTCATCTTAGGGTGACTCTATTGGATCGGTTTGGTTGACCGTGAGAGAAACAACCATCCAAGATCCCTCCTTGTATCATCTTGCCAATCTCTCCCTTTGGGATTCTATTGGACCGGCTTGGACCGAACGGTGAGGGAAACACGTCCTTGTATCGTGTTTGTGTTCTTGTGTTCTTGCGTTTCTTCGTGTGTTCTTCGTGTTCTTGCGTGAGTTCGCATCTCCGCCGTCAATCCGTGAAGATCGGGCAACAATAGAAGCCTTGACTTTATCATCTGGTATCAGAGAATGGTTGCCACGGATTTGACTTTGTTTCCCCCACAAATCCCCAAGTTTTTCTTTGTTTTTGAGAAATTCGAAAATTTCTACCAAAAATAGCCCCAAATTGCTTTTGGATCGATCTGAGATTCGAGTGCGTTTTTCCAGGTTTTGATCCATAGATATATTGCACAACTAGTTGATCTACCTTCCTTTGCCTTCCCATAGCCTAATTCCATCATTTGGCCCTCCGATTTGAGGTTTTCGGCCCGTTTTTCCGCCCAAAATCGCGAAATTTCACCCTCGGGCACGAAGAACAGCCACGGCCGGTACTACCGCCGTTTTGCCCGGTACTACCGGACCTGCGTTGACTTTGAGCGGTACTACCGACCATTTCGTCCGGTACATCCGCCCAGCGCAAAAACATCAATTTCCGAAAATTGTTTTGGCCATATCTTTTGATTCCGGACTCCGTTTTTGGTGTTCTTTGGCTCATTTCGAAGCTACGATCAAGGCCTTCGTCACCATTGCGGGAGATCCATCATCCACCACCACCAAAATTCGTGGGCAAGCACGAAGCTTCTACAACAAAGGGTGAAGAACATCGACGAAAGCACTAGTAGGGAAGTGCCTTTCTGTGGCGCACCAAAAACTGTTTCTGCGGCGCATGGTCGGTGCGCCACAGAATTCTCGCCACAAAAATGTGAATTCTGTGGCGCACCCCCAGATGCGCCACAGAAAACCAGAATTCTGTGGCGCACCCCTACCCGTGCGCCACAGAATTCTCAAAAAATTCAAAAATTCAAAAAATGCAAAAAATGCAAAAAAGCTTCAAAAAAATTCAGAAAAAACAAAAAATGAAATAATATGGAAATTCCTAATTATTTGAATATTTTGAACTGATGACTTCCCGCTAGGTCACCCATCCTTAAATTTCTCCAACCCTATCACGCTTGACTTCTAAGTTCTATCCAGCCCAGCTACCCCTATGCTACACAAGTCTTATTGATATATATATCATATGAACCCTTTTAAGTGTTGTATGTGTATATGTGTGGTATGTGTTATATATGTGTGTTTTTAAATTTCAAAATTTTCAAAAACTTCTAAAGTTTCAAAAGGAGATTCAAAAGTTTCAAAAAATCCAAAAAACTTAAAAAAATCGAAAAAAATCCAAAAAAGTCAAAACACTTCAAAAAAAATCAAAAAAGCCAAATAATTCAACAATCTTCTTTGTTATACATTTCTGTGTCTTTTTTTTTGGACTTTTTGAGTTTTTTTGAAATTTATATTTTTTTGAATTTTTTTGATTTTGTAGAAAAAAATCTTCTGTTTGAAATAACTTTTTTTCTTTTGGAATTTGGAGAATCTGAGAATTGCTGACCAGGTGATACGTCTCCAACGTATCCATAATTTTTGATGTTCCATGCTTGTTTTATACCAATTGTTACATGTTTTGCATCTACTTTATGTCACTTTTATACATTTTCCGGGACTAACCTATTAACAAGATGCCGAAGCGCCAGTTCCTGTTTTCTGCTGTTTTTGTATTCCAGAAAAGCTAGTCTGGAAATATTCTCGGAATTGGACGAAACTTCACGGAGGGTCCTATTTTACCAGAACACACCTGAAGGACCAAAGGAGCAACGAAGGAGAGCCACGTGGGCCCCACACGTGGCCAGGGCGCGGCCAAGGAGCCAGGCGCGCCGAGGGTGCGTGTGGGCCCCACGGGGGTCGCCAGCCGCCGCCCTTTCGCCTACTTATTCCCCCCGATGCAAAAACCCTAAGGGCCCGAGCCATTATCCACGAAAAGTTCCAGAGACGCCGCCGCCGTCAACCCTAACTCGGGAGGGTCCAGAACCTCTTCCCGGCACCCTGCCGGAGAAGGGAATCGTCACCGGAGGCTTCTACATCGCCATGCCTGCCTCCGAGGTGATGCGTGAGTAGTTCATCCTTGGACTACGGGTCCATAGCAGTAGCTAGATGGTTGTCTCTCCTATTTGTGCCATCATGTTTAGATCTTGTGAGCTGCCCTACATGATCAAGATCATATTATTGTAATGCTGCATGTTGTGTTTGCTGGGATCCGATGAATATTGAATATTATGTCAAGTTGATTATCAATCTATGCCCTATGTTATTTATGATCTTGCATGCTCTCCGTTGCTAGTAGATGCTTTGGCCAAGTAGATGCTTGTGACTCCAAGAGGGAGTATTTATGCTAGATAGTGGGTTCATGCCTCCGTTAAATCTGGGACAGTGACCGAAAGTTCTAAGGTTATGGATGTGCTGTTGCCACTAGGGACAACCTAACAATGCTATGTCCACGGGCATATGTGTTTGTTTACATTACGTGCTTTACTTAATGCGATTATCCGTTGCTTGCAACTTAATACCAACGGGGAACTCGGATGACAACCCGGCGGTGGATTATTAGTCATAGACGCTGTTGGATAACGGTCTATGTATCTTGTCGTAATGCCCAATTAAATATCATAGTAATCATCATGCCATGTATATGCATTGTCATGCACTCACTATTTGTCAATTGCCCAGCTGTAATTTGTTTACCCAACATGTTAGATATCTTTATGGAGAGACACCACTAGTGAACTGTGGACCCCGGTCCAATTCCTTTACATTGATTAAACCACAAACTGCAAACTGTTTCTTTTTCATTCGCTGCAACTTAATACTCATTTTCCACACGAGACGTTTAATCCTTTGTTTTCAGCAAGCCGGTGAGATTGACCACCTCACTGTTTCGTTGGGGCAAAGTACTGTGATTGTGTTGTGTGCAGGTCCACGTTGGTGATCGTGTTGCGCCATGCGAGCCACCAACAACCTTCTGAAGAACCGTTACTCCTACTGGTTCGATAAATCTTGGTTTCATACTGAGGGAAAACTTGCTGCTAGGCTACATCAAACCTTCCTCTTGGGGTCTCCCAACGAGCAAGTACGTCTTGCATCAAGCCTTTTTCTGGCGCCGTTGCCGGGGAGTAGCAGTTCTTCTGCAAGGGGAGTTTCACACTTCCAATCTCTTTACTTTGTTTTTGTCTTGCTTAGTTTATTTTATTTTATCTTGTTTGCTCTCAATAATCAAAAACACAAAAAAATTAGTTACTTGCTTTTACTTTATTTTCAAGTTATTTTCTGTCTTCTTTTTAATCCTGCTAAAATGAGTACTCCTGAGAACACTAAGTTGTGTGATTTCACTAGCACAAAGAACAATGATTTCATATGTGATACGTCTCAAACGTATCCATAATTTTTGATGTTCCATGCATGTTTTATATCAATTGTCACATGTTTTATATGCACTTTATATCATATTATGACATTTATTGGACTAACCTACTAATAGTTGCCAAAGTGCACAATGTTCTTGTTTTACACTTTGATGTGTAGAAATTATCAAAATTAGGCAAAGGAAACCAAGTTGGAGTCAAATTGGGACTTTCCAGAAATCTGTCTGAAAACTATTTTCAAAGATCTCTACGTTCGGCCTTGAATATGACGTCAAATGGAAAAAGTCTAGTCGCGAAAGTTGCAGCGAATTTTCTGCCGCACGATCTAGACATAAAATTCGGCCCAATCCGAGTCCGGATGCTCCAGATATGCCCGTTTTCGTGGAGCCCAAGAGGGGATGACGGAAATCCGAGAGTCTATATAAGGGAGAAAACCCTAGGTCGTGAGAGGAGCCCATACCACGAATTTTCCTCCTCCTAGGCAGCCGTCTGGGGGAGTAGAACCTCTCCAACACCATCTTCATCACTAAGGGCCGCCGCCGCCTTCAAGGGCAGCCGCCGCCGCCGCCGTGGCTGCCGCCGGCCGCGCCTCCACTCCGGGCTGCGCCTCTCCATCAAGCTTCTCATCACCATGACCATGAGGGAGTAGTTCTTCCTCGGGGCTGAGGGCTCTACCGGTAGCTATGTGGTTTATCTCTCTCTCCCATGGTGTGATCTTTATGTGATCATAAGCTTTGTAATCTAGTTGAATCCATAGATGTTACTCTTCATTATTATGTGCTACTTGAGTGGTTTTATTAATGTAATCTCCGGAGTCAGCTTTGTCCCACGGTGCGAAGTTGACAGTGTGCGCACCGTATGTGTCTCTTAGGCTAAAGATAACAGGAATATTTATCATGAGTTATTATTTGCGTTGGATGTCTCTATGAAATTGCGGTGTTTGTCTAGTACCTTCTAGGGCGCTCAAGTTGACAGTGTGGGGTTAACTAGACATGGGAATGCGACTTTAAGGTGTGCTGTTATAGCCCTACGCGGTGGATTGGTGTTCGTTATCCAACGAGAGAATAGCTCAGAGTAGCATAGTGAAGAGTGAATATCTATGTATTCAATTATATTATTATTGTTGAGAGTGTCCACTAGTGAAAGTATGATCCCTAGGCCTTGTTTCTAAGCATTGAAACACCGTTTACAACCAGTTCTGCTACATGTTTCCTTGCTGCCATTTTTATTTCAGATTGCAATTACTACTTATAATCATCCATATCACTTGCATTTTAATATCTCTTCGCCGAACTAGTGCACCTATACATCTGACAAGTGTATTGGGTGTGTTGGGGACACAAGAGACTTCTTACATCTTAATTGCAGGGTTGCTTGAGAGGGATATCTTTGACCTCTATCTCCCTGAGTTCGATAAACCTTGGGTGATTCACTTAAGGGAAACTTGCTGCTGTTCTACAAACCTCTGCACTTGGAGGCCCAACACTGTCTACAAGAATAGAAGCGTGCGTAGACATCAAGCTATTTTCTGGCGCCTTTGCCGGGGAGGTAAGGTAAAAGGTACTCACATCCTCCAGCTACTTAGCTATTTTATAGCACTGTTGCTGACGTGTGAGTGCTCGAAGGTATTTCCTTTAGATTCTGCAATTATATCTTTTTGTTTCTTGTTTTTATTTCACTAGCTAGGCTTAATGGAAAACAACAAAAAAATTAGAGATCTTTATGAAATTTATCTTGAATTAGGACATGATGATTTTGAAGAGAAAATTAAAAAACCTATGGAAAATTATTTGCATGATGGTAGCAATGTTATTACTATAAATGTTTTGAACACCATTATTGCTAATGCTATGCAAAACTCTAAGCTTGGGGAAGCTGGTTTTGATGAATATGATATTTTCAGTCCCCGAGTTTTGAGGAGAAAATTTTCTTTGATGATACTTTGCCTCCAATTTATGATGATTATAATGATAGTGGTATTTTGGTGCCACCTACTATGGAGAATAAAGTTTATTATGATTATACTATGCCTGCAATTTATGATGATTACAATGATGGTTGTGATAGTTTTACTCCCACTATTACTAATGAAATTGATTACGCTTATGTGGAGAGTAATGATAATTTTATGCATGTGGATCATGATAATAATGCTTTATGTGATAGCTATATTGTTGAGTTTATTCATGATGCCGCCGAAAATTATTTTGAGAGAGGAAAATATGGGTATAGAAATCTTCATGTTATTAAATTTCCTCTCTTTGTGATGAAAGTTTTGAGCTTTCTCTTGTGTTGCTTTTATATGATGGTTTCTTTAAGACCTACTGGTCCTTATGAGAGAGGGAGACACGATTTCATATATCACAATAATATTAAGTCTCCTCTCTTTATGTTGAAATTTTTGAAGTTACACTTGTTTTGTCTTCCTATGCTAGTCACTTTGTTCTTCATTGATTTGTTTTCTTACAAGGCTCCTATGCATAGGAAGAGTGTTAGATTTAAACATGTTTTATATATGATTCTTGATGCTCTCTTTTATGTTTCAACTCTCATCTTTATGTGAGCATTATAAAAATCACTATGCCTAGCTAAAAGGCGTTAAAGAAAAGCGCTTGTGGGAGACAACCCATTATTTTTATTTCTGCAATTTTTCTTTTATTGAGTCAAGGATTTGTTTACTTCTGTAGCAACTCCTTTTTATCTTTATTTTCTCGCATTGTTGTGCCAAGAGTAGCCTCTAGTGTTAAGGTTTTGCTTGATTTTGATTGCTGCGCAGAAACAGATTTTTGCTGTCCACTGTACGAAAATTATAAAATCACCAGATTGTTGAACAAATCTGAAATTTTTTGTGCGTGATCTTTATGAATGTCTGAATCTTTCATTAGTTCAAGGTTTTTTTGATTTCAGCGCTGTAAGTGCCTCGAAAAAATTCATCTTTACTGCTGTTCTGTTTTGACAGATTATGTCTCTGTTTTTTGCATTGTCTCTTGTGGGTTTTAGGCAAGGTTCTCTAATGGAGGGCTGTAGTTAATGTTTTATTGAGTTCTTGCAATGTGTCACAACAGAACCGGTGGATTAAGATTTTTGAGTACTAACCCGCTAATGAGATTTACTTTGAGTTTAGTGTGACAGAAGTTTTCAAGGGTCAAGAGAGAAGGGTGATGATAGGATCAAGAAGAGTGAAGAGCTTAATCTTGGGGAGGCTCCTATGGATCTCCCCAGCATATTTCAAGAAGACTCAAGCGTCTAAGCTTGGGGATGCCCAAGGCATCCCCTTCTTCATCGCCATATTATCAGGTCATCTCTAGTGAAACTATATTTTAATTCTTTCACATCATATGTGCTTTTCTTGGAGCGTATGTGTGCTTTTATTTTCAGTATTGTTTTTTATTTTCAATAAAGCTTGATCACAATATTCTTGATTGGGAGAGACACACGCTCCGCTTTTTCTTGGAATACTCTTGTTCTTCACTTATATTTGTTGAGTATTCATATCTAGCGTTGTTCAGCTTTTAGCTCTTGTTTTCATGTATCTCTTGTCAGAGCTATTAGCTTTCTTTTGTAGAAAGTACTCTCTTGCTTCACTTATATCTGTTTGGAGAGTGGATTAAATAAATTGATTGGTGTTTGGTTGGTTCCGAAAATGTTGCATGTGGTAATTGGTATAAGGAAAAACTTGCTTAATCTTGTAGATCACTAATATGGATAACTTGATGCTTGTCAATTGTTTTGAGTTAACAAGTAGATCATGATTAAATTTGTGCAGCACATGAGTTAATCCTATTAGTGAAGAACTACCGTAAAGCTTGTTGAAAATTTGGTTTGCATCGGTGGTACCTCTAAGGTCTAGATATTTTCTAGTAAGCGGGTTCGGTTAACAAGCAAGACAGTATGAGGTTTTATAACGCTTGCACTATGTTCGTCATGTAAAACTTGGTGTATGGGTTGATACTCGTGTTTGCTTACATAAACCTTGCTAGCCTAAACTCTGTACTGAGAGGGAATGCTTCTCGTGCATCCAAATCCTTGAGCCAAATCCATGCCATTTGTGTCCACCATAACTACCTATATGTGGTATTTCCTTGCCACTCCAAGTAAATTTTTCATGTGCTACCTTTAAATTATTCAAAATGTTATTATTCCCTTTTTGTGTCAATGTTTACAGCTCATGAGGAATTAGTGTGGTTATTCTTTATTCTGATTGTCAAATGGACTTTCACACCTGGACTAGCGGCATATACATCCGCTTATCCTCTAATTTTGCAAAAAGAGCTGGCAGTGTGGTGCCCAGTCCCAATTAATTACAACTTTAACCATTAATTATCTTCACACTTTTGCCCTGATTTATCAGTAAGCAATGACAACACAGTGAAATATCTGCATGTGTGTAAACCAAAGAGAAAAGGGATGATCTGCCTTGCTGGTAGAAATAACGTCCCTATGGGAGCCGCTCTTGAAAGTCTGTTTGACAGGTAGAATGCTGTTATCACCCGCTACCATTCGTTGACAATTAAAACACCTCTCAAAAATAGATACTCCTCCATGGTATGTGATTGATGGAAGGCACCCGAGGATTCGGCTAGCCATGACTTGTGTAAGCAAGGTTGGGAGGAGTGTCAAATATTTTATGCAATCTCTATATGCTTTCAAAAACCTAAAAGATCTAGCACATGATTTAATCCTGCTTCCCTCTGCGAAGGGCCTTTCTTTTACTTTTATGTTGAGTCAGTTTTCCTATTCTTTCTGTCTTCCACAAGCAAACATTAGTGTCAATTTTGTGCAACATGGGTTATATGCAACGTATTGGACTTGTTATACTACTTTGTGTTGACGATATCCATGAGATAAATATGTTGAAAGTTGAAGCAAATGCTGAAACTTAATTCTTCCTTTGTGTTGATTGAATACCTTTTGCTAGGAACTATTGCTTTATGAGTTAACACCTATGCAAAACGTTTTGATGCTTGTCTTGAAAGTACTATTCATGAAAACGTTTGGCTTGTGTGATTCATTGTTTACTCATTATCTATTTGGTAGCAAATTATAGACTATTGACTTGGATCACTTCATTCATTTATATGTGCCTTGCAATATTATATGATCAAGATTATGTTGGTAGCATGTCACCTCAAAAATTATTTTGTTTTTATCGTTTACCTACTCGAGGACGAGTAGAACTAAGCTTGGGGATGCTGATACGTCTCAAACGTATCCATAATTTTTGATGTTCCATGCATGTTTTATATCAATTGTCACATGTTTTATATGCACTTTATATCATATTATGACATTTATTGGACTAACCTACTAATAGTTGCCAAAGTGCACAATGTTCTTGTTTTACACTTTGATGTGTAGAAATTATCAAAATTGGGCAAAGGAAACCAAGTTGAAGTCAAATTGGGACTTTCCAGAAATCTGTCTGAAAACTATTTTCAAAGATCTCTACGTTCGGCCCTGAAGATGACGTCAAATGGAAAAAGTCTAGTCGCGAAAGTTGCAGGGAATTGTCTGCCGCACGACCTAGACATAAAATTCGGTCCAATCCGAGTCCGGATGCTCCAGATATGCCCGTTTTCGTGGAGCCCAAGAGGGGATGACGGAAATCCGAGAGTCTATATAAGGGAGAAAACCCTAGGTCGTGAGAGGAGCCCCATACCACGAATTTTCCTCCTCCTAGGCAGCCGTCTGGGGGAGGAGAACCTCTCCAACACCATCTTCATCACTAAGGGCCGCCGCCGCCTTCAAGGGCAGCCGCCGCCGCCGCCGTGGCTGCCGCGGGCCGCCGCCTCCACTCCGGGATGAGCCTCTCCATCAAGCTTCTCATCACCATGACCATGAGGGAGTAGTTCTTCCTCGGGGCTGAGGGCTCTACCGGTAGCTATGTGGTTTATCTCTCTCTCCCATGGTGTGATCTTTATGTGATCATGAGCTTTGTAATCTAGTTGAATCCATAGATGTTACTCTTCATTATTATGTGCTACTTGAGTAGTTTTATTAATGTAATCTCCGGAGTCAGCTTTGTCCCACGGTGCGAAGTTGACAGTGTGCGCACCGTGTGTGTCTCTTAGGCTAAAGATAACAGTAATATTTATCATGAGTTATTATTTGCGTTGGATGTCTCTATGAAATTGCGGTGTTTGTCTAGTACCTTCTAGGGCGCTCAAGTTGACAGTGTGGGGTTAACTAGACATGGGAATGCGACTTTAAGGTGTGCTGTTATAGCCCTACGCGGTGGATTGGTGTTCGTTATCCAACGAGAGAATAGCTCAGAGTAGCATAGTGAAGAGTGAATATCTATGTATTCAATTATATTATTATTGTTGAGAGTGTCCACTAGTGAAAGTATGATCCCTAGGCCTTGTTTCTAAGCATTGAAACACCATTTACAACCAGTTCTGCTACATGTTTGCTTACTGCCATTTTTATTTCAGATTGCAATTACTACTTATAATCATCCATATCACTTGCATTTTAATATCTCTTCGCCGAACTAGTGCACCTATACATCTGACAAGTGTACTGGGTGTGTTGGGGACACAAGAGACTTCTTGCATCTTAATTGCAGGGTTGCTTGAGAGGGATATCTTTGACCTCTATCTCCCTGAGTTCGATAAACCTTGGGTGATTCACTTAAGGGAAACTTGCTGCTGTTCTACAAACCTCTGCACTTGGAGGCCCAACACTGTCTACAAGAATAGAAGCGTGCGTAGACATCAATATGCACACCTATTGCTCCACCTGCTGCTTCAGCAGATTTTATGAAATTAAACCTGCACTTTTAAATCTTGTTATGAAAGAGCAATTTTCTGGTGTTAGTACTGATGATGCTGCTGTTCACCTTAATAACTTTGTTGAACTTTGTGAAATGCAAAAGCTCAAGGAAGTAGATGGTGATATTATTAAACTGAAACTTTTTCCTTTCTCCTTGAGAGGACGTGCTAAAGAATGGTTGCTATCTTTGCCTAGAAATAGTATTGATTCATGGACTAAATGCAAAGATGCTTTTATTGGAAAATATTATCCTCCTGCTAAGATTATTTCTTTGAGAAGTAGCATAATGAATTTTAAGCAATTTGATAATGAACATGTTGCTCAAGCATGGGAGAGAATGAAATCATTGGTTAAAAATTGTCCCACTCACGGACTGACTACTTGGATGATCATCCAAACCTTCTATGCAGGATTAAATTTTTCTTCAAGGAATTTATTGGATTCGGCCGCTGGAGGTACCTTTATGTCCATCACTTTGGGTGCTGCAACAAAGCTTCTTGATGATATGATGATTAATTATTCTGAGTGGCACACCGAGAGAGCTCCAACAGGTAAGAAGGTAAATTCTGTTGAGAAACCTCCTCTTGAGTGCCAAAATTGATACTATTATGTCTATGCTTGCAAATGGTCAAACACATGTTGATCCAAATAATGTTCCTTTAGCTTCTTTGGTTGCTCAAGAAGAGCATGTTGATGTGAACTTCATTAAAAATAATAACTTCAACAACAATGCTTATAGGAATAATTTTGGTAATAGCAATTATAGGCCCTATCCTTCTAATAGTGGCAATGGTTATGGAAATTCCTATGGTAACTCCTACAACAATAAGAGTGTACCCTCTGATCTTGAAGTTATGCTTAAGGATTTTATTAGTACACAAACTGCTTTCAATAAAACTGTTGAGGAGAAATTTGGGAAAATTGATGTTCTTGCTTCTAAAGTTGATAGTCTTGCTCTTGATGTTGACTTGTTGAAACTAAAGAACATGCCTCATGATGTTAAAGAGAGCAAAACTCTCAATGCTATACAAGTTAAAATTGATAACAATGTGAGGATGTTAGCGAATTGCATGCTAGATGGGAAAGAGAGGATGAAATTGCTAGAAAGAATAATATTGCTAGAGTTTATACTATTACTACTTCTGAAAATGCTTCAAACTCAAGTGTTAGCAAACCTCCTACCATTAATGGCAAGATAATTGGTGTTGGTAATGTTTCCACTTCTATTGCAAAATGTCCTAAATTGCCTGATAACTCTGAAACTGTCCTTGATAAAGATGCTGAAATTTCTAGCAATAAGGAAGAGATAATTCCATTACTTTTGATGATAATGACTTTGATTTTGATGGTTGTAATTTCTGAAGTAATTAAGTTCTTGCAAAAGCTGCTAGAAGTCCTAATGCTAGTGATAAACATGGCTTTTACTAAACATATTACTAATGCTCTCATACAAGTTAGGGAGGAAAAATTGAAATGAAGTTCTATCCCTAGGAAGTTAGAAGATGGTTGGGAGCCCATCATTAAAATGAAATTGAATGACTTTGATTGCAATGCTTTGTGTGACCTTGGTGCTAGTATTTCTGTTATGCCTAAAAGATTATATGATATGCTTGATTTAGCACCTTTGGAAAATTGTTACTTGGATGTTCACCTTGCTGATTCTACTATTAAAAACCTTTGGGAAGAATTGATGATGTTCTTATCATGGTTAACAACAATTATGTCCCGTTGATTTTATTGTCTTGGATATTGAATGCAATCCATCATGCCCTATTGTGCTGGGAAGACCTTTTCTTAGAACTGTAGGTGCTATTATTGATATGAAAGAAGGGAATATAAAATATCAATTTCCTCTCAAGAAAGGTATGGAACACTTTCCTAGGAAGAAGATTAAGCCACCTTATGATTCTATTGTTCGAACAAATTACAATGTTGATGCTTCTTCACTTGGTAATACTTGATGCATGCTTTGTGCCTAGCTAAAAGGCGTTAAAGAAAAGCGCTTATGGGAGGCAACCCATTTTATTTTTCTGCAATTTTTCTTTTATTGAGTCAAGGAGTTTGTTTACTTCTGTAGCAACTCCTTTGTATCTTTATTTTCTCGCATTGTTGTGCCAAGAGTAGCCTCTAATGTTAAGATGCTTAATTTTGATTGCTGCGCAGAAACAGATTTTTGCTGTTCACTGTACGAAATTCCTAAAATCACCAGATTGTTAAAAATCTGAAATTTTTGTGCGTAATCTTTATGAATGTCTGAATCTTTCATTAGTTAAGTTTCTCGATCTGAGCGTCGTAAGTGCCTCGAAAAAATTCGTCTTTGCGGACTGTTCTGTTTTAGACAGATTATGCCTTTTTATTTTGCATTCTCTCTTTTACTAGTGTTGAGTGAAATTCTTTTTTGGGTGGAAGAGCTTCACATAACATCAGTGGCTGTAGCTAATGTTTAAAGTAAATCATATTGCGTCTTTATAGAACATGTGAGTTTTTGATTATGCACTAACCCTCTAATGAGATCTACTTTGAGTTTGGTGTGACGGAAGTTTTCAAGGGTCAAGAGAGAAGGATGATAATAGGATCAAGAAGAGTGAAGAGCTTAAGCTTGGGGAGGCTCCCATGGATCTCCCCAGCATATTTCAAGAAGACTCAAGCGTCTAAGCTTGGGGATGCCCAAGGCATCCCCTTCTTCATCGCAAAATTATCAGGTCATCTCTAGTGAAACTATATTTTAATTCTTTCACATCATATGTGCTTTTCTTGGAGCGTCTGTGTGCTTTTATTTTCAGTATTGCTTTTATTTTCAATAAAGCTTGACTGGACCCTAGCATTCTTGATTGGGAGAGAGACACGCTCCGCTTTTTCATGAGAATACTCCTATTCTTCACTTATATTTGTTGAGTATTCATATCTAGCGCTGTTCAGCTTTTAGCTCTTGTTTTCATGTATCTCTTGTCAGAGCTATTAGCTTTCTTTTGTAGAAAGTACTCTCTTGCTTCACTTATATTTGTTTGGAGAGTTGATAAATAAATTGATTGGTGTTTGGTTGGTTCAGAAAATGTTGCATGTGGTAATTGGTATAAAAAAACTTGCTTAATCTTGTAGATCACTAATTATGGATAACTTGATGCTTGTCAATTGTTTTGAGTTAACAAGTAGATCATGATTAAATTGTGCATCATGAGTTAAGCCTATTAGTGAAGAACTACCGTAAAGCTTGTTGAAAATTTGGTTTGCATCGGTGGTATCTCTAAGGTCTAGATATTTTCTAATAACAGGGTTTGGTTAACAAGGAAGACGGTATGAAGTCTTATAACGTTTGCAATATGTTTGTCATATAAAACTTGGTGTACGGGTTGATATTCTTGTTTGCTTACATAACCTTGCTAGCCTAAACTCTGTACTGAGAGGGAATGCTTCTCGTGCATCCAAATCCTTGAGCCAAAATCCATGCCATTTGTGTCCACCATAACTACCTATATGTGGTATTTCCTTGCCACTCCAAGTAAATTTTTCATGTGCTACCTTTAAATTATTCAAAATGTTATTATTCCCTTTTTGTGTCAATGTTTACTAGCTCATGAGGAATTAGTGTGGTTATTCTTTATTCTATTTTTAATGGACTTTTACACCTGGACTAGTGGCATATACATCCGCTTATCCAATTTGCAAAAAGAGCTGGCAACGGGGTGCCCAGTCCCAATTAATTACAACTTTAACCAATTAATTCTCTTCACACTTTTGCCCTGATTCATCAGTAAGCAATGACAAACAGTGAAATACCTGAATGTGTGTAAACCAAAGAGAAAGAGGGATGATCTGCCTTGCTGGTAGAAATAACGTCCTTCATGGGAGCCGCTCTTAAAAGTCCGTTTGACAGGTAGAATACTGTTCTCACCCGCTACCATTCGTTGACAATTAACAAACACCTCTCAAAAATAGATACTCCTCCATGGTATGTGATTGATGGAAGGCACCCGAGGATTCGGTTAGCCATGGCTTGTGTTAGCAAGGTTGGGAGGAGTATCAAATATTTTATGCAATCTCTATATGCTTTCAAAAACCTAAAAGCTCTAGCACATGATTTAATCCCTGCTTCCCTCTGCGAAGGGCCTTTCTTTTACTTTTATGTTGAGTCAGTTTTCCTATTCTTTCTGTCTTCCACAAGCAAACACTAGTGTCAACTTTGTTACAACATGCGTTATATGCAAGTATTGGACTTGTTATACTACTTTGTGTTGACAATATCCATGAGATAAATATGTTGAAAGTTGAAGCAAATGCTGAAACTAATTCTTCCTTTGTGTTGATTAAATACCTTTTTAGAAACTATTGCTTTATGAGTTAACACTTATGCAAAACTTTGATGCTTGTCTCGAAAGTACTATTCATGAAAACGTTTAGCTTGTGTGATTCATTGTTTACTCATTATCTATTTGTAGCAAATTATAGACCATTGACTTGGATCACTTCATTCATTTACATGTGCCTTGCAATATTATATGATCAAGATTATGATAGTAGCATGTCACCTCAAAAATTATTTTGTTTTTATCGTTTACCTACTCGAGGACGAGTAGGAACTAAGCTTGGGGATGCTGATACGTCTCAAACGTATCTATAATTTTTGATGTTCCATGCTTGTTTTATACCAATTGCTACATGTTTTGCATCTACTTTATATCACTTTTATACATTTTTTGGGACTAACCTATTAACAAGATGCCGAAGTGCCAGTTCCTGTTTTCTGCTGTTTTTGTATTCCAGAAAAGCTAGTCTGGAAATATTCTCGGAATTGGACGAAACTTCACGGGGGTCCCTATTTTACCAGAACACACCTGACGGACCAAAGGAGCAACGAGGAGAGCCACGGCCCCACACGCCAGGGCGCGGCCGCGCGCCCTAGGGTGGTGTGGGCCCCACGGGGGTCGCAGCCGCCGCCCTTTCGCCTACTTATTCCCCCGACGCAAAACCCTAAGCCTGAGCATATCCACGAAAAGTTCCAGAGACGCCGCCGCCGTCAACCCTAGCTCGGGAGGGTCAGAACCTCTTCCCGGCACCCTGCCGGAGAGGGGAATCGTCACCGGAGGCTTCTACATCGCCATGCCTGCCTCCGGAGTGATGCGTGAGTAGTTCATCCTTGGACTACGGGTCCATAGCAGTAGCTAGATGGTTGTCTCTCCATTTGTGCCATCATGTTTAGATCTTGTGAGCTGCCCTACATGATCAAGATCATATTATTGTAATGCTACATGTTGTGTTTGCTGGGATCCGATGAATATTGAATATTATGTCAAGTTGATTATCAATCTATCTATGTTATTTAAGATCTTGCATGCTTTCCGTTACTCGTAGATGCTTTGGCCAAGTAGATGCTTGTAACTCCAAGAGAGAGTATTTATGCTAGATAGTGGGTTCATGCCTCCGTTTAATCTGGGACAGTGACAGAAAGTTCTAAGGTTGTGGATGTGCTGTTGCCACTAGGGATAACCTAACGATGCTATGTCCACGGGCATATGTGTTTGTTTACATTACGCTTTACTTAATGCATTATCCGTTGCTTGCAACTTAATACCAACGGGGACTCGGATGACAACCCGGCGGTGGATTATTAGTCATAGATGCTGTTGGATAACGGTCTATGTATTATGTCGTAATGCCCAATTAAATATCATAGTATCATCATGTCATGTATATGCATTGTCATGCGCTCACTATTTGTCAATTGCCCAGCTGTAATTTGTTACCCAACATGTTAGTTATCTTTTATGGAGAGACACCACTAGTGAACTGTGGACCCCGGTCCATTCTTTTACACTGATTAAACCACAAACTGCAAACTGTTCCTTTTTCATTCTGCAATTTAATACTCATTTTCCACACGAGACGTTTAATCCTTTGTTTTCAGCAAGCCGGTGAGATTGACAACCTCACTGTTTCGTTGGGGCAAAGTACTGTGATTGTGTTGTGTGCAGGTCCACGTTGGTGATCGTGTTATGCCGTGCGAGCCACCAACAACCTTCTGAAGAACCGTTACTCCTACTGGTTCGATAAACCTTGGTTTCATACTGAGGGAAAACTTGCTGCTAGGCTACATCAAACCTTCCTCTTGGGTCTCCCAACGAGCACGTACGTCTTGCATCACCAGGCTACGTGTGCCACAGAAATGTCATTTCTGTGGCGCACACTACCCATGCGCCACAGAAAGTCACATTCTGTGGCGCATGGAGCACATGTGTGGCGCACATTTCTGTGGCGCACACTACCCATGCGCAACAGAAAGTCACATTCTGTGGCGCACACGGCGAGGTGCGCCATAGAAAGTGACATTTCTGTGGCACATTTGGACTTTCTGTGGCGCATGTAGCCTGGTGCGCCACAAAAGGCGTTTCATAGAAAGGCACTTCCCTACTAGTGAAGGTATAACATCGCCAATCTTTACCCCCTTGCCATTCCTTTGAAAGCCACACTATATCTTTGCGACTACCATGTCCTATTGAGGCTAGCTCTTGATGATTGCTTGGGCTTTGCACATTTGCACCGTGTAGTTTCCGAGCAAAGTATTTGCGCTAGTTATCATATATCTTGTGTTGGCATCAAAGAAGTGGGTGTGCAAAAGAGAAAAGAAGCAAAAGAGAAAAGACTCAAAAGAATCAAGAAGCAAAAAGTGCCAAATCAAAAGAAAACGAAAAAAGACACCACTTGCCATATCTTGTAGGAAGCGCGCAAGCTCGATGAACATCTAGTAGGTGGTACATTTTGTGCAAATCTTGTAGTCCACCAATAAATTGCAATCGAGCTAGTGGCTCTCCTTGTACTTGTGCAACACGAGCTTATAGTCTTCGCTAGGATCATTTGGTTCGTTAGCTCACTTCTTGGTTGCATAAGTCCCATTTATCTATCCTCGTGTGTGTTTCCTTGATCTACATTCCTATCTTTGAGATTGGCTTGCTTTTGCTTTGTGATCATTGTGGTTCTCTACTTGCTTTGACAATATCTTGGTTTCCGGTTGGTTCAATTTGCTTTCCACCTAGGATACCTACCTATCCAATTTTAAGCCGTGTGTGTTTGGAGTTTGCTTTGGATACTTGAAAACAAGCACTTTACTTTGTGATCGTTTCCTTTGGTTGTCCACGACGTCCAATACTATCTACAAAGGTGAGAAGGTTGTGCTAGTTCCTTTCCACTCCACATATATACACTTGTGCTTGTGAGTTAACATGTCTAGGAAGAGCGAATCCAACTATGGAGGCGAAGATGATGTTGAGGACACGATGGGTCAAATGGACTATGATGCCTCATGCTTTGAGGACATGGGTGACTTCTACACTGACAATGACCCCCATGACATGATGGAGCATCACCAAGACTTCCGCTACCACGACTACGGCTCCGACTATTCAAGCGTCTACGACATGGAGCGGTACCACGACATCGAGCAACCTTCATCATATAGTATCGACTCCAAGTACACTCGAATCTATGACATGGAGCGGTCCCACGACTCCGACTACACAAGCTCCAATGACATTGAGGCGCAAGTGTCCTCATATGCCTCATCATATGGTACCGACTTCGACAAGATGGACATGAGCGACAACGACATGATGGAGCGCCACACCGACTTCGACCACATGGACGTGATGGAGCCCGACATCGACATCGACTCCACGAGCATGAACCCATCACCACCATGTTCAAGGGCGGCATTACCCTCTATGGTTTGAGCTCAAGATGGAGCACCGACAAGGCCACCATGAGTTCATCCTATGAAACTCCATCAATGACAAGAAGGCGCCATGTCAAGGAAATCGCCAAGAGCGCCACACATCAACCTTCTACATCAACAACAAGAAGGCGCCCCAAGAAGTGCATCGACAAGGCCAAGCCAAGCCAAGGCCCATCTAGCTCATCACGGCGCCACAAGAAAGATGCCAACATGAGAGATGACCACGTGAACAAGGTGGATGCACATTTGGACACGTTCGGCGAAACTCAACAAAGCGCTCAAGAACCTCATGGACGCCATCGACAAGCCTGCAAAGCGTCGACACTCTTCATCACGCTCAAGAAGGCGCCACAAGAACAAGGCCACGATGGCTCATGACATGGACAAGCTTGAAGACGACATCGACACACTTGCCAAGCTTCGGAACATATCACCAAGCTCAAGTGGACGATCCAAGTCAAGGTCACCAAGGCATCCAAATGACTTTCGACGACACCCTTCCACTCAAGAGCGTCAACGTCGACATGAGAAGACGATGGCGGCAAGTACACACTCTATGGTGTCTCCTTCAAGTGCCACCACAACATCGGCGCCCTTCTCAAGCTCTTTATTTGCGTTAGTCTTTACACCAAGTGCCACCACCACAATGGCCCCCATATGGAAAGATGAAGACCTTCTATGCGACAATTGCCAAGGCCAAGGACATGATCCACGAGAATGTCCCAATCTCTTGTGCCCCCTATGCAATGTCCATGGTCACATGATGTGGGATTGCCAAGTTGGTGACCGAGATGGTGAGAGACGGTCGAGCATGGGATTTTCCCTTCGACCATGGAGGCGAGTATGGAATATGCTATCACCTATGACCATGGGTCAAGTGATGATGCCGAGCATGGGATGTTCCCTTCGGCAATGGAGTCGAGTGATGATGCCCTCACTATGGCTTTGACCTTTGGAGGCAACGAGGTCGAGAAGGTTGAGCATGGGATTTTCCCTTCAACCTTGGAGGCGTATGGAGTTGAGGAATCCGAGCCCGTCCCTATGAGCTTGAGTTATGAGATAGTACCAATCCCATGTGAGAATGAGAGCCACTTAGCCCACTTGAGTGAGAGTGAGAGTGAGTTGAGTGCCTCCACCATATGTGAGTTTGAGTGCTTCTACCTTGAGGGAATGAGTGATACACCACTTGAGTTGAGAGAGGTAGTTGATAGGTCTTGTGAGGCCATTTCGATTTCTCACAACTTACCACTTTCCTCTAGTGTGTTTTCTCATTGTGTGCTAGGTTCCATTTATGATGAGACGCCTATCCTCGACTTGACGGTGCCTCAAATGGAGAGATGTACATGGAGGATGATGTTGATGCCACCCCATGTCTACTTCAAGATGGACAAGTCATCTATATGGAAGCCCCTACTACTTCAACACCTACTTCACATGAGGAGGACTACAAAGGTATGGGTGTTGATGTGACCATGATCCCACTAGTGGACATGATGAACTATGATTGTTTGCATGCTATGGATGATTATATTGATGTCACATATGATTCGTTCTTATTCCCTTGTGATACTTTGTTTGAAACCAATGTTGATCATGTGGAATCACCTATTTGTGATGATTTTTCATGAGCATGCCTTGTTTGAGTGTTTCCATTTTTCTCCCATTGTTGCTTGCAATATGTTGAACAATTTCTCTTTCACATGTGTTGCTTGCAATAATGTTGAATGGTTGATCATAAGATTGCCCCCATAGCTTTCTCACTTTTTGGAGATGTTTCGTTTTCTATCATGGACCTTGTTCCATCCTTCACTTTGCATAGTGACCTTCCACATGATTCATATTTCCAATTGATTTTCGTGTGGTTGGTGATTTGCAAATGAAGAGACACTTCATGATGGATGATGTGTTCATGTACCATGCACACAATTTCTTTCTTTGGTTTTCGTGTGCATTGAGTCTCATGCTATGATGTCAACCTCAAGTGACCATGAGTTGACAAAAAGAGCTCTGAGAGCATTCATGTGAGTAGTGGATCAAATCCAACTCTCAAATCTTTCTCATGTGTTGCATCAAACAAGTTGAACAATTTCTCTTGCTTTTGGTTTGTTTGCAAACATGTTGATGCTATTGGTTTTCCCTATGACAAGAATGTCTCCTTGATCTTTCATATGAGTGATTTATGTGTTGCAACAAAAATGATGAACAATTGTTCTTTCCAATGGCTTGTTTGCAACCATAATGACATTTTATGCATGTCTTGTCATGAGTGTTTTGGTCTCCACCCATTTGGTGTTGCAACAAATATGAAGAAAACTTGCTCTTTCATGTGCTTTGTTTGCACCCATGATGATATTTTGGACATTCTTCATTGTGTGATTTTGCCAAGTTCTCTCTTGTTGCATCAAGGATGATGACAAATTGTTCTTCTCAATGCCTTGTGTGCAATAATGATCATATGGTTCACCATGAGATACCTAGATGGCATTCTCATATTTTCATGGAGTTTTTGTGTTTCCACATTTTGAAGATGTTCCATGAGATAGCTTGCACATTGACCTTGCACTTGCACTACCTCTTCATATTGTTGAGTTGTGCTAACGGTGCTATGACAAAGAATGGACATGTCATTGTTGATATGCTCCTCTTTCTTGCACACACATGGTTTGCTTGGTCTTGGTGTTGTAGGCATGGTGAATTCCAATTTTCGACAAGGTCTATGCATCTACCTCCTTGCCATGGTGATGACGAGCAAGAGTCGAGGACGACTCTTTTTGAAGGGGGGGGGGGGGAGATGATGCAGCCCAACCTAGGACAATCACCATATCAAGCACTCCAACATCCACAAGTCGCCATGGACATCAAAGGTGAACTCATTCCTCTATGCGACCCTCGATATGACACTTTGGAACGGTATACTACTTGACCATTGTCCCCATTGCATGGCTAGTTTGTCACGGTGACTACGCGTATCCGAGAAGATGGACAAGGCGCAAGAGGAACGAGGCCTGACAAGACAATGGCTTGGAAGAGGAGAAGGAAGAAGAGCCGAAGCTGGGTCGCCGGTACTACCGCTGGAAACAGGCCGGTACTACTGAAGACCATCGGTACTACGCGCCGCTACCGAAGCCACTACCGCCGAAGCCCGGGAGCTACTGTTCTCGCTGCCGGAGGTAAAGCGTACTACCGGAAGTTAGTCCGGTACTTCCGGACCTGCGAACGTCCAGTACTACCGGACCAACCGCCGGTACTACCAGCTCTGCGCGAACCAGCGAGCTGTGTCGACCTTTCGCCTGCCCGGTACTACCGGCCATTCAGCTCGGTACTACCGGCCCTGCGCGTTCCTGTCTACAGATCTGGGTCTTGACTCCCCTTTTGCCTAGCCAATATATAGGAGTCCCACCTCCTAGAGAAGGGAGAGTTCTATGATGAGAGAGAGTTGGCATTGGCTCCTTACCCACTTTGTGGTGTTGCCTCCCCTTGTGAGAAGATCCCTGTGTGGAGTCAAGACCTCTACTTGTAGTTTAGCTACTTGCCAATGTTTCATCTTAGGGTGACTCTATTGGATCGGTTTTGGTGTGACCGTTGAGGAGGAAACAACCATCCAAGATCCCTCCTTGTCATTCTTGCCAATCTCTCCCTTTGGGATTCTATTGGACCGGCTTGGACGACGGTGAGGAAACGCGTCCTTGTATCGTGTTTGGTGTTCTTGCGTTTTTCGTGTGTTCTTCGTGTCTTGTGTGAGTTCGGTCTCCCGCCGTCAATCCGTGAAGATCGGGCTACAATAGAAGCCTTGACTTCATACAGTGGGGTTCACAAAGACGCCTGGACTACGCCTCCGCTGGATGCTGGCCCGACTATGTCGATCGTCTTGGAGAGGTTCGAGTCTACAGAGTTTAGGCTCATTCCTTGTGACTACCACGCAGCACCACACTCCAGGACTTGGCAAAGGAGGTGTGAATGGCTCCGATGGGTGAGGAGGACGACACCCTCGTGACTACGGCTCGAACCTGGTGGACCTCCACCAGTATGTGGACCAGCTGGTCCGAGGCGATGAGTTTCCACGGGATCTGAAGAGAGCTACAGAGAAGGCCGGTGTACTCGCTGCTCCAGTACCAGACTCTCGAGCAGGAGAACCGAGAGCTACGCCGCGCATGCTCAGACTTGAGGGTGCTCTCGATACCACCACAACTACTGCTCTCCGAGTGGACAAGGAGAGGACTGAGATGCGGGAGGCCATGCTATAGGAGAGAGAGAAGGAATCAGAAGCTTCAGGTTGCCCAGAGTCGATGAGACAGTGATGGGTGAGCTGAGACAGAAGATCATGGACGGCGATGACCTGATACGTTCTTCAGGAGCCTGGTCATCGTGGGATGGAAGAAAGTGGAGGAACTGGAGCTGAGTCGTGATACGTCCATTTTGCATCACTATTTTATAGCATAATTTACTGTTATTCATGATATATTTCATATTAAGATGTGTTACTTATGTTATTTTGTCTTATTTTGCATGTTTGATGATATTGGATAATTAACTGCCGGAGTCAGATTTCAGCTGGAAAAAGCACCGTCGGACACTATATTTCTGGAGCTCAAAAATATTTCCAAGAAGACAGATGTTCCTATTTTATCAGAAGATGGACTAAGCCAAAAGGGGAGGCTGAGATGGGCCAGGAGGGGCCCACACCACCCCTGGGCGGGGCCCCCTTGGCCGCGCCCTGGCCAGGTGTGGTGCCCCTGGCCCACCTCAGGCGCTCCCCCTTCGCGTACTTCATCCCCAGAAACCCTAAGACAGGGAGTGGACAGAAAATATTCCGCCGCCTCCACGAGGCGGAAAAACAGAGAGAGAAAAAGCTCTCCGGCAGGGAGAAATCTGCCGGGGAAATTCCCTCCCGGAGGGGGGAGATCATCGCCATCCTCATCGTCATCGTGCTGGACTTCATCGGGATCATCATCATCTCCATCACCGTCACCATCATCACCGCTGCACCATCTCGTTCCGCTGTAACATCTAGGGCTATACTTTGTTTAGTTCATAGGGGAAACTCTCCCGGTGTTAATTACTCCTTGTGGTTGATGCTATTGAGTTTTATCGGTGAATTAAGTATATGTTCAGATGTTATCATCATTATCACCTCTGATCATGATCCATATGATGTCTTGTGAGTAGTTTGTTTAGTTCTTGAGGACATGGGAGAAGTCATGTTAGTAGTGGAATATGTTGAGTAATATTTAATGGTTTGATATTTAAGTTGTGGTGTTATTCTTCTAGTGGTGTCGTGTGAACGTCGACTACATGACACTTCACCTTTATGGGCCTAGAGGAATGCATTGTGTATTTGGTTGCTAATTGGGGTTGCCGGAGTGACAGAAACCTAAACCCCCGTTAGTATACCGGTGCACAAGGGAGCGTAGGATCTCAGAGTTTAAGGCTGTGGTTAGATTTATCTTAATTACTTTCTTGTAACTGCGGATGCTTGCAAGGGTATAATCACAAGTATGTATTAGTCCAAGTAAGGGCGGTGCATTAGCATAGGTTCACCCACACAACACTTATCAAAACAATGAAGATTAATCAACTATGTGAAGCGAAAGCACTTGACTAGAATCCCGTGTGTCCTCAAGAACATTTTGTCATCATAAGTAAACCAACCGGCTTGTCCTTTGCTCTAAAAAGGATTGGGCCACTTGCTGCAATTATTATTACTGTCTTTTACTTACTCGCATTTTATTTACCTGCTATATCAAAAACCCCTAAAAACTTGTCTGCTAGCATTTACAGTGAAACCTTTACCGAAACTCCTTGTCAGCACCTTCTGCTCCTCGTTGGGTTCGACACTCTTATTTATCGAAAGTACTACGATACACCCCCTATACTTGTGGGTCATCAAGACTATTTTCTGGCGCCGTTGCCGGGGAGTGAAGCGCTATTGGTGAGTGGAGTGGAATTGGTAAGGGAAACTTTTACTGTAGGTGCTTTTTATTTCTGCTTGCTACTTTATTTTATCATGGAGAGATCTCCATTTGAATCCCTGTTTGGAAATACTACTACCACTGCTACGGTAGTAGAAGAGGAACCACCTGATCAAGTAATTCCATTTAAAATACCTATGAAAATTGTTGAACGAGTTACGAATAACCGCTATGCAGGAGATGGAACTGTCCCTCCTGGGGATCATTTGCTATTTATTCATGAATTATGCGAGTTGTTCAAGTGTGCAGGTATTTCAATGGAAGAGGTCAAGAAGAAATTGTTTCTATATCGTTGACTGGTAAAGCTGCAAAATGGTATAGGATGCTGAAGAATGGGCGTTCTATTGGCTGGGAGGAGATTGTGCCTCTCTTTTATTCTAAATTTTATCCTCCTAGTGAAATTCATCAAGATCGGAATCATATATAATTTTTGGCCTCATGATGGAGAAAGTATTGCCCAAGCGTGGGGGAGATTGAAATCATTAATGCTCAAATGCCCCATTCATGAGCTTCCTGGTAATGTCGTTATTGATAACTTCTATGCAAGGCTTTCTCTTCAAGATAAAACTCTATTGGATACCTCTTGTGCTGGATCATTTACGTAATAAAGAGGAAGTTAAATGGGACCTTCTTGATCGGATTGAGGAAAATACTGAAGGATGGGAGAACGACAAAGGTAGAGAATCAGGTATAAAGTATGATTACGAATGCATTAAACTTTTATGAATACTGATAATTTTCGTAATCTCTATGATATGTATGGTCTTGATTCTCAAGTTATTGCAAACTGTTACAAGGCTTTTGCCTCTTATCTTGATGTTCCTAAAGAAAGTTGCAATAAGTATCATTTGCCTTAAAGATAATTAATTCTGCCAATAAAAACATTGAAGTTCATACAGTTGATCGTATCTTGCCAGAACCTTATATTGAGAAACCACCTTTTCCTGTTAAAATTAGGAACATTCTATCATAGCTAGTGTGGTTAATAAAAGTGCAAAGAAAGCTTTAGAACCTGCTGAACAAATAGGTTGAACCCACAATAGCAATAGTAAAGGATTTGGTAACTGAAAATGTAGAAGGAGGACATATTATCTTTTGTGAAGATGCCTCTAATATTGTTTCACATCCCAGTAGAGCTAGGAAAACAAGTGTTCCTGTGCTTTCAGTCAAAATAGGAGAACATTGCTATTATGGTTTATGTGATATTGGTGCAAGTTCTAGTGCTATTCCTTTTGATCTTTATAAAGAAATTATGCATGAAATTGGTCCTTGCGAACTTGAGGAGATTGATGTGGTTATTCAGCTTGCTAATAGAGAAACTATCTCCCAATTGGTATTGTGAGAGATGTTGAAGTTTTATGTGGTAAGACTAAATACCCTGCTGATTTTCTAGTACTTGGTTCTGTTGCTAGTAAACTTGTCCCATTATTTTTGGTAGGCCTTTCTTGAATACATGTGGTGCATTATAGATTGTAAGAAAGAGAAAATTTACACTAAATTTAATGGAGAATCTTATGAGTTTAATTTCTCTAAGTTTGGTAAACAACTTTATGAAACTGATTACCTAATGAGAATTTCAATTGAACAACTTGCTTCTATTGCTGTTGCTCCTAACAATGCCTTGCAGCAATTCATGGAGGAACACGAAAGTGAAGTATTTATGGAGGAGAGGAATGAGATTGACAATGCCTTTCTTCGTCAACCACCAATACTTAAGCATAATTTGCCTGTGGAAGATTTGGGTACCTCAGCCTCCTAAGGAAGATCCTGTCTTCGATTTAAAACCTTACCTGATAATCTTAAGTATGTTTATCTTGATGAAAGAAAGTATATCCTGCTATTATTAGTTCTAAACTTTCAGGTAATGAAGAAGCAAGGTTATTAGAAGTTAAAGAAACATCGAGGAGCTATGGGATACACTTTGGATGATTTAAAGGGGATTTCTCCTACTATATGTCAACATGCCATACATTGAACCCGATGCAAAACCTGTTGTTGAGCATCAGCGTCGCTTGATCCCTAAGATGAAAGAAGTGGTAAGAAATGAGGTATTAAAACTTCTTGATGCTGGTATAATTTATCCTATTGCTGATAGTAGATGGGTAAGTCCTGTGCATTGTGTCCCTAAGAAAGGAGGAGTTACTGTTGTACCAAATGAAAATGATGAACTTATTCCTCAAAGAGTAGTAGTTGGGTATAGGATGTGCATTGATTTTAGAAAGGTCAATAAAGTAACTAAGAAAGATCATTATCCTTTGCCTTTTATTGATCAAATGTTAGAAAGGTTGTCTAAGAAAACTCATTTTTGTTTCCTTGATGGTTATTCTGGATTCTCACAAATTGCTGTTAAAGCACAAGATCAAGAGAAAACTACTTTTACTTGTCCTTATGGAACTTATGCTTATAGACGTATGCCTTTTGGTTTGTGTAATGCTCCTGCTACGTTCCAAAGATGCATGTCTGCTATTTTTCATGGTTTTTGTGAAGAAATTGTGGAAGTATTCATGGACGATTTTTCCGTCTACGGAACTTCCTTTGATAATTGCTTGCACAATCTTGATAAAGTTTTGCAGAGATGTGAGGAGACTAATCTTGTTCTTAATTGGGAGAAATGTCATTTCATGGTTAATGAAGGAATTGTCCTAGGGCACAAAATTTCTGAAAGAGGTATTGAAGTGGACAGAGCTAAAGTTGAAGCAATCGAGAAAATGCCCTGTCCAAGGGATGTGAAAGGTATCCGTAGTATTCTGGTCATGCCGGTTTTTATAGGAGGTTTATTAAAGATTTCTCTAAAATTTCAAAACCCCTCACTAATCTTCTTCAAAAAGATGTACCTTTTGTTTTTGATGATGATTGCAAGGAAGCTTTTGAAACTCTAAAAAAGGCTTTAATCACAGCTCCTGTTGTTCAACCTCCTGATTGGACTTTACCTTTTGAAATAATGTGTGATGCTAGTGATTTTGCTGTAGGAGCTGTTCTTGGACAGCGGGTAGACAAGAAGTTAAATGTTATTCATTATGCTAGTAAAACACTTGATGCCGCTCAAAAGAATTATGCTACTACTGAAAAGGAATTTTTAGCAGTTGTTTTTGCTTGTGATAAATTTAGACCTTATATTGTTGATTCAAAAGTTACTATTCACACTGATCATGCTGCTATTAGATACCTTATGGAAAAGAAAGATGCTAAGCCTAGGCTCATAAGATGGGTACTTTTACTGCAAGAATTTGATTTACATATTGTAGATAGGAAAGGTGCTGAAAATCCTGTTGCTGATAATTTGTCTAGATTAGAAAACATTTCAGATGATCCTATACCTGTTAATGATAGTTTTCCAAATGAACAATTGGCTGCGATAAAGGTAAGCTCACGCGAAAGTCCTTGGTATGCTGATTATGCTAACTTTATTGTTGCCAAGTATTTGCCTCCGACCTTTACAGCTCAGCAAAGAAGAAAGTTCTTTTATGATTTGAGGCATTATTTTTGGGATGACCCACATTTGTATAAAGAAGGAGTAGATGGCATTATGCGAAGATGTGTTCCTGAGTATGAACAGAAAGAAATATTGAGCAAATGCCATGGAAGTGCTTATGGAGGACATCACGCTGGAGATAGAACTGCGCAAAAGGTTCTACAATCAGGTTTTTATTGGCCTACCCTTTTTAGAGATGAGAAAATTTGTTTTATCATGTGATGAATGTCAAAGAGTAGGTAACATTAGTAGACGTAATGAAATGCCTATGAATTATTCTCTTGTTATTGAACCTTTGACTGTTGGGGATTTGACTTTATGGGTCCTTTTCCTCCTCAAATGGTTATACTCATACTTGTTGCTGTTGATTATGTTACTAAATGGGTAGAAGCTATACCAACTTCTAGTGCTGATGGTGAGACATCATTAAAAATGCTTAAAGATATTATCTTCCAAGGTTTGGTGTGCCTAGATATCTCATGACTGATGGGGTTCTCATTTTATCATGGTGCTTTTAGAAAAACTTAGCTAAGTATGATGTTAATCATAGAATTGCTTCACCATATCATCCTCAAACAAGTGGTCAAGTAGAATTATCAAATAGAGAGATTAATCTATTTTGCAAAAGACTGTTAATAAATCTAGAAAAAATTGGTCTAAAAAGCTTAACGATGCTTTGTGGGCTTATAGAACTGCTTATAAAAATCCTATGGGAATGTCTCCTTACAAAATGGTTTATGGAAAAGCTTGTCATTTGCCTCTAGAATTAGAACATAAAGCCTATTGGGCGGTGAAAGAACTTAATAGAGATTTTAAACTTGCCGGTAAAAAGAGATTGCTTAATTTGAATTCTTTAGATGAATGGAGAAATGCAGCTTATGAAAATGCTAGGCTCTTTAAAGAGAAAGTTAAGCAATGGCATGATAGAGAATTCTTAAGAGAGAATTTAACGTAGGTGAAAAAGTTTTATTGTATAGGTCTCGTCTCAGACTTTTTGCAGGAAAATTACTTTCAAAATGGGAAGGACCTTATATCATCGAGGAGGTCTATCGCTCAGGTGCGATTAAAATTAATTCATTAGATGGGGACAGACCACAAGTGGTTAATGGTCAAAGACTCAAGCATTACATTTCTGGAGATTCTTATAATGAAGATGTTGATTTATCAAAGTGGTAACTCCAGAGATTTATAAAAAGTCAAATTCAGACAACTGCAGAAGCTGATTTGGAATAGGTAACAGTTTCGGTAAGAAAAAGTTCGCAATTTACTTTCCAACTTAATTATTTTTTTTTATAATATATGGAAAATTATGAGTCAAAAAGGGTAGGAAACGGTGCCCGAGGGCACCACACCACCCCAGGGCGCGGGGCCCACCCTGGCCGCGCCGTGGCGTGTGGGCTCCTCGGAGCCCGTCTCCGACCCCGTTTCGTCCTGTACCTTCCTTTTGTCGTAAAACTTTTTGCTATATAATCCCGGATCTCGAGGTCCGTATATCGTGTTTTCGTCGAGTTTTGTTTTCGAGCTGTTTCTGCCAGGTTTATCCAAGATTAGAAGATGTCTTCATCCGGGGCTCCGAAGGATACCTTCTTCAAGAACGTCGTGACCCATACATCAATGAGCTGAAGCAGCACCCTCAAGAGATGCGGCTTGTGGATGGAGTCCTTGTTCGAGAAGATGTCAAGGGACCCAAGGTTGAAGGGGACATGAAGGCAGGTGGAAGAAGTAGAGCATGAAGTTTTCCGGTACCAGAAGATGATAGAGCGCGGAGTGGAGATCAACCACAAGATCATTGATGAGCTTATTGATGAACACAAGAAGGAGACTGACAAGCTGTGGGATAATCTTCGCACTTAGTGAAACCATCCAAGTTACAAGGGCAAATTTACGATCTTCAAAACCAAAACTGTGAGTATGAAGCTAGGTTCAAACGCATGAGCTCAGCTGCTAGTTTCAGGTTCTTGGAAACCAAATCTCTTTCGTTGATGGGGAGCCTCTGCCTTGGAAATTTGATGACGAGGAGTCACCACCGAGAGATCAAGCCTAAATCGTCAAGGGGTAATGGCACTCCCTTGGCTTGTTCCAAGCTTGGGGGAGTGCCCAGTATCATCTTTATCCTTTCGTTTTTATAATTTCGTGGTCATATCATGAGTAGAGAAGTTATCTTATAAGATGGTTTGCGATGTGGAGTGTCACCTTTAGTTATCCATGTATCCGTTGGTTTGAGTGTGTTTTGTTCAGAATATTAATGAGAAGTTCCACCTTTACTTTCGGTACTTTATTTTAGCCTGCAATCTTCTATGTGCTGATCTTGCCATTGGTATTGGCGCCACTTTTGGGTACATCAAGTAAATTATATTAGTTGTGGCAAACTTAGTATTGGTCATTAGCAACATACCATGAAAACTTAAGTAGAAGGAGGGAATTACATGCAAAAATATTATCCCTTTATCTTTCTTTCTTGCTAGCCAATAAGATTATTATTCTTTGAGTTAAAACATTTGTGCTTACAGGGAAGATAGCATGCTGGTTCTATTACATGTATATTTGTGTGTATCCCCCAACTTTTATGCTTGCACATGCCTTGCTAGCCTTAACCACGTACTGAGAGGGAATGCTTCTCGTGCATCCAAATCCTTGAGCCAAACCCATGCCATTTGTGTCCACCATAACTACCTATATGTGGTATTTCCTTGCCACTCCAAGTAAATTTTTCATGTGCTACCTTTAAATTATTCAAAATGTTATTATCCTTTTGTGTCAATGTTTACTAGCTCATGAGGAAGTAGTGTGGTTACTTTATTCTACTTGTCAAATGGACTTTACACCTGGACTAGCGGCATATACATCCGCTTATCCAATTTTGCAAAAAGAGCTGGCAACGGGGTGCCCAGTCCCAATTAATTACAACTTTAACCATTAATTCTCTTCACACTTTTGCCCTGATTCATCAGTAAGCAATGACAAACAGTGAAATATCTGCATGTGTGTAAACCAAAGAGAAAAGGGATGATCTGCCTTGCTGGTAGAAATAACGTCCTTCATGGGAGCCGCTCTTAAAAGTCTGTTTGACAGGGAGAATACTGTTTTCACCCGCTACCATTCGTTGACAATTAACAAACACCTTCAAAGCTTAATTTTTACTCTCTATATGATTTCAAAAACTAAAAAGCTCTAGCACATGACTTAATCCCTGCTTCCTCTGCGAAGGGCCTTTCTTTTACTTTTCATGTTGAGTCAGTACACCTATTTCCTTCTTCCTTGAGCAAGCATTTGAGTTGTTGTGATTCAACCATATATATCATTAATATTGTCGATCATGTTTTATCCTTCTTGTCTTAGCACAAAGCTTTTGCCTCTAAGAATATAGCTTTGCAAGTTATCAATGACTGTAAAGAAGGTGTGATAATTGAGTGTGGAAAGTTCTGCAATATAAGCTCTAATATAAAGACTCCTTTCGAAAGATAAGTATTGATTGCTTATTGTTCTATGACCAAGAATGAAGTGTGCCATTACTAATCTATAATTCCTTCGTGTATTTTTATTGTGGTTGTTCACTACTCATGTTCAAGTTAGGTTTATGAAGAGTAGTTGCTTTAAAATGATTGTGTTGTTATAAATACTGATGCTTCTTGTCCGTATTCTTTATTATCGACGCTTCACTCCATAAACTTTTGTTCTAGTTTACTGAGCTCAGCTTTCGCTTGGGGACAAGCGAGGTCTAAGCTTGGGGGGGGGGGTTGATACGTCCATTTTGCATCACTATTTTATAGCATAATTTACTGTTATTCAATGATATATTTCATATTAAGGTGTTACTTATGTTATTTTGTCTTATTTTGCATGTTTGATGATATTGGATAATTAACTGCCGGAGTCAGATTTCAGCTGGAAAAAGCATCAAGGACACTATATTTCTGGAGCTCCAAAAATATTTCAGAAGACAGATGTTCCTATTTTATCAGAAGATGGAGCTAGCCAAAAGGGGAGGCTGAGATGGGCCAGGAGGGGCCCACACCACCCCTGGGCGCGGGCCCACCTTGGCCGCGCCCTGGCCAGGTGTGTGGCGCCCTGGCCCACCTCAGGGCTCCCCCTTCGCGTACTTCATCCCCAGAAACCCTAAGACAGGGGGTTGGACAAGAAAATATTCCGCCGCCTCCACGAGGCGGAAACACAGAGAGAGAAAAAGCTCTCCGGCAGGGAGAAATCTGCCGGGGAAATTCCTCCCGGAGGGGGGAGATCATCGCCATCCTCATCGTCATCGTGCTGGACTTCATCGGGATCATCATCATCATCACCGTCACCACCATCACCGCTGCACCATCTCGTTCCGCTGTAACATCTAGGGCTATACTTTGTTAGTTCATAGGGGAAACTCTCCGGTGTTAATTACTCCTTGTGGTTGATGCTATTGAGTTTTATCGGTGAATTAAAGTATATGTTCAGATGTTATTCATCATTATATCACCTCTGATCATGATCCATATGATGTTCGTGAGTAGTTGTTTAGTTCTTGAGGACATGGGAGAAGTCACTGTTAGTAGTGGAATATGTTGAGTAATATTTAATGGTTTGATATTTAAGTTGTGGTGTTATTCTTCTAGTGGTGTCGTGTGAACGTCGACTACATGACACTTCACCTTTATGGGCCTAGAGGAATGCATTGTGTATTTGGTTGCTAATTGTGGGGTTGCCGGAGTGACAGAAACCTAAACCCCCGTTAGTATACCGGTGCACAAGGGAGCGTAGGATCTCAGAGTTTAAGGCTGTGGTTAGATTTATCTTAATTACTTTCTTGTAACTGCGGATGCTTGCAAGAGGTATAATCACAAGTATGTATTAGTCCAAGTAAGGGCGGTGCATTAGCATAGGTTCACCCACACAACACTTATCAAAACAATAAAGATTAATCAACTATGTGAAGCGAAAGCACTTGACTAGAATCCCGTGTGTCCTCAAGAACATTTTGTCATCATAAGTAAACCAACCGGCTTGTCCTTTGCTCTAAAAAGGATTGGGCCACTTGCTGCAATTATTATTACTGTCTTTTACTTACTCGCATTTATTTACCTGCTATATCAAAAACCCCTAAAAACTTGTCTGCTAGCATTTACAGTGAAACCTTTACCGAAACTCCTTGTCAGCACCTTCTGCTCCTCGTTGGGTTCGACACTCTTATTTATCGAAAGTACTACGATACACCCCCTATACTTGTGGGTCATCAAGTCGCAAGCAAACGGGCTAAATCGCTATGCTTACCCAAACCGCTGTGTACCTTCAGGGCAAGCCAATGTTGAAACAGGCCCGGGTCGGTTTTGGAACCGGCCTGAGCTGGTTTTTGCTGTCTGAGATGCTTTTTGAGATTTTCTTTTGGAAACTCTCCTGTCTGAATGGAACACTTATAAATTGCGTGTGGAGATTTCCTACTGGGATAAGGCGTCCGCCTTCTCTATATAAGAGGATCGCGGTCAATTGAGAGATCCATCTATCCAATCGACAAAAAACTATATACTCACAAGTGTGTGGTATAGTGGTAGTGCGCGTCACTACTAAGTGTAGGTCACATGTTCGATTCTTGAGTAACATCAATTTTATTTTTTTGGTTTTCTAGAAACATTAATGGAGACCGGAGCCACGGCTAATGGGATTAATGGAGACCGTCATGGTGCCTACCTTCGGAAAGCCTAATTAAGCGTCATTAACAGTGGCGCTTTGCCGGAGGCGGGCACAGTGCTCACCAGTTCGATTCCTGAGCAACATCAAATATTTATTTTGGGTTTTTTAGAAACCATTAACAGAGGCGGTGCGCCCGCCTCCAAAAAGCTAATTAACAGTGATGGGTAATGCTATGCGGGGCGCCACAGTTAATGGGATTAACGCTTTGCAAGAGATAACATAGCCAGCAATTGACCAGGCCACACCAAATTGATGACAGCTCTGCACTACAGGGAGCGAGGCATTTTAGGGCCTATTTGGGATGGCTCCAAACTAACCGGAGCTGCTCCACTCCAAAACTCCAGGTGGAGTCAGCTTTGAGTAGAGTTGGAGTTGTTGAAAGTGAGTGTTTAGCTACCAACTCCACAACATAGTATATGATCTGGGTCCCATATGTCAGCACATCCATTTCCCTCTTCACCACCGCAACGCCAACGCCGGGGCTCTCCGGCACCTTGCCGCCCCTTGTCTGTTGGGGGGCTACCCCCAGGTAGGGTCAAGGCTTGGACGAGTCAAGCTTAAAAGTGTGCCGAGGTCTGAAATGGGCCGAACTGTTTGGGACTTGCAGTGTCCGAGCTCTGTTCTGACCTTGGGAATATCGTGACCGAACTATCTGGGGGCCATGGTGTCCGAGGTTATCTCAAGGGCGAGAGCAGAGTTCATCATCGAGGTCATAGCCGACCTCTATGTAGCAGCATCGCCGACCTGTTGGCAGTTTCAGAGAAGGCACTAGAGGAAAGGAGATCCGAGGTGTTTTCGCTCGAGGCTCGAGGCATGACAGAGGAAGTCACGGGTTCTACAGAGCCGTGGCCCAAAGCTTGGCAGGGCTCTGCGCAGTCACGCCACGAGTTCCTGGGAGCTCAAGGACCTATGCGCTGACCGACCTATTTCGGGAAAGGGACAGAGGGTAGACCCTGGGGGCAACAGTTCAGTCACTCAAGAGGAAAGCTAGGCCTGGCGAGGCCTGACAGTCCGGCCGTTGAAACTGACAGGGGGCAGAGGCTTGTCCTTTTCCTCTTGGCAGTGCCATTATCACTTATAGCCAGGGGCAAAGAAGTAACTTGGCGTGCCTTTATATACAGCACCTCTTCTCTAGAGGGGATCGAAACCCTAGCTCATTTCCCCCCTGTAACTTCATCTTCTACCTCGTGTCCTCACCATTGTTGCACGACACAGCTCGAGGAACACCTTGTACTTGTCAGCAAGAGATATACAACTAGTAGGATAGTGCTGCAGTAGGGGTGTTACCTCCACACGAGGGCCCCGAAGCAGGGTACATCGTGGTGTGCTTCTTGTTCTTGGTTTCTTGGTTTCTTGTTCATGTTCTTGCGGTTTCTTGCGTGTTCTTGCTTGTGCACTTCTTGAGTGCATTAAACCCTCCCCGGATCCCCCAACGCTCGTTCAGCCCCATCTTAGCCATACCCATGGCATCTGCCGTGACCCCACCACGACAGTTGGCGCCCACCGTGGGGCAGATTGAGGCGTTGGAGGGAGTTTACATCCGGACGGGCTCAGGCGAGCGTGTTCTTCCGGGCTTGTCGCCAAGATCGGCGAGTTCAACTTCGTCAGTGACAATGCAGGGTGCTTCGCCGGCAAGCCCTTCCCCGAGCATGGCTCCTCATGATGCTTGGCAGCTTCGTCACCTATGTCGCTGTCGAGGTTGTTCGCGAGTACCCGGAGCAGGTGCTCGTGGACGATGAGACCTCTCCTTGCGGCTCGAGGTCAGCATGTTGATTGCCCCGAGAGCTGCGTGGAGGTGGTGATGACCGGTTCGGTGGATGGCGCTGGCAAAGGAGATGCCAGCAAATCCAAGCCGGCCGAGGTTGCTGCTAAGGTGAGACCTGCAAAGCCCAGGCTAGAAAGAGAGCTGCCTAGTACCTCTGAGGTGCATGGCGAGGTGCAATCCTAGCAGAGATAGAGACACTAGCAGACCCTGTAGATCCAGGAGCAGATATAGTGCTGACTGCGGCCGAGCTAGAGGAGAAGCGTGTTAAGTTGCAAAAGGAGGCTGTAGCTATGATAGCAGCCAGAGATGAGTTCATAGAGATATGCGTGAGTACAATGCTGCAAATGGTTTCACCCGGTAACACTTGAACCTAGTAGGAGAGCCGGGTTGCAGCAGAGAGGCAAGGGGCTCAATGATGAGATGAACAGGGAGTTCCGACCAGCTACCTCGGCTAGGAGCGGGAGTCGCTTGTCGACCGGAAGGCCGGTGTACAGTTCCCCGGCTAAGAACCTCAGAGCTGCCGAGGCAGTTAGGGCCGAGCTATCCGGGTTGACAGGAGATGCATGGCGTGCGCAGCAGAAGCGTCTCAATGAGTTGGTGTATGTAGCTAATCGGCAGAATGAGGCTCTTCGCAAGGCCGGAGTCGGTGATTCGCATGTTGTTCATTCAGCTAGACCAGTTAGCAGATGTCCAAGGGGCAAGCTCGTCTCCACACGTCGGAGGAGCCGATCGTGCCCGGAGTGTCACCTCTGGTCCGAACAAGCAGATGCGATACAGATGTATGATCCAGTGTTGGCCGGAAAGCAGAAGGTGGGCCAGGGTAATGCTAGCCGTGCAAAGGGAAACCCTGGCCAAGGTAATGCGAGCGAGCTAAGGGCCACTCCGGTCAGAGAAATCAGAGTGGCGGGCAAGCAGCGTCGGCTGGCCGAGGTAAACCACCTCCGCCCCCGAGGTATCAGCAACAACCCGGCCGCAGGAGCAGTATCAGCAAGAGCCGGAGTATGCACAGCAACCTCAGAATGTCGGTCAAGGCGATGATCGATATGATGATGGAGACTCGGCCATGGCGCGGGCCGGATATCATAGAGTGGATGGGGCGTTGGGACCTCAGATAGGAGCTCGGATGTTAGCTCCAGATGATGTTCGTAACAAGCTGGACAGAATCTACTTATCAGAGCATGGAGGAGGAAGGCCCTCCTGGTCCGGCCTGTTTTGGACCCCGGATCATGAGGGAGCCACCACACCAGTGACTCAGTTCCAGTTAGGTCGGAATACCAAGCCATACAACGGGGAGCACCAAGCCACAGGATTGGCAGACAGATATGTATCCTCGGTGCACATAGGGGGGGCAATCGCCGATGGGCGGTCCGGTATCTCCGCATATGTTGGAAGGTCCAGCTCGGATTTGGCTAAATAATCTGCCGGAGAATAGTATCAACTCATGGATAGATTTGGAGTTGGCGTTCAACAGCAACTTTGCTAGCACCTACAAGAGGCCAAACTGACCTCAGCTCCTGGCTGCATGTAAGCAAGATGATCATGAAACTGACCGCGAGTTCTTGACTCGGTGGAGCAATGTTCGGAATTCCTGTGAAGGAGTTATAGAGGCGCAGGCCATTGCATGGTTTGCTGATGGCTGCCGACATGGCAGCATGTTGTGGCAGAGGCTCCAAAGGGATATGCCGAAGTCTCTGGCAGAGACAATCCGGATTGCAGATTCTTATGCTCTTGGTGACCCGATGCAACCAGCAATAGAAGCAGTGGCACGAAACAGAAGGCCAGCCGATGAATAACCGGCTCGGACCGAGGTCTAATGACCGGCAAGAGTTCGGAACAAAAGAAGGAGCCGGACTATCAGGTAGCAGCAGTAACCCGGATCAGCCCGGAGCTGGAGGTGTCCAGAGGCCAAAAACCAATGGTCCGGCCTGGAGTCCGAACCAAGCTGCCAACACGAGACCATGGCAAAACCGGAGCAACCCTTGACTTATGAGTCAATGCTAGATGGTCCATGCAGTTACCATACGACCGACCCAGCAGCCAAGCCAACCATTCAACTCGGCAGTGCAGTTGGAACCATAGAATCAGGGAAGAAGCGGTGAAGGCCGGAGGAAACAGGGGAGCACCACCTCGGCAATTCCACAGAAGCCGAATCCGAACTTGTCCGGAGCAAATGCTACTCCGATGCGTGCAGCACCTCAACCAAGGCCCGCACCAGCAAGACCAGTGAATGTGGTGAATGCCGAGGTAACACAACAACAATGATGCCGGGCCAAGCTATCAGAACGAATACCCTGGGAATGATTATAGAGAAGCTCATGCGAGCTATGTGGTCTTTGTGACCGAGCCAACTGACAAAAAGAGTCAGCAGAGGCGTGCAATGGAGGTGAATGCAGTAATGCCGGCGGTGACAAAGTTCATGAACTGGTCTGAGCAGGAGATCACTTGGAGCAGGAAAGATACTCCTCGGATCATGCCGAGCCTGGAAAGTAGCCCTAGTGGTGGATCCAACGTTATGTGGGCCTACGACCAATGTGAGGTTCACTCGAGTTCTGGTGGACAATGGCAGTGCCATTAACAGAATGTACAAAGACACAATGGTGAAGTTGGGCGTATCGCCGAACCAATTGATGCCAAGCAGTTGTACTTTTCATGGGATTGTGCCTGGTGTTTCTGCGCACCATGGGCAAGATCTGGATTGACGTGGCGTTTGGTACCAAGGAGAACTGCCGGGTTGAGAGTATCGAGTTCGAGGTGGTGGACTTGGAAAGTGCATACCATGCCTTGCTCGGAAGGCCGGCCTTGGCTAAGTTCATGATTTCCACCCATGTTGCATACCTGAGATGAAAATGCCGGGGCCTAATGGGATCATATCTATCTCGGGTGACTACAAGCGAGCTATTCAATGTGCCACAGTAGGTCTAACCTGGCCGAGTCTTTGGTGATCGCTGCGGAGAAGAAGAAACTGCATGAAGTGGTGGCAATGGCGCAGTCTACAGCTCGGCGTATCCGAACTGATGACCCGGATTCGCTGCGGCATTCGAGGTGCCAAAGGAGACCAAGAAGATCCTATTGACCCGGAGTACCCAGAGCGCATGGCCATCATTGGTTCCGGGCTGGCGCGAGAAATAGGAAAGCGCGCTCTGTCACTTCTCCGTGAGAATAGGGACATCTTTGCATGGTCAGCTAAGGACCTGCCTGGAGTTCCTAGGGAGTTGGCAGAGCACTCTTTATTTGTCAGGCCGGAGGTGAAACCGGTGAGACAACCAACCCGACTCTCAGACGATCGAAGAAAGGTGGTGCTGGACGAGCTGGCTAAGTTGCTTGCAGCCGGATTATTATTGGAGGTGCTGCATCCGGACTGGATATCCAATCCAGTCTTGGTGGAGAAGAAAGATGAGCCAGCCGTGGTCAAGGTGTGGCGCATGTGCATCGACTTCACTAACCTCAACAAGGCGTGCCCAAAGGATCCATTTTCCATTACCTCGGATTGATCAAGTGATCGATTCCACTTCTGGTTGTGAACTGTTGTTTTATTGATGCGTACTCTGGTTTTCACCAGATACCACTGAACCCAAAAGATCAAATAAAGACTGCCCTTATTACCCCGTATGGGGCGTATTGCTATCGTGTCATGTGTTTTGGTGTTGAGAAATGCCGGGGCAACTTATCAGAGGTGTATGCAGAAATGCTTGAACTCTCAAATGGCAAAAATGTGCAGGTGTACGTTGATAATATTGTCATTAAAACTAAGGAAAAACGTACTCTCCTCGAGGATCTCGAGGAGACATTTGTGAATTGAGAAAATATCGGTTGAAACTTAACAGGACAAGTGCACCTTTGGTGTCCCGGCTGGGAAATTGCTTGGTTCCTGGTATCAAGCCGGGGTATTGAGGTTAACCAGCCAAAATCCAGGCCATTGAGAACATGAAATTACCGAAGTGTTTGAAGATGTACAGAAGTTCACTGGGTGCTTAGCCTCGTTAAGCCGATTTGTAAGTAGGCTAGGGGAAAAAGCCTGCCTTTGTACCAGCTCATGAAGAAAAGTACCGGGTTTACATGGACCCCGCAGGCCGACGTGGCATTTAAGGAGCTGAAAAAGATGTTGTCCACAGCTCCGGTGTTTGCATCACCATTTGAAATGAACCGATGTTACTTTACATTGCTGCCACAAATCGAGTTGTAAGTGTGCAGTGGTGGTAGAACGAGACGAGGTGGCAGGTCGGTGCAAGGTGGTGTATTACTTGAGCGAGGTGATCTCTACCTCGAAGCAAAATTACCCTCATTACCAGAAGATGACGTATGGTGTCTACCTGGCGGTCAAGAAGTTGAAAACAATTATTTCCAGGAGCATCCATAATGGTGGTATGCGAAGCCCAATCTCGGAGATCATTGGGTGCAAGATGCAACTGGCCCGAGTTGCCAAATGGGCGATCGATCGGTGTTCTCATATACACCACACTATGAAAGAAGAGATGCAATCAAATCTCAGCGCTGCCGGACTTTTTCTGTGATTGGGAGATGCAATATGAGCCACCCAAGCCGGACTATAATTATTGGAAGATGCACTTTGATGGGTCCAAACAAAATCGGGTTGGGAGCCGGGATAGTTCTCACTTCCAAACGAGATCAGCTGAAATATGTGCTGCAGATTTTTTTTCGGCATCAAACAATGTGGGGAGTATGAGGCCTTAATCATGGACTCAAAGTGGCGAAGGAGATTGCATCCGACGTGTAGAATGCTTCAGTGATTTCCGACTTGGTGGTGCAGCAATCTTCTGGAGTTTGGATGCTCTGGATGCCAACATGGCGTTGTATCGATTTTCATGTGCAAAAGGTATCCGGGTTCTTTGAAGGGTGCGAATAAGCATATACCTCGGGCAAAAACAATGCTGCCGACATGTGTCAAAGCTCGGTTCATTAGAGAGGCAGTGCCCCCTGGAGTAGCCCTGAATCATTTGAGGACCCCGTCAATCAAACCTTCCCCTTGAATCAGAATCTATTTTCATCCCGGCTGATCAAGAATCCGAACCTGTTCCTATGGAGGTAGACGTCGGGTGCGTTGGTCGGACACGGACACGGACTGCTCGCAGAGACTGGGGGACTAGACAATGATGGTGGAGGAAATAATAAAGGAAATTATGGCGGCCCGAACCAATGGAGGTGGACGAGAAACTTTTTCCTTTGCACCAAGTTGCGGAGTGGGCGGAGCAGATCATGAAGTTCATAACTGATGGAGTTTGCCAAGTGACAACGAGGCTTGGAGAATCCAATGGAGGGCAAAGGCGTACACCATCATACAAGGAGCTCTATAAAAGAAGCGTGACCGAGGTGTTGCAACGGTGTGTTGAAAACCGGCTGAAGGCAAGGAGATGCTTTTGGAGATCACCAAGGAGAATGTGGTCATCATTGCAGCACAAGAGCTTGTAGCAAGGTGTTCCGCCTGGGTTCTATTGGCCCAGTGCTCTCGCTGATGCAGAGGATATAGTCCGGAGATGTGAAGGATGTCAAAGGTTTGCCAAGCAAACACATATGCCAGCCTCGGCGCTCAAAACAATTCCAATCACTGGCCGTTTGCGGTATGGTGTTTGATATGGTGGGAGAATTCAAGCTAGCCCGAGGTAACATGACACACATACTGGTGATGGTGGACAAGTTCACCAAGTGGATCGAGGTGAAACCAATCCGGAAATTGGATGGTCATTCAGAAGTGACTTTTTTGAGGAGATCATTTGCGATGGGTACCCCCATAGCATTATCTCGGACAATGGCACAAACTTTGCTGTAGGAGAGTTTGCTCGATTTTGTATGGACAAGGGAATCCGGCTAGACCTAGCCCGGTGGGCGCATCCGGAGTCTAATGGGCAAGTGGAAAGATCACAATGCCCTGGTGTTGGCCGGCATCAAGGCTCGGCTCATTGAACCATTGCTAAAAACTCCGGGGTGTTGGATAGATGAGATACCAGTAGTACTATGGGGTCTAAGGACCACGCAAATCGATCAACTGGCTATACGCTAGATCTGCTTGAGGAAGCTAGAGAATGGCCTCATCTCGATCAGCAATATACCAACAAGGTCTCCGACGTTTATCATAGCCGAAATGTTAATCCTCGTGTCTT